>CM034146.1:984739783-985313893 GCA_019776745.2 Taxus chinensis
ATTAGTCATTGAGTTATCATAATTGATTATGATAATTGTGTTTACTGGGTCAGGCAAAACACCTTCTGCTGTGAGCATTTGTTATCATAAACTAGAATTACATTTCAGAATAACTTAAATTTATTAATCTTGTGCAGAAGGGAATGTGGTTCAGGCTAAAAGATACTTAAGTCTTACAATATTATTAATGTGGGAATATAATTTAAATATTGTACCTTCATGATTTGCAGCATGTATGGTGAACCAATCCCTGTGAAGGAACTTTGTGAACGAGTTGCTAGCTATGTGCATTTGTGCACACTTTATTGGTGGTTAAGGTCGATTCTTTACCAAACCTTTAAATAGCAATTCAACTGTAACCTTCTACATCGGATTTTCATCATCATTAGGGCATTTCTTATGCAGTCTAATTTGGAATTTTGGGCTGAGAATGAGAGTGTTTTGCAATAAGCATGACATATATTTGTAAGTATGCAGGCCTTTTGGATCTGGAGTTATCCTTGGAGGTTATGATAGGGATGGGCCTCAACTGTATATGATTGAGCCATCAGGAGTGGCCTATGTAAGTTTGCTTGGTTTGGGTGGTTTCTTTTTCTACTGTGTTTGGTTTGGATTTTTGCTCAATTTATTAATTTTGTAAGAAATCTGTCTTATATTCACCAAGGATACACTATACATCAGTTGAATGGGGCATCACTGCACTTTTTCAGTTTACCCATGTAAGAAGGGCAGGCCAATCTAACTGAGCTATATGATTCAAATCTACCATATACTTCCTAAGCAAAATGAGTTCACCAGATCCATGAATAGCAAATTTTACTTAAAATCTATGGAACTCCATGTTACAAAATCCTTTTGTAGAACCTCTAAGATCATTATACATCTTACATTCTGGAAGTCAACTGAATATCATACCACTTTACCTATCCAGATTTTCAACAGAATGAGGCACTGCCAAATTAAACCTAATGGATGAGCCTACAAATGATACAGAATCAATGGCCAATAAGGAGCAGAACTCTTTTGGCATAGTCCTAGAAAATATACCTTGAATATTCCTTACCTGATCTGTATACTAGCAAACCATTCAAGAAATCATTTAGCCATAATTCAATTAACTTTTATAGTTATTGTTCATTCCATGTTAAGTGTTAACTAGGAGTGAGCCAAATTGTTAGCAATGTGAGGACATCAAACCATCTGGTAAATGGATTCCTTTGATCTGGTTATGCAGTCTAGATGCCAGTAATAAATAACCAAGCACTTCAGTAGTGATGCCATAGAATAGCCTTCACATAATTAAAGATATCCCTGCTCTCGTTAATCTTTGCAAGTGATAAAGGAAGAAACCTGGTCAGAATGTACTCAAGCAATCTGAACTTTACAAAGCTAGTTTAAAGTTATCCGTACTTGGCTAACTGAGGGGTAGTTTCTTTTTTCATAATTTGATTGTTTTCCTTCTCCAAGTTTATCCTTTTCACTTTTAGTTAATAAGTATTCTTTGACATTTGCATTCAAGAAATAATGTCGTGTCCCCAAAAGTTCCTTTTTAATGAATCTTAGAGAAACTTGATTAGACTAGCATTTGATTTTGTCTTAGTTGTCTTCATAAGATAGGAAAAATTGTTTCTGCTTTTGTTAAGAATAAGTATCTAAGGCATTTGAGACAAATAGTATCAACTTGAAATCTACTGATCTTTACCTGGATGTAGTTTAAAGGCTTCTTAGGAATCTAAAACGTACATACATTAAATAGTATCAAATATTAAGGCTAAGCCTACTTACATGTAATTTTAATTCATATGCAGCGATACTTTGGGGCAGCAATTGGAAAGGGAAGGCAGGCTGCTAAAACGTGAGTCCTGCAAACTAGAACCTCGGGTTCATATTAAATTGTTTTCTTAAGAAAAGTGTTTCTGCTGTCGTAGAAATTCATGTCTATTGTATGACCTAGGGTCAATTTTTCATTTGCTAGTTGACATTTATCAGTGTTTGTAGGCTTTTTCTGGATGCTTTAGCAATTCCTTTCTATTGACTGGAGCACAGTGCACTGTTTATAATGCTTGAACTGTTTTCTAATCTTGATTGCTGTATCTGTGCAGTGAAATTGAGAAGTTGAAGCTCTCTGAAATGACTTGCAGAGAAGGAATAGTAGAAGTCGCAAAAATGTAAGTGTTTTAATTAGTTTCATTGAGACAAAGCTTTAGGTTCCGACTTCTAATTAAGCTCTGGATGTATCTCTGCATATCACAAAATGTATTCCTGGTCGAACTGTACTCTGCTATAGTAATAAATTATGATCATTTTTGTGTTTGTAGTATGAAAGTCATACTTCCTTATATTTGTTTTTCAATACTCATGGTCACTGTGTTCAAAACACTTCAAATTGCGGATAATGAATGAGATAATCTTTCAAACAAGGAATAAAACTGGATATCAGTAGATTTTGTGGAGTTCCAGCAAATCATTATCAACTCTATCACAGCTCTGAGGATTTCTAAGCTTCGTTTAGAGGTCTATGTGTGTTTGAAAAAACATGCTTCTTCAGTGAAGCATTATATGAATTTAAAACTCTTTCTAGACATCAATTTATGCTGCACATTGGTTTTGAACTTCCACTAGATTGGATATAGCATACTGTCCATAGCAAGGTGCTTACAAGATTCTTTTGGATGGTACTTTTCCTCTCGAATGTTAGGAGGGATGTGGCTACCATCTCTGAGTAGTCTACTGGTCCTTGTTTGCCCCCTCCTTCATTCCCTTCTCTGCTTCTTCCTTCTTTCTCCCCCGTTTTTTTCATTGCCCCCGCCTGTGGGGGTTTGGCTTCGGGGTTTTTGTTTGTTTTGGTTTTTTCCTTTCTTCTGTTTTTGGGAACTCGTTTTGAGTTTTCCCCGCTCGCACTTTGTATATTGTTTGGGCTGCAGTCCCATTGACCTACTTTTGTGGTCATTCGTTGGACATTAATATATCTTATCTTATCTAACAGAGTAGTGTGTTATTTTATGGTATGCAAGTTGAAACCCTGGTTGATTCAGTGTTACAAAGAACCAGCTAATCCAAAAAGAAGGCCCATTAAGATCCAACACATCAAACATTAGCAATCCATATTACAGAATTACATATTGTGACAGCAGTATATGGAAAGTGTGATAATACTATAGTCATGTCTCCAAATTGATAATACAGAAGAGTTCTTCGGAATTTGCTTCCTTGTAATTTCCTGCACAATCAGCTCTAGCTGCTCTGAGATTTTCGCCATGTCAGATGCTTCAAGCAGTCATAGTGATTTGGAGTCGGAAATGCTTTTGGCCAAGACCTAGGGGAGGGACTTGGCAAAATATAAAATGCGCAATGTGATTTTTGAAAAGATAGGGTTTTTAATTTTTTTCATTCCAAAATAAAACTTGCTAGAGATCAAAATACGCACAAATACATTGAATAAACAAATTTTATGTCAACTACTAAATTTACCCATAAAATTCTAATACCTGGTAGTTCACAATGGTCGAAGTCTATATGTACAGTGTTAAGCCAAAATCAATGAAATAATGATCTCCTGCGTGAAGTTAATTCATAAAATAACAAAGGACAGGATTAAGGATACTACAGATGAGATTCAGTATTGTAAATATTTCTATATTTGTAATTAGCTTTAAGCTTTTGGATTTCAGTGTGTGGTTGGCCTTATCCATCTAACACACACCCTTGTCATTTCACATCTGTTTGATCCATGCTTATAAAGAGTGTAACATATTCAGTTTAGGCGGAATCATCTCATTACTTTCTCTGCTCTTTATTTATTTTCTTCCTAAGTTAGATGCTGAAATTACTTGGAGGAATATATTTACTGTAGTGCCACTCCTCTAATGGCGATCTGGATAAACGTCTTTCCTCTAACCCTGATCTGCCTCTTCATCAAGGCAAGTAAACTCGTATCTAAATACTAGTTCCTTCGATTCAGCTACCCAATGTGACGATGGATCAATATACTTTGGTTAAACGGACTGCACATAGCCCCCTTTTTATATTTCTGATGTGGTTGGTTAGCTTAGGTTCTATATACATTTATTTTGTTTCATTTTAACTTCACCTAGAGCAACAGGTTTGCCGTGGAAATGCCATCGATCTTTTGCAGAAGGGCCCAGGGTTTCAGGCGAATCTGAAATGTTTCTGTGGAGCACATGTTATTAGATCAAGTCTGGAGATGTTTCCACACAAAAGTCCAGTTGCGTGTGGTCGTAATGGGAGGAATGGGGAAGGGGGTTCTGATGTTTCTTGCAACATAGAAGCAACCAAATAATTTAATAAACGCAAAGTTACCTCTTGAACATTGCAGACTCTAGAGCATTAGGCTGACATCATGAAGTTGAAATCCCATCAAATAGATTGATGAAACCTCACGTAGAATAACAGTAATACTGGATTGTATTATTTTAGTTGCCTAGCAGGGTATCACCATTATCAACATGAACTACTATATGATACTTCAACATACAGTTTTCTTTTTGATGTAAAACAGCTTTTGCAATGTGCAAATGTCTCATGTTAAATTTTGAGATGCAGCTGTTTCTAAATCTACAAACGAATATTGGGTGTAATCCATGATAGAAATCATAGCTAGATAAATATATGCAACATAAAATAAGATTCGTTAGCCATTATCCTGATGCATGCTAGTGTAAAGATAAAAGCAAGATAAGGTTTCATTAAAAACGTGATCCTGAGAAGTAGCATACAACCTGGTAACTATCATGTGCAGGCTTTGGAGTTTTTGGTCAATATGGGTATAGGTAGAAGCCCATCCATTATCAAAGAAATTGTATGTGTGGCACCTTAGACGAGTATCATAGATGTTGCTTGTATCCAACAATGCCTTCCTCCAGGGCCAGAATTGTACCAAGTTTTTTAAAGGCCTGCACATACTGCTAATAATATTACAGTCCTGAATATGTATCTCATCCCACTCGATTCTTGAGGCTAGGATAAATTATATAGAGAACAGGCCCTTCTATCTTCTTTATCTTATAATCTTCCAGGCAGTCTTCATGACATTATGATTGCAAGTCATTTTCAAATTGTTTATACAGATTGTAGGGCATATGTTTGGCTTCAACATCACTCTGCGCATACTGCTAAATCACTCTGCACATACTGCTAATAATCTCAGTCCTGTCTGTTGCTACACCTACTCAATTCTTTAGGCTAGGTTAAATTCTATAAAGAACATCCCCTTCTATCTTCGTTATCTTCTAATAATATGGGCTGTTTTCATGACAGTATGATTGCAATGTCATTTTTAAATTGTTTATACAGATTCTATTGTAGGCATTGAAATCTCAGTTATGTATGTTGACATTCAAATTAACTATAGGTATGTTGACATTCAAATGAATATATTGGATTAGACATATTTTTATCAGCCAAATAACATGTCTTCCTGAATTGGTTGGTCTCAAGGATGAGATTTGACATGTCCTGGACATTTTGCTGCCTACCAAATCTCAAACCTGGTTGGTGTTTCCTTTGACCTCACTGTTCTGATGATTATTTTTCCCCAGAAAACATCGTAACTTCATATTCATAAAATAGGAAATTACATTTGCACATGCTGCTACAAAGAGCATTCCAAAGGGAAAAACCCAACAAAAAGACAAAAACCACCAAGAACAAAACCAAGTAAAAACCGGAGCCCCATAAAACCCCCTTACAGCAACCAAGAGCAATGTTCAAATGAAAAACCATCAACAAAAATTAAAATAAATCCCGAACCGGGCCAAGCAAACCCACAAAATACGCTGATACTGTTCACCAGAACCAAACCAAACCAATCCGCAAGAAGCCTGCATCAGTTATAAATTACATCAAGAGTGCACACAGGTAATCTTTCCCCTTCTGATGCATTCAGAAAGAATCCATCTGTCTGCCTCTAATAGCATTCCCCCCCTTGGAAAGAGAGTTGGCCACAATGCTAAGCTCCCTGAACAAGTGTGAAGAAAATATTGACGAAAAATTGCCGCATCCTGCTAATCTGATTTAATAGTGGTGACAATTCTAGACAATAAGCCCCAGTTAGCCACTTAATAACAACATCCAAGTCACCTAAAACTTGCAACCTTTCCTCCCCTTTGTTCACTGCCAACTTCATCAAAAGTTTAAATGCCATAAGCTCTACGAAATTATTAGTTTCACCCCCAAGACCAGCCTGGGACTTGATGAAATGACAAGAGTTGAAGAAAATGATACTGCCAAACCCACACAAAGCTGGTATCCCTTGACTGGGACCATCAAAATATCCCCAAGTACCAGAACTATCAATGGGTGGGTGATTTAATTGCCTAGGAATCTTAGGCTTAGGATAGTGCTTGAAGTGTTAAAAAATGGTACGAATTTGGGAGGAACATTGAAAAGCAGGAATGAAACTATCTTGAAAAATATTAGCATTCCTATCCAGCCATATGCCCTAGGACACAATCAGTGGTAGGGCCCTAAAAGCTTTTAGTTCTATCTTCAAATACCACTTCTTGAAGGCCTCTTCCACAGTTTTTCCCTGCCAACCATCCCTAATGCCCACTTTGCTGTTCATCTCTATCCAAACTTTGACAGTATATGGACATGTAACCAGTAAATGATTGGTGATGTCCACCTCCATTTTGCACAGAGTGCAGTGCTCAGGTCCATGCCAACTTTTTTCAACACTTCCCATGTTAAGTCTTTATTCTTTAAAGTCAACTACATAAAGACCCTGGTCTTAAGAGGAGCTTTAATCTTCTAAAGTCTTTTCCACCACCATTAGACATCTCCTTGATCCACAATTGTAAACATAGCCTTGTACCCCAACCTAAGAATATATTTTCCCAACGATGCATTTGTGGACCAGACTAGAACATCCTCCTCTTCACTGATTCTAACATGACTCCACTTCAGCTTCTTCACATAAGCTTCCCACCGAGTGGCCACATCACCCTCCAAACCTAACTTTCCAACACATTTCAATCTTGGTGGCAGATGTTAGTGGAAAAGGGATCTGCTGCATGTGTCAGAGTAGTAATACCCACCAATATAGTAATTAGGTCCGCATTCAATCTATGAGCTTCACCACACCCAACCCAAGGGTCAACCCCAACCTTGACACTTTCATCATTCCAAACAAGTTGAAAAAATTGAAGAGCCACACTGAAGAAACATTATGAATAGGTTTAATAGTGCTTCTTATCCATTCTTCAACAGTGAAGGGTTCTATATACTTATGTATAGTAATATGATTCCACACCTTCTCTTCGAGATAAGCCTCCAAAGGTTTTTGGCAGCTAATGCTGACCCAAAATAACGGATATTTTTAAGGCCACATCCCCCAACATTCTTTGGCTTAGCCAAGGATTGCCATTTAACTAGAGGAATGCCATTTTTTAGTTAGTGTCCAAAGGAATTTGAAACCTTTCTTTGTAATCTTTTCCAGTACGCCCTTGGGGATATGATCTGAAGAAAGCCAATAGACAGGAATAGCTTCCGAAACAGACTTCACTAAAGTTAATCTATTGTTGAGGGATAACCTACGTTGCCGAAACGACACCCTGGGGCACTGGGAACGGCAGGGAGCGGGAGCGGCGAGGGGCTTGCGGAAACTGCCCCATTTAACTAGAGGAATGCCATTTTTTAGTTAGTGTCCAAAGGAATTTGAAACCTTTCTTTGTAATCTTTTCCAGTACGCCCTAGGGGATATGAGCTGAAGAAAGCCAATAGACAGGAATAGCTTCTGAAACAGACTTCACTAAAGTTAATCTATTGTTGAGGGACAACCTATGTTGGAGCCGGAGCGGCGAGGGGCCTGCGGAAACGGCCATTTCCGTAGGCCTCTCGCCGCTCCCAACCCGCTCCCGTAGCCAAAAAACGTTTTTTTAAATTTTTTTTCTTCTTCATGTTTTAAAAGCCTAACAACTTAAAAAAATTAAATATTATTCTAATTTACACCCTAAAAGATAACTCTAAGCAATAAAACAAAAGAACAACACAAAAACAAAACATAAATAAAAAAAACTTATCTTTGGTTCTCCAAAATTGCATTGTGCTTGTCTAAGGTTTGAGAAGCTATTGCTAAGTTTGTAGGAGTGTGAGGAGTTGTAAAAGAGGAAGATTTGTGAAGGATTTGTGGTTTACTAAGTGAAGGTAAGTTTTTTTTAAATTTCTAGCCTTGTTTTTCTTTTTTGTTATTTAATCTTTCACACATTACATTTTTTTGCTCTTTCTATTTAATTTTTTAAAATTTTCATTGTTCAATCATAATGCAATTACATGCCATTGTTTTCTTTGCGTTTTTTTTTTGAACCTTGTAGGTATTTCTACAATGGCAACAACAAGTTTTGCTTCTTCTGGGCAATCTTTAGCTAGGGACTTTGACCCAAATTCACCGTTATGGAGGCATGTAACAATACTTTAACACATTGCAAGTGGTGGTTGTTTTGAATGGAAATGCAATGATTGTGATGGAGTATTCAAAGGCTCTTACAATAGGGTGAAAAGCCACTTGTGTGTCATAACGGGTAATGGTATAAGAGTATGCAAGGGGGGAATAATGCTGGGGTGCTAAAACCAAAAGTTTTGGCATATATGAAAGAGCAAGAAGATGCATAGGCAAATGTGCCTATGAGAGCAGGTCATCCATTGGCCAAAAGAGGAGGTTCATCTCGTTCAGCGAGGCTGTTAGTTGCTCCATCACCTAGTGGATCTCCAATTGTGGCCATGCCACATCCATTTGTTGCTCCTATCTCCACGGATGAGGATGCTTCCTTTGCACGAAAAAAAAGTAAGACAAGAGGGCCATTGGAAAAGGCCTTTTAGAATGAGAGCAAGGAAATTGCAGATGAACACATTGCAAGGTGTGTATATGCTAATGGGCTTTCTTTTAATGTTGTGAGATCACTTTATTGGCATGAGATGGTGAAAGCCATCAATGAGGCACTAAAAGGGTATAAATCTCCAGGATATGAGAAGATCCACACCACCCTTTTGGATAAACAAAAAAATATGTGGAAACCTCCTTGCAACCAATTAGGGACTCATGGATCAAAATAGGTGTGTCCATTGTTTTTGATGGATGGAAAGATGCAAGAAACTGCCCTTTAATCAATGTGATTGCAGTATGTCCCAAGGGGGCAATATTTTTTAAAGCGGTTGACTGTGAGGGACAAGTGAAGAATGCCCAATTCATAGCCAACATTCTCTTTGAGTCCATTGAGGAAGCGGGGCCTGAAAATATTGTCCAAGTCATAACAGACCGCCAAAAATTGCAAAGCTGCGGGGATGCTAGTTGAGGCACGGTATGGGCATATTTTTTGGACACCATGTGCCGTGCATTCATTGAATTCAATGCTAAAGAAGATGGCAAACAAAATAGAGTGAATCCAATAAGTGTATGTAGAAGCTGAAGAGATCCAAATGTTTGTCACCAACCACCACATGTCACAGGGCATTTTTAGATCATTCTCGCAGTTGAAGCTACTGAAGGTAAGGAAAATATTTCTTTATTTCTTTTTTTAATTTAAAATTTGAATACAAGTTTTTTTAGTATTCTTTTAGCTTTCAATTTTATTTTTTAATTTTTGTTCCTCATTCTTCTTAGGTTGCTGAGACTCGGTTTGCATCACACACAATCATCTTGAGACGACTAGTGAAGGTGCGAGAGGCACTCATGAGGATGGTAACATCCAATCTTTGGTCTGTATGGAGGCAATCAAACACTCAACTGGCTCAAAAAGTGAAGAACATGATCTTAGAGGACCCTTGATGGGATAAAGTGGATTATTTGTTGAGTTTTACGGAGCCCATTATGAGCATGATCCGGTTTACTAACACGGATCAGCCATGTCTATGAGATTTATATGATGACATCGACTCAATGATTGAGAAGATAAAAACCGTCATAAATGCAAAAGAATAAGATCCCAAAAAAATATTTTTCAAACAACTGAAGACAATCCTTATTGAGAGGTGGAACAAAATGACCACCCCCTTACATCTATTGGCTTTTGCATTGACTTCTAGATTTTATAGCACAAAGATCCTTTCCTTGCCAGGGAGGGTAGCACCATACAGGGATGCGAAAGTCAGTTAGGGATATATGGCGCCAATGACTAGGCTCTTCCCTTATCCTGAGGCCCAAGACCAGCTTATAGTATAGTTTGACAATTTCATAGTAGAAACGGGTCATAGCTTTCTCGCTCTTCGGAGCAAATACAAGATGGATACTCATATGTGGTGGTACCTCCATGGTCATGCATCTGTTTACTTGCAGCCTCTTCCAATCAAAGTCTTGGCACAAGTAAGTTTTTAATTTTTTTATTCTCTTTTCTTTTAGTTTTTTAAAATTTAAGTTTGAGTGTTTAAGTTTGAAGTTGAACTTTGCATTGACTTTGAAGTTTGGGTTGCCTTAATAGGTTGCAAGTTCATCTTCCTCTGAGCGCAACTGGAGTACATATAGTTTTATCCACTCACAGAAACGCAACAGGTTGGGGGCTAAAAGGGCTGAAGATTTGGTATACATACATTCCAACTTGCGCCTTTTATCCCACAAGCAATCGTAGTACAAGGGAGGGTCAACAAGACATTGAGATATTGATCTACAAATAGTTGACTTGGATGCTTCCATTTCCCACCATGGAACATATGATGATGAGGGAAGTTCTGTGGCACCACGAGACCTACATGCACAAGGGGGTGTAACTGGCAGTGGCCCTAGTGCGAGTGGTTCGAGCCCATGTGGTTCTAATGAACCATGTAATGATGATGATGTAGCTGATCTTGATCCTCTTGACGAAGAGAAATATGATGAATATTGACAATGAAAGATAGTTTGAATTTCGAATATCGATCTATGATTGAATTTATTATGTCATGAGATTCATGACGTTCACATTGTGTTCGATTTAAGTATTTTAATTTAACTTTTAAGCTTTTAAGTTTCTAAGTTTTATTGGTATCCTAGCTTGTTTGTTGTGGTTATTCACTTATTTAGCTTATAACTTGTCTTTTATCTTGTCTTTCATATGCATAATATGTGGTTAATAATTAAATTCCCATTTAGAAGACTGAAATTTATATATTTTTTAATTTTTATATAGTTTTTGTACTGCCGTATCCGGGGTCAATTTTTTTTTTGCCATTTCCGCGTATCGGATACTCTGTACCCGCTCCCGTATCCAAAACGTTTCGGCACTTAGGGGACAACCATTTATTACACCACACATTTAATCCATTTTCAATCTTAACAATCAGCTAATCCCAGTCACTTTTCCCATAGTCATTGGGTTTAAAGATGTAATATCCCTCTCAAATAACTGTAAATAAATCTGGATATTTGCACGAAACCCTAGGGCAATAGTATGAAAAGCTAACTTCTCTGACAACTGTAATAATCTGATTTTTTTAATATAAAAACAACCACAATATGTAGGAAAAACAAACTTAATTTATTCATTTCAAACCAGCTTCAATAAAAACACTAGAATGTCTGAATACAATTTATCTCACAACAAATAAGAAGATGCAAACTGCTTCTAGATATGGCGCTGGTACTAAAATTCGATCCCAAAAGGGGAATTCCTAGTTGTACTTGCTGTTCTAGATGCTAAAACAACCCTGAATATGATGCCTTGGCTGAAGTGGATGAACACCTATACTCTGAATGACCACAACAACCCTTGAATGGAATTGCCATGCTTAGATACGAGGGATTCTGTCCTTAGATTTGTATGCAAATGAGGGATTTCATTCTCTATTGTTGAAGTAGAAGTAGAAGTAGAAGTAGAAGGTACTTGCAAACAACGAAGTAGTCGATAAATTTCTAAGATGTCGTAACAATAAGCCCCAAATCTGCCTTTATAACTTCCAATGCCTTCCCCAAAGTTGGCACCCCTTCCTAAAAATAGGAATAAACAATATGAAATTGCTTTATCCTCTCTCCCATGTTGGCGCCCCATTTTAAAAACATGAATAAACAATATAAAATTGGTTTATCCTCTCTCCATCCTAAGAATAGGATCTTGATGCTCATGCAGTCCATTCTATCTTCATAATAGAATGCTTTATTTAATTATTATTCTATCTTTAGCGCCCTATAGTAGAAGTTCATCATTCTATTATTATTTTATTCTATTTCTACACTTTTGATTAAAAATATAATTTAAGTGTTTTTTTTCCACTTAAAATATAAAAGTACCCTTGGACCACTTAAATTAATTTATTTCTACATGCTTGATGACATGTTGCTTCAGATCTTCAGCAATCTGGTCGTTGGTCACGCTCTCGTCATGCTGAGTGGAGATGATAATAGTGTGCACGTGCTTAGGAATCCCCTTAGCCTACGGGTGGAGATGATGACAATGTGCACTCGCTCAGGAACCCCCTTAGCCTACGGAAAATAATAAGAAAAAACCAGCTTATAATTCCAAATGTTGGAATGGAGAACACTGAACCCATATGATTGGGTATGTGTCCAACTTGTTAAAAGAAATAGACGACTTTTGCTAATTGACCTCCATCCCAATAGCCACACTAAATATGTCAAGTATCTACCTACAAAAAACAATGAGGTGACCTCCCAACCTTGCACGAGGGTTATGAATGCTGCAATATGGTGCAATCCATCATCATTAGATCCCGGGGTGGATGCGTCCAAAGAGTGCTTCAACACTTCCATAGGCTCTCAGACAAAACACAACATCAAATCTTCTTCCAATCCTTTATTATATGATTATTGAGATCCTCTAGGGTCCACAATATTCGTCAAATTGTGGGAATCCACCAACTTTTTCGAAAAGACATCTCCTCTAGCCACCTCAAAACACTTACGACTAAGTGGTGTTGGAAAGACATGGTTCTCCTTCACGTTCCTATTGTCTAAACTCATCTTCCTTCTCCACTCTATGGGAGAATTGAAGACAACAATCCAAAGCTAAATGGCCATAAAGGTGACATTTAGCACATCTGAAGTGAATTCCAACATAGGCTAGAGATTGAATATGCTTCCAACAACCATACTCCAATTCTATTTCCTTATATAAACCCTTGTTCAGATCTAGATCCACCCATATTCTAGCCACTATCATATTGTGCAACCACTAGTAAGTACCATTTGCCTCTAATTAGGTTCCCGTACTATCTTCTATGGCTTCAAAAAATTTTAGTGACCAAAACTTTAGAGTCAATCCTGACAGCTTGACCCAAATAGGAAGAATCGAGGATCTCTTCGAGCGAGGATCAAATTGGAGTCCACTTTTAAAAAGATAATAGAGACAACCCCCCAAAACCATCTTGAATCCAATATCTTTCCAACATCATGTTCAGATTTAAAGATGAAAGCTAGCCAACCCCTTAACAATATGTGAAAAACAAGAGAATAACCAAGTAGTAGCCTCCAAACTTGAATAATCCATTGTTCTAAATTTTTCTTAGAGATCTTTATTAGGGTAACTAGAAGGATAAAGCAAGAGACCAGCAATAGTCTCAAACATCCAATCTGACATGAACCTTCCAAATGCAAAAAATGTGTGCACACAACACACCAATAAAGGACTATTATTAGATTAATTCCACACCCCTCATTCTACTACAATAAGCTTTAGAGAACCCTAATATATACACCTAATTAGTTTGTTGCTAATAACAAACCAAAAGTACATGCATAACAAATTGTAAAAACACGTAATTAGGCACTAATGTAGGAATAACTAAATTCTAATGCACTATGTGCATATAAGTAGTTTAATAAAACAATGTGCCTATATATGAGCTCACTAAACAAAGCTTAACCAAGTGAGTGAAAACACGCTCCAACAATCTTCCTCCTAAAAAAGCATCCAGTGAGAGCTATATTTATTAGCTCCAACACTTGTTCCATCTTCACCTAGGGCCACCTTGACCCAGTTTTTGTGAAACTTAATACACTTCTGGCCAAACCTCTTGGAAACCGCCTTGGGAGAACCCAAATGCCCCTCTACTGGATTAACAAAAGGGGCACCCTTACCTTCCGACATTGTGTTTTGCTGTCCTTCTGCCTATAGACCCTTCGCTTTTGGAATTTCGATGAAACCACCTAAGGGATTCCCACTCTTCTCACTGCCCTTACCTCTGTTTTGAGAGCTTGGTGTAGAGTTGACATATCTCTTCAATCCTCTAAAGCCACGACAGGGCTACCTACTCAAGAAACCACTGAACCCTTATTTAGAGACTGAAGATGCTCCACCTTACCTTTACTAGAGAACCTGTCTTTAACGACTCCACATTTTGATCTTGCAACAACCTTCTAACCTCTGACAGACCTTTCACTACAACCAATATACCCTAAATCAACCCCCGATAAAAAGGTGTTGAAGATCTAGTGAGCATCGCCTCCCTAATTCTCTTAGCAAAAGGATTACAAAATCCATCCGCTCTTACCTTATTTGCCCGAATATCCTCTTTTAAAATGGCAATACCTTCGGGGTCTTCTAAGTAATCCACCTTTTCTTCTTTCCCACTCATACGGCTCCAACAAACACCTCTCCCACTCTCTTCATCCATGGATCAAACCATCAGCTAAGAACACTCCTAAACAACAAAGATCTGAAAAGTAGCAGAGAAGAGTTGATCCAGGTCTTTTGAGTCATCCACCTTCTCTTCTTCCCACTCATATGACTCCACAATATTGAAACAGAGGCCTCTCCCACCCTCTTCGTCCATGGATCTAACCATGAGCTGACAATACTCCTAAACAATAGAGATTTGAAAAGTAGGAGAGAAGAGTTGATCCAGAACTTGTGGTTGCGAAAGCAGAAGAAAAGTCTGCCAGAACTTGTGCCTACAAAAGTAGACGAAAAGTCCACCGAAACTTTTGGCTGCAGAAGCAAACGAAAAGGCCACTAGAACTTTTGGCTGCAAAAGCAGATGACAAGTCTGCCTGAACTTTTGGCTGCAGAAGCAAACGAAAAGGCCACTAGAAATTTTGGCTGCAAAAGCAGATGACAAGTCCGCCTGAACTTTTGGTTGAAAAAGATGATGAAAAGTTAGGCTAGAAAAGTCCCACAAAACTTTTGGTTGGAAAAACACTTGAAAAGGCATATAATTTAGGCTGTAAATACACTTGAAAAATTCCGTTGGAACTTTGGACTGCAAAAACACTTTTGCTACGCCCTTAATCATATATCTTATATTGGATGTATATAGCTGACTTATGGCTATCATAATTTCTTATCATTATGTATCTCTTTCATATATGTTATATTTTCATTAGTGGGTCGGCCTTGGTGTTGGCCATAGCATAGGAATAGTATATATAGAGGGTTAGTAGGTAGTAGTTTATCACAATTGGAGCATTTGAGTATTATTGTATGGTTTGGAGGTTGCCCCCTCGAAGTCGCGAAGCTATTCTAATTGCATATTGAGATCATTATTTTGGAATATTGTGTTATTTGGTGTTATATTTCTGCTCATGATCTGAATTATACAAGTAATTTCATTACAAGTGGTATCAGAGCTTGAACTCGGCCAACATTGCGTCAAACCCAAATTTTGAAGGTTCGTCCATATCTCAACATCGGTAGCGAATTTTTCTGCAAATTTTTTTGTGGTGTGGGCAAAATCAATCAAGTAAGCTTCCCTCAAAATTTTAATAATTTGACTTGTTTTGCAAAAGCTATAGCGGTTTTATGTTTTTTCATAATTCGGCTACAGAGGGTGCAAATTGTGGAATTTTTCAAAGTCATTTACATTTCCAGAAAGAAGATTAAAAATTAGTTTGAGTTCGTTCTTTGAGTTTTATAAAATTTGGCCGAATTCCTATTGAAATCCGAAACCCTAAATTTCGACCTTGATCCTTAAATCTTACCATTTTGGGGCATCATGGCTGGGCCTTCGACAAGAGGCAAAAAGAATCCCATCACTCCGGGTAAAACCCCTAATAAGGATGAGATAATAGTTGAGGAGTTAGAGTTAGAAGGGGTATCTACAGAGTCCTCAGGGTTAGGGTTTACTTCAACTGACCATAAGGTCAGCTATCTTGAGTTAGAGTTGCGAAACCTCGAAGGTAGAGTGGCTAGCAAAGAAGATGTAGAAAAGATTGGACAACGATTGGAGAATTTCATTAAACAATTTAGCTACAATATCATGGGTCATCATATCATTCCTAATGAGCCACAACTCAATCATACTCATATTAACCATGGTGGATCTTTAGGTCAAAGTAATAAACAAACTAGCCAAGGTGGATCTGCAAACATGACCAATCTAAATACAAACACTCTACAAGCCCGTAACATGCTTCCAAAAGTGGAAATGCGTAAGTTTGATGGAAAGGATCCACTCAATTGGATTAACCAAATGGAGAATTTCTTTGATCTTCATCAGATTCCATTGGGACAAAAGGTTACCATGGCATCGTTGTATCTGGAACCTGACCAATTCATTTGGTATCGATGGTTATGTGCTCAAAGGAAAAAGAGTGGCCTCAATGTTACATGGACAATATTCACCGAAGAGTTTGCAATTGCACTATAGTTCTAGTGTGTCAGAGAATTATTTCAGCCAATTAGCAAAGCTCAGACAAACAGGAACAGTCAAAGATTACATCCATCAATTCCAAAACCTTTCCTTACGGGTGGAAAATATTCCTGAAGATAATTTGAATGACTTATTTCTTGGGGGTCTTAAAGAACAAATTGAGACTGAGGTGCGTATGTTTAATCCTCATAAGGTTTCAGACTCTATGATCATGGCACGTAGGGCAGAGGAAAAATTTCTTTCAAGTCAGAAACAAACGGTCAGTACTATTAGAGATCGTAGCACCCTTCCACCATCATTCCCTCGGCCAATGAGACTGACACCTCAACAAATTGAAGAAAAGAGAGCCAAAGGGTTATGTTTTAATTGTGACAACAAATTTGGACCAGGACATACGTGTGCGGAAAAGAAGTTCTACATTGAGGGACCTACTGAAGAAGAAGA
This sequence comes from Taxus chinensis, assembly GCA_019776745.2. Taxonomy (NCBI): domain Eukaryota; kingdom Viridiplantae; phylum Streptophyta; class Pinopsida; order Cupressales; family Taxaceae; genus Taxus; species Taxus chinensis. The sequence goes on from CM034146.1 coordinate 984,756,755, forward strand.
AAATGAAGAAGACGAAGAGGTAGAGCCAGAGGAGGAATTAGGAGATCCCCTACCAACAATATCATGCCATGCAATTTCTGGTATTAGCACTCCCCAAACTCTCAAAGTAGTTGGATTCTTAAAAAAATAGAGGGCAACAATGTTGATTGATTCGGGAAGTACTCACAATTTCATCAATCATAAGTTAGCGGTATGCTTGAACTGCTTTGTTTATCCAGCTCCAGAATGTCAAGTCATGATCGCTGATGGGAAAACTGTTAGTTGTTCAGGAAAATGCCATAACATTAATCTTGCCATGGGAGATTACTTGCTAACTAGCAATATGTATGCCATTGCCATGGGAGGAGCAGACATTGTGTTAGGAGTTCAGTGGCTTACCACCTTGGGAACCATTGAAATGAATTTCCAAGAGTTGTTCATCGCAATTTCAGTCAGAAGGGAGGAATTTTAAACTAAAAGGACTAAGAGCAAAGTCCCCACAGATGGTAAGTTCTCATCAGATGCAAAAATTGCTTAGAAAGGGTGCAGAAGGGTTTGTAGCAGCACAACTATTTTCTTTGGAAACACATCATTCCAATACATTTATACCCGCAGATATGCAAACAGTTATACATGAGCACTTAGGGGTTTTTGGAGAAATGCCTAAGGGTTTGCCTCTGAAAAGAGACCATGACCATGCCATCCAGCTAGTACCAGGGAGTTAGCCACCTAACATCAGACCTTATAGGTACCCCCTATATGCAAAAGAGTGAGATTGAGAAGATAGTTCAAGAGATGTTAGAAGTAGGACTTATTCGTCATAGTCAAAGTGCTTACTCTTCTCCTGTAGTGATGGTACGGAAAAAAGATGACAATTGGCGCATGTGTCCAGATTAGAGGGAACTCAATAAGTACACAGTTAAAGATAAGTTTCCTATTCCTGTAATTGATGATTTGCTAGATGAGTTACATGGTGTTGTTTACTTTACAAAACTTGATCTTCGTTCTGGATATCATCAGATTAGAATCAAGGATGAAGATATTCATAAAATAGCCCTTCAGGACACATGAAGGACACTATGAGTTCTTGGTAATGCCTTTTGGACTAACAAATGCACCCTCTACATTTCAAAGCTTGATGAATTCCATCTTTAAGCCATTTCTTCGAAAGTTTGTTTTAGTGTTCTTTGATGATATATTAATCTATAGTAAAACATGGGAGGAACACCTGCATCATGTAAATAAGGTGTTGGAAACTCTTGAACAACATCAACTTTATGCAAAGCCTTCTAAGTGTTCTTTTGGTGTCAAGGAGGTTGAATATCTGGGTCATATTGTCTCTTATGAAGGTGTTAAAGTGGATCCTAACAAAATAAAAGCCATGCTTGAATGGAAGGTTCCCAAAACCCTAAAAAATCTCCGAGGATTTTTGGGGCTTACATGTTATTATCGTAGATTTATAAGGAATTATGGTAGCATCGCAGCACCACTCACAACTTTATTGAAGGACTCTTTCCATTGGAACGAGCAAACTACTATGGCCTTTGAGAAGTTGAAGGAGGCCATGTGCACCACTCCAGTTCTAGCCACCCTAGATTTTTCAAAAACATTCATTGTTGAATGTGATGCTTCAGGGTATGGTATGGGGGCAGTACTCATGCAAGAAGGGCGACCCATTGCCTTCGAGAGCCGCCAATTCAAAGGTAAGAATATCTCTAAACCAGTTTATGAGAAAGATGTTATGTTAGCAATACTTCATGCAGTGAAACAATGGAGACCATATCTAATGGGACGACATTTCAAAGTAAAGACAGATCATGATAGTTTGAAATACTTCTTAGAGCAACGTTTATCATCAGAAGAACAACAGAAATGGGTCTCAAAAATGTTGGGGTATGATTTTGAGATAATATATAAGAAAGGGAAAGAGAATGTAGTTGATGCTTTATCTCGGAAGGATGAATCTGCCCAGGCATTGTTGTGTGCCATATCTGTATTACGGGAGGATTGGATAGAGGATGTAAGGTTTGAATGGAAAAATGACCCAGGGACACAAAATCTCATTCAGAATCTCCAACAAGGTCCAAACATGTCAGAAATTTTTTTATGGAAAGGAGATGTTTTATGGTATAAAGATAGATTATATCTATGTAAGAATTCAATCCTTAAAAATAGGGTTCTATCTGAGCTCCATGCTTCTCCAGTAGGGGGTCATTCTGGGTTCTTAAAGACTTATCATTGAATCAAGCATGGTTTTTTCTGGGAAGGGCTAAAAGGAGATGTCTAAAAGTTTGTGGCAGAATGCATGGTTTGTCAGCAAAATAAGGGAGAAACAATTACGTCCCCAGGTCTTTTACAACCTCTATCTATTCCTAGCTAGAGGTGGGAAGAGGTGTCTATGGACTTCATCACAGGATTGCCTAAATCAGAAGGTAAAAATGTAATCATGTTGGTGGTGGATAGACTTACCAAATATGCCCATTTTTGTGCTTTATCACATCCATTTGTTGCGAGTACAGTAGCAATGGCCTTCAGGGATACAATTCAGAAGCTACATGGGACACCAAAGATTATAGTAAGTGATCGAGACCCTATCTTTACTAGTAATTTTTGGACTGACTTGTTCTCATGCTTGGGCACACAACTAGCTCGTAGTTCCTCTTATCATCCCTAGTCCGATGGGCAAACAAAGGTGGTAAACAAGTGCTTGGAGGGATATCTTCGTTGTTTTACATCAGATAAGCAAACGAGATGGGTCCAATGGTTACCGCTGGCAGAATGGTGGTATAACACCTCCTTTCATACTTCATCTAAAATGTCTCCTTTCTTGGCATTATATGGGTACCATCCACCATCTATCACTTCATCTTTGAGAGTCCAGCTAAAGGTTCGAGTAGTTGAAGAACATATTCAACACCAACAAGAGGTGCTTTCTAGTCTCAGAGAGAATTTGGCCATGTCACAAAACTGCATGAAGCAACAGGCAGACCAACATCGCAGTGAAAGACATTTTTAAGTCGGTGATTGGGTTTTTGTGCGTTTACAACCATATAAGCAAATGTCCTTAAAACAACACAAAAATGATAACAAGCTTTCACCTAAGTATTATGGTCCTTATCAAGTGCTACAGAAGATTGACTATGTAACATACAAACTGGAACTTCCTTCGGCTACTCGAATTCATCCAGTCTTCCATGTATCTTGCCTAAAGAAGGTAATTGGACAGACAATATCAACCCAGACAGTGTTACCTGAGCTTGATGAAGAGGGCAGAATCATCCTGGAACCAGAATGCATCCTTCAGACACGCACTAAGCGGTTGAGGACAAGGGTCATCACTGAGTATTTGATCAAGTGGAAAAATCTAGACAATGAAGACGCCACTTGGGAGGATGCAAATTTCCTGTAGCAGCATCCAGATCTTCTCAACATTGGGGACAATGTTGCTTCGAAGGGGAGGGGCATGCTAGGCCCTTAATCATATATCTTATATTGGATGTATATAGCCGACTTGTGGCTATCATAACTTCTTATCATTTTGTATCTCTTTCATATATGTTATATTTTCATTAGTGGGTCGGCCTTGGTGTTGGCCATAGCATAGGAATAGTATATATAGAGGTTAGTAGGTAGTAGTTTGTCATCATTGGAGCATTTGAGTATTATTGTATGGTTTGGAGGTTGCCCCCTCGAAGTGGCGAAGCTATTCTAATTGCATATTGAGATCATTATTCTGGAATATTGTGTTATTTGGTGTTATATTTCTGCTCATGATCTGAATTATACAAGTAATTTCATTACAACTTTCCGTCAGGACTTTGGGCTGTAAAAGCACTTGAAATGTCTGTTGGGACTTTGGATTGCAAAAATGATCGAAAAGTCTGCCGAAACTTTGGACTGCAAAAATGTTTGAAAACTCCTCCAGGACTTTGGATTGCAAAATCACCTGAAAATTCTGTCGGGACTTTAGACCGCACAAACACTTGAAAAGTCCACTTGGACTTTGGACTGCAAAAACACTTGAAAAATCCATCGAGACTTTGGATTGCAAAAACACTTGAAAAGTCCGCTGAGACTTTTGTCTACACACGCTTGAAAAGTCCACCGAGACTTTGCTCTACACAAACAATTGAAAAGTCCATCAAGACTTTGGATTGCATGAACACTTGAAAAGTCCGCCTGAGTTTTGGACTGCATAAGCACCTAAAAAAGTCTGCTGGGACTATGTACTGCAAAAACACTTGAAAAGTCCGCCAGGATTTTCGACTGAAATAATACATGAAAAGTTCACGGGACTTTGGACTACACAAACACTTGAAAAGTCCATCGGGACTTTTGCTTGTAAAAACACAAGAAAATTCTATCATGATTTTTCACTGCTTAAGCACTTGAAAAGTTTGTCGGGACTATGGATGGTGATAACACTTGAAAAATCCAATGGCCAAAGGATGCAAAACCCCAAAGAAACTTTGCTAACCTTAAAAATCAATATGTGAACTATGCAATTTTCAATGGCGACAATAACAATTCCGTTTTTTTACATCACTTCCATTAAAACCCAAAAAGCCAACAATTGCCCACACGCTCATGTGAAGGATACCCTAGGAGGAGATATGGGTTAATGATAAATAAGACATAATGGCATTCACAAATGATACCAACATGCCCCTTTATGGATAAAAATAATAAGTTTGAGAACCTTGGTTTCTAGTGTTTCCAAACACCTTTTTTGCTCGTCTTAGGTGGAGGAGTTCGTGGCTACAACAATGGAAGCATATGTGGAAATGCCTATCTTGTGGCTCTATCCTTTTCCTCCACATAGGATTTCGATAGTGCTTGCTTTGATTTTTGGATCCCCCAGGTTTGATTGATATCTGTAGGGACTTTGAGACCTAGAGAGTGCTTAGGGTGGTGAATATGGTGCACAAATAGTTGGTTGTGACGTCCTACCGGCTATGATCATCTGCCATGAGACCACCTTAAACCCTCATTTCTCATCCAACTTTCCTTCATATTGCAACACTCGAGTAATTCTCGGATTCCTACTAACTTTCGGATGCTTTTATTGTCCACAACTCTAATTTGTGAATCATCCAAGAGTCTAAAGTAATCTCATGCCATTGGTAAGTGCAAAGTTTTCAAAGCAAGCAATTTGGTTGCACATTTGCTATGCAAGATAGTTTGGAAGCATTGTCTATTTTTTTCCTAATCTTTTTTATGTTACTGACATTAGTAGGTAATCTATGGTTTTCAATGCTGCATTTTTAAATAGCTCTATGGTTTTTGCTTAATTATTCACGTTAGAAAGAATGATAGTTCAAGATTTACTTGCAACCATATTTAACAGGAGACAAATATTGGTATAGGAGACGGGGACAAATACTCACCACTTATAGCCATTTCCTTAAGATTAGGTTTTGGCTCAAACAATTAGCAGATTGTAGCAAAGATGATCACACAAAGGGTAATATTAAGGCTTTCCACCCCATACATAGAAGGATGGTTTGCAAAGATTATTTAGGGTGTGCCCACAACCATATTAAAGTGATTCCTCATGAAATCCTAATTTGCTGGGATATGGGTTCGAAATGCGTATACTCCAATTTTCAAAAGCCCTTGGTTTGAGTACCTGTTGGGTACGTTCGTGCACTCACACACATTTTTTTAGTCCATGAGAAATTAAAAACTTCAAAAATATAGTAGGATCAAGGATGAAAACATTCAACATGCTTAAAATTTAACTTTTTCTTAATCATGTGGCATAATACATATGATATATGAATATCATGTCAATATGAATTCAAATGAGCTCAATCAACGGATGCCTCTACATGTGACAATGTCTTCTCCTTTGAATGGAACAATGGCCGCCCCTAAACAATTTCTTCCTCTAAAGAAACTTGACCTCCTTGCAAGCAATGACAGCCTACAATCTTGTCCTTCTTGCAACAGCTGCCTCCAAACAAATCCTCCTTGCAATGGCAACCTCCTCAATTCGTCTTTTGGCACTTTGTGCTTACACTTGAAAAAACCAACAATGCATTGTTTGTGTGTTTTGGTAAATGCTTGAGTGCCTTTTTATAGATTTTAGAGGAGAGTTTGATTTTTTATTAATGTATTAGTTTTTAGGGTTTCTTTTGACTTGGTCAATACAAAAATTATTTTTATGCAACTTGGAAATGCAGTGGTTCTTCCTTGGGTATGCCCAGGTATGTTTCCCCGACATACCCTTGATGTTTCTGTATCAGAAACATACCAAAGGGGGTGCGGCGGCTGATCCGGATTAAGGTGCAACCCGACGGACAACACACTAACGATGGTGCTTAATATGTTATAACAATCAAATCACAATGAAAGAGCTGTAAACACAAACTAATTTTATTGCAATTCCAAATGTATACAAATTGGCAAACTCCATAAGAGAGCTATATGCCTGAAGATTTATCTTTTTATTCAAAACAAATTGCTTTATAGCCATATAAGGAGAATATGAAAAGAGCTGCTAAAAATAGAATATGAAGGGTTCCAAATGGGAACCAAAAGGTTATCCTACATGGAGACCATATGTATCCATTTTAGGGATGGATTTGAAAAGATAGAAGTGGAAAACTCCGAAATTAATCCTATTCAATGTTACGCGGGGCCGCGTCGCCTAGATTTTGGTGACGTCTCGAACGTCTCAACCGTTTTAGGGTCTTGGAGGGGACGTCCCCTATTTTTTTAAATCTCTCAAAAAACTTCTGATGTTTTTAATTTTAAAAAGCTGTTATTTTTACGAAAAACATTAAAGTATAATCTTGAAGGTGTAGCTGAATAGAGTTTAAATCCCTAAATTTCATTGAATAAAGTTAAAATATTCAAATATTAATATTTTATATATTATTTTAATAGCCGTTCCCTTGCCATCCCCAAAATTTGGATTTTTTTCCTGTCCCGGAAACCTCGTCCTTCGGTCTCCCCGTTGCCCCGTCCTTGAGACTTAGGTAAAACTATGATCCTATTATTATTTTATTTAGTGCCCCTTGTCGGGGTCATATCTCCTAGCCCGTTGACCCGTTTTATGAACTGCAAGAACCGTTGGAAAGAGCATGGAACGAACTTAGCACAGGCAGTTCCGACGGCAATTACACTCCATTTCATTGCCACTATCGTCCAAACTCTAGAAATGCTCCAAAGACTCTCAAAATTGCAAAATACTGTAAAGCTGCTGAGAAACTGTTAAAAATAGAGTTTCAGGACTTTTTTGGACATCCTGTTTTGGATCATTGCGGGGGAGGACGTACCCCTGCAACACAGCTGAAACCACGTTGGCACAAGGATGCAAAAGTCTCCATGCCCAATCTCCCATTAATCGGCCTCAATTTATTGCATTAAAGACTATTACCAATCAGCCTTATCTGTGCAACAGTCCTAACCAGGGTAAGGAAGCAAGTTACACCCCACCTCTCTCTTGCCAATACCTCTCTAGCATTCCATATCATCACTGACCGAGATGTAAAAGAGGGGAGGTTTGCTTTCCAAACAATGATTAATCAGGTGATAAATCTCCAACCCTGCAAACTCCCTTTATATCTCGAGCACCCACATGGAAAAGTTGGATCTTCGAGAGATTTGGGCAACCCCATGCGTAGATATGCCAGCCATCGAATATAGCTCCCCAAGAGTACTAACTCATTCCTCCTCTCCTCAAGACAACCACCACTCCGGGATCAGCGTGGATTTTCATTCCTTTTGACTTCGGTCTTTTGGGCTCTTTGTCACCCTGCTACCCAATTTCCCCAAATCAGTACGGCTCTTCCCAATGCTCAAGGCAAAATCTCCAGTGACAAATCAGTCAAAGAAAGTGTCATCATTACTGCTCTGGATATCATTGACGGTAGTTTCAAATTCCTCTATGATAACATAGGGGAGCATGGAATACAACACATTGTCATGTAAAAAGGCCTTTGGCTATGTGGGAAGGCGTATTGCTTTTCTCAGTGCTGTTTTCAAGTAACAAAAAAGAGGATTGAGATACATGAGAGCATTGTATATGGCAACATGGAGGCAGATTACAACTAGCAACCTTCAGCAAAGTGTCATGCCTTTCATGATGTGGTGTCTGGGAGCAGCAGGGCACAAGTTCCAGTGCATAAACCCCGACCTTGCTGGCATCCATCAACTAGCTTACTGCAGAAAATCTCAAAGGAGATGACATTGGGGGTGCTTCCTCTTTTCAAGGGGAAGCTAATCCTACTGGATAGTATACCGGTCTGCTCTGCTTCTGGGGTAAAAAGGCTCTTAACCAACAAGCTAATGCATATCTTTTTTCCTTTCCTTTTTGATATCTCTTTATATCGTGATGGGCAGCAGATACTCAAAAAATGGAGATTTTGTAGCCCTCTGCTGCCTTTTTCGCTTTATTTTCATAATTCATGTAGTTTCCTTTCCAGTCTTTTCTTTTGTCTTCAGCTTGTTTTTTACCTGCAGGCTTCCTCTTGGTGGTAACTAAATATTTATTTATCCGACAATTTTAGTGAACTTACATTATGCTATCTATAGATGCTATGGAACATGAAATATATGGTGCTTTGAGTTTGCTTATATTGAAGATCGAGACATTATGTACTTTCTAGTTAGGGTATATGCTTGATAAGATAATATTCTGTCTGTTTTTTTTCATGTGGCCCAAGCATTTATGTTCTTGGAAGAGAATTTAGGATATGCGATGTTTTGCAGCATATATGGTGTGCATGATGAAGCAAAAGACAAAGCATTTGAGCTGGAAATGAGCTGGATTTGTGACGAATCAAATAGGCAACATGAAAAGGTATGTTATGGTTTAGATTTATCAACAGAAAATTCTAACACCAATTTCCTTTTGTTGTGTTCCCTTTTTTGATAAGAATATAAGTATTCATCTATAGGGTATGCTGAATTTTTATGGTTATATGAGTTATCTCACTGTGATACATATGACTTTGGAGGTAGGTAAGACAGTTCCATTTCATTTCCAGTGACCATAATCTCTCAGTATTTGTCTGTTGGTTACGATTATAAAAAAAACTGGAGTCCATTATTCAGTATGAGCACAACTCCTACAATTTACAAATCATATGAGCGTATTACATGTAAAGAAACACGGACAAAACTTGGTTAAACAGAGTGAGAAAAACTTGGGAGAATATTCACTTGAATGACGAATACTTGACCTTTGAACTTTTATTGTCCAAATGAAAATTTTATCTCCTTACAGTTTATCCGAGGTCCATTGCAGAACTGATCAAGACTGGACAAGCTAAACTCTAGCTTTTAGTGGAAAACTTCCCTGGCCCAGGATCTCACTGGCTCTGATTTTGCACAGGTTGTCATTAAGATAGAGGATATGGGTAAAGACTAATATGGTACAGAGGCCAGGGTAAGGAATTTTGATGCTGCAAAGAATTTTGAATTTCAATTTAGATAACACCTTGCAAATCCAGATTACATGGTGAAAACTGTTCAAAAGTTGGATGAATATTAATGTAAATCTAAACAGGGAAAGTACAAACTGCAAAACACAACTATTTGTCACGGGTTGTTGAAGAATGCTGGTTAAATAAACAAGATCTGAATTGATCACTAAAACAAAACTGTGGGTCCCCTTGCCTTGTAATTAATACAAAAAATACACGAGCAAAATGTCTTTAGAGTAATGATTACTCATGGAAGTCATTTGAGTAATGACTTAAAATCACGAGTAAAATTTGTACAAAAATAAGTAATTAGCCACTCTCCCGCGTCAATCCCGGGAAAGTTGCATGACGCCAGATTATTATTTGGTTGACCGCCTTTTGATTTCATTTGGTGGCTTATTGTTTAATTAAACTTTGCTGAATTTTATGTAACCATGTCCGAATGTTAGCTTAAACAGTAAACTATAATTGTTGGAATTTAAATATTATATAAATTCTAGACACGATTCCCCACATTTAATTTATCTCGTGTCCTTCGGGATATTATAATCCTCGACCACTATTTTCTTTTGTTTTTCATGTATAAATTTATTATTGATTGGGTTATAACTTATAAGTTAACATCACAACACATGTCACGGGGAAATTAATCTTTGTTAATGTTAATGTTTGTTATTTTTTTTAATTAATCAATCTTAATAAGATGTATCTTGTTGGTGGGAAATTTATTAATGTATTTCTTGTTCGACATGTTTAGGGTGAGGGAGACTTTGTGGTCACGACTACAACCCATGTCTAATAGACGACTGTTTACATGTGCTTGTGCGTTTTTAACTATAAATATTGAATAATTTTAGCTTTCTTTGTAAGTTTTTTAATGATAGGTGATAGATGGTTTCACGAAGTCTTAGACATGGCCATAGTTTATCATGCTGCTTATGCCAATAGGGGTGCAATTGCAATGGAGGTGGCCCTTTCACCAATATAGTATGCCAATAATGGTGACACCCAACCTCTGTCTTCAGCTTGTGCGACGCTGCCGACGTCGCTGGAGATTGCGGCAGCAGACATCGTTGGTGCTGTTGACTCTGTGCACCTTAAAATTGTTTCGACAACTATACACACCCTCATATTTGACTATCGGCGTAACATTGCACCTCCTTTTGGTGCAAGTGTTAGTATAATTGAAATTTCTCGTGGAAATCATCAACTGAACATAAAAAACTATTGTGGCCACTCTTCAACCAAAAATAAGAGAACTATGGAAAACTTAAACCTTTATAGAAAAAGAGAACTCCATGAAGGATTCAAGCAAAGCAAGATTTGGACAATCATTCCATTCAATCCACGGGGAATATATATAGCAACCAAGATTGTAAAAACTAGCATACCAAAAATTGCACATGCATTCACAGACTCTCATTGATCAAAGGGAATCACATTAAATGTTAATCTCTATCAATGGCATAAACTACTCCTTGATATCTGGAAAGTTGAAATTGAAACAGTTATAAAGCCTGTAAAATCCATTATTACGCCAAGTTTTGGGGACATGGGTATGCAAGGGTGCAGACATAGGGACATTTAATGACTAGTGGTGAGACCCCCAAGTTTTAGGGGATGTTTTTTTTTTTCAGCTAGTGTTTTCCAGTAAGTTTGGATAAAGCATCTAGATATAGATGCCCATAATTGAGGTGCTTTGTTTCGTCAAATTCACCCAACACTTGCATTTGCTCTTTTTCATTGCCAATATTTTAGGGTTTTACTCGAGGGACAATAATATATGGCTACTCTACAACGGGTTGAGCATAATTTGCTAGAATGTACAAATATTGAGGGGTCTATGTCCATTGAGATATGACCACGGACCTTTTATGTGGTGACACCTCATCTCAACCACCTGACCATAGCTTGATGGACAAATTTCAGGGGGCATTGGGGTTGCTTATGTCCAATATATTAAAAAAGTGGGGAGGGGTGGTGGGTATCCAGACTCGTTTTGATGTCCTTGAGGATACCTTTATGTTCCCCATGGAAAAAACATCCCTATAGTCCATTGTATGGGTATCTAGATTCCTTTTTGATGTCCTTGAGGATATCTAAATGTTCGCCATGGAAAAAACATCCTTGTAGTCCTTGATATGTTTGAGACATTCCCCAACCTGACAAAGCACTCATAGGTTACCCTTAATGGAAACCCATGTATAAAGAGAACTCAATCTAAATTTTAACTCCTCAAAATAAGAGAGGTTGGAATATGAACCACCTATGGTACTAGCATAAGATGTGAAAAATACAATGGCTTTGAAGACATCCCTTAATGGCTTTGAAGACATCTGAATGTCCACTCTTGCAAGAAATGTTCCCTTAATCAATAGACATCCTTGCATGCAGGGTATATCTGCAACATCCCACATCCTCCACTTGGGAGATGTACCCATAGACTATCTTGGTGGAAACCCATGTAGAATGGAAGCTCTCTCAATTTGTATCCTTAAGTTTTGACCTTGTGATCAAGCTTGAGAGTGAATCTTTGCCAATCCACTATGCCTAGCATAACACTTTGAAACTTCAATGTCTTGGAAATCCATTTAAAACACAATCTAAAATTGAAGCACCCACAGGCTAAGCTTTGAGATTGATAAATTGAAAAAATCATGAAAAAGATCTTCCTTAAAATTAGAGATCAACCTAAATTAACCATAAGAGCACAAAGATGCAATTGTGGAGAGAGGCAAACAAAGATAAGAGAAACTCAGATATGGAGAGAGGAAGGTTTGCTGTGTTATTTTTTGTTTAAATCAGAAATTAAATGAGTGAATACATAAAGTGACAGAGATGACAAACCGAATGCCAAGTACTCCTTAGTTACAAGGTTAACTAATGCACTATCCTATGCCCATGAAGGTATGACTTTGGGGCTTTTATGTGGTGACACTCGTTTTGATCCACTTGACCATAGCTTGATGGACAAATTTGTGGAGACATTGGGGTTGCTTATGTTGAATATATTAAAAAGTTGGGGAGGGAACAGGAGAGGTGGGTATCTAGATGCCTTTTTATGTCCTCGAGAATATCTCTTTGTCTCCCATGGCAAAACCTTCCTCGTAGTCCTTGGTTTGTCAGAGACATTCCCCACCCCAACAAAGCACTCACATGTTACCTTTAATGGAAACCCATGTATAAGGGAAACTCAATCAAAATTTTGACTCCCCAAAACAAGAGAGGTTAGAATATGAACCACTTATGGCACTAGCATAAGACCTGCAAAATACATCCTATACATCCCTTAATAGCCTTGAAGACATTTGAATCTACCCTCTTGCAAAAATATTCCCTTAATCAATAGACATCTCTTGCATCAAAGTATATCTGCGACATCCCCCCTCATCCACCTAGGGGGATATTTTCACATAGATTATCTTGGTAGAAACCCATGTAGAATGGAAAGCTATCTCAATTTGTATCCTAGGGTTTCAACCTTTTGACCAAGCTTGAGAGTGAGCATTTGCAAATCCACCACACCTAACATAACACTTGGAAACTCTAATGTCTTAGAAATCCACTAAAACACAATTGAAACTTGAAACACTCAAACACCAAGCTTTGAGATTGATAAACTAAAAAAATCATGAAAGAGATCTTCGTGAAAATTAGAGATCAACCTAAATAAACCTCAAGAGCTCAAAGATGCATGTTTGGAGAGAGACAAACAAAGGAGAAACTCTAAAATGGAGAGAGGAATGTTTGCTGAGTTATTTTTCACTCAAATCATAAATGAAATGGGTGACTACATTAGTGATAGAGATGACCAACTGAATGCCTACCCTTTAGTGACAAGGTTAACTAATGCACACCTAGTATTAATTTTTGTAAATCACAATGTTGTATTTCTTCCTAAGTCAAATTAATTTTATAATATAAGACTTAAGTACGTGACTTGCATTTCTTCCTGTGTAAGTTTACTTTTATACTATAAGTACATGACTTGCATTTATCACCATTATACTAAATATTCTAACACCCTTAATGGTCGTATATGAAAACATGAAATGTTTATCTCTCATGTTAATAAACTCAATACAGGGAGGTTTTGTAAACATACATGCTGTTTGCTCTTGGGTTGGACAATTGTTGGTGAGAAAATTTGTTGATGGGACAAATTGATGGATTTCCGCTAACGCTCTGGGACTAGGTCTCTCTGCTTGAATGGGGCAGCTCCATTATTGTGTGTAAACGAAAATAAAACTCTGTGGTTGGCCTAGTGACCGTGGATCCAATAGGCACACTCCACTGCACCTGTGGCAAATGTTTGTAATTTCTTGCAAGGGAGGAAATTGCTAGGTAGGTGGGAAAAATGAGTGAGAAATTAGGAGGGGGATTAATAATGCAAGTAGGAAAATTCAGATGCTTGCAAAGATTAATCAGAGCACACCAACACACATAATTTGAGAATAATCACAACTTTGCTAATAACACCAAGACAAGATAGAATTATGAATACAAAGTCTCATTTATCCCCTCATCCAAAAAAGCATGAAACTCCTTTCTTTATTGACATTCTCACAAAGTTGTACAATGGAAGGGAAAGAGGAAAACATGTAGAGAAGAAATAGAACTTGCTATCTTTTTTGCTTATCTCAGGTAGTTATCCACTCTTGAGCATACAAAATTGACAATCCTTTGGAATGGGGGATTCATTACAATTTATAGGCTTTAGAAAAACTCTTCACCTACCTCCAAAGAGCATCCAATATACTATCCGTACTTCTATGCAATACATTGTTGACATCAAATTTTCACCTTGTTCATTCATCACAACAATTATTGTGACCCTGGCAATAAAGTAAAAAAACTCTTTTTACTCGTATGCGGCAATTAGTTGCTATCCATGAGACCATATTTCTTTGGAGTTTTTTGTCAAACAATTCGCGAGCATTCTTCATGTACAAAACTTTATAACCCTTCATGTATATGGAACCCCTTGCTTAATGAATCCTCATTGTATTCAGACGTATCATGGTTCTCCATATCCTTGGCATTGTTAGTCTCACATTCCATTCTATTGAGAGCTAATGAATATTTGCTTGAAAGTTCTCTGTTTAAGTTTAAACTTCGAATGCCAGGGTGGCATAGAACCAAAGTTGTGCCAATTTTTTCAATTTTCAAGTGTTATTATAAAAATCAAGTCGCAAGTCATTTTCAGTTCATTTTAAAAGTTCTACTTGTAGTTCCTCCTCCTGTCATGTCATTCTCACATACCTTGGCCGTTATTTTTCAATCCACAAGCACTTTGCTTCCGAGCCTTGCAAATTTGGAACTGCCATTGAAATTGCTCTTGCCAGAGCGTCATTTTCACTGGTTTCGGGAATTCTCATAGACATTTTGCTCTGCCCACTATTCCTCTCCGTTTTGCGTTCATATCTGCGCATTAACTTCCAATTTGCTCTCATAATCGTTTCCCCTCCATCTAAATTGTAAATTCAAATTTGATCATTTACCGCCATGAAGTTCCAATGTGCATGGTATGAGCATTTGTCTTCATTAGAGATTGATATCATTGAAATCGGTGACAAGAACAAGGACAAAACAAAGCCAAGGAAAAAACAAACAAAAATGAGCAAGGGAAAAGGGAAACACAACAAAATGCTAATTCACCTATGTACATGCGGGGGGCAATCCGCTTTCATTGCTTGTACAACTTCAAGTACTGCCCACTGTAGAGCGACATAAAATGAGTCCCATCCAAGTAGGCCAAGTAACACATGTTGTCACCGTAGAAGTGACAAGTCTTGAACAGACCCAGCCAAAGTGAATCGAACTTGTCATGACTACCCTTTAGCTCTCTTCCTTTATACCAGAAAAGCACTAGATCACCAATTTAGAAATCCTGCTGCCCTGCCTTATGAAAATCTTCCTAACTTTTTGCTGGTGTGCAGTAATGTGATTGATCACGACTACATGCTCTTCTTCCAATTTGTTCAAGTACATGATTCTCTTGTCAAGAGAATCTCTGAAGTGTTCATCTTTGATTTCCTTTTCCAATTGAAGAGTTTGTGGTTCTAAAGTGATAGGAATTTCAACCACTGCAATAACTAAAAGGGGGATATGCCTATTACTCGTTTGGGAGTTATATGATCCACCCATAGAGCATCATACGACTTTTTGTGCCAATACCTTTGACTTTCAACTAATTTGTGAACAATAGTGACAATGTTCTTGTTGGTGGATTTTGTTTTGTCATTCCCTTGTGGATAATAATATGAAGAGTGAGATAAAAAAATCCCATAACCATAGCAGAAACCTATTAGTTCATGAGAAGAGAAATTTGAAGCATTGTTAGTAACAATCTTCTAAGGCACTCCAAAATGGACCCATGTGCTCTCCTTGATGAAATTGCAAACTACTTTTGAAGTTGTTTGTTTCACCATAATTGCCTCCACCCATTTTGAAGTAGTATGCAACTGTGAGAATGTGAGTATGATCCGCACTTGAATGAGGGTTCAAGGTGAAAATGAAATCAAAACTCCATTGATGAAAGGATTTTTCAATCACTATTGGTTTCAGAGGCAAAATTACAAGTTTGGGCTTGCCAACAAACTGTTGACATGCATCACACTTTGAAACCCATTTTGTAGCATTTCTGAAGTGTATATGCTAGTAATATCCTCCTATCAGGATCTTGTACATAGTAATAGGTGAAGAGAAATGGCGACCACATGATTGGTTGTGATAAGCTTTCAACAAACCTGTTTTGTTACTCCTTTTCCATGCATCACAAAAACACCCATCAATGCCCCTTTTAAAGAGGGAGTTGTCCCAAATGACAAACTTTACAGCCTTGAGGTTGATTTCTTTTTTTCTTTAGCATTGAGATATGATTGGCATTCTCCATATGTCAGAAAATGCGTGATGTTTGCATACCACTCATCAGTTGTATTGACAAACAAAACCATGGGTAGGTCCTCGATGGCATTACATTCTTCAGCTTTGGCTTCAGTTTTAGCAATTAATTGCAAAGCCTTTTCCCTCACACTAACTTGGTAGGCTTTATGTCAAGGTCATATTCTTGCATTTTGGCTATCTAGGTGCCTCGTTACGAACCAAGTTCTTGTTGAATCAGATTAGACTTGACAACAATATTAGGCACCACTACAATTGAATGAGATATAGGACCTAAATTGTTTGACAATTTTTTCGATGACGAGAACACATGTTTTTCAATTTGTGAGTACTTGAGTTCATGGTCTTTCAAACCATAACTCATGAAGGCAATGTGAGACACAATCTCTTCTTCATGGTTGCATAAAGATGATAGATAGAGAATGTTCAGAAGCATAGCAATAGATGATGAAATCTTTTTAAAATTTTGGACACACCTACATAGGAGCTTTTGCTCTGACAAACTTGATGTTGTGGAAGGCTTCTTTCCCTTCAATTTTCCAATGAAAGGCATTCGTCCCTCTCATCATATTTGGTATATGACAAGCTAGTTCTGCAAAATTAGGCATAAATCTCCTTAACCCTTGTTTGTTGGTTAGAAGTGTTATATTTTGGATAGATTCAACTCTGTTAGGATCTATCTTTATACCTTACTTTGACACAATGTGTCCCAACTGTTTTCCTTTGGTAACTCGAGAAATTGATTTCTTTGGGTTAAGAGAAATATCATGAGCTTTGCATCGTTACAACACTTGCTCCAAATGACCAAGGCAATCTTTACTTTTTTTTTTGGAAAAGACCGTTAGGTCATCAAGATACACAACAATACACTTGTTTTTAAGATCCTAAAAGGCTAAGTCCATAGCCATTTGAAAAGTAGCTCTGGCATTGATCAACCTGATGGGCATCCTTCGGTATGCAAAGGTCCCTCATGGAGTGGTACACGCCATTTTATGTTAATCTTTTGTTAAAATTTTGATCTGATTATAGTTGGAGAAACCATTTAGCATAGACAACATTTTAGAGCCGGTAACTACTTGCAAAACCTGATCTATAATTGGGCGAGGATAATTGTTTTTCAATGAAGCCTAATTCGGATTTCAGAAATCCACACTAATTCTTATTCTGTCGTTCTTCCGGACATACACTATATTTGCTATCCACATTGAATTGCAATGATTATCCTTGCATTCAACATCTTTTGAATTTCCTTATAGATGGTACCCACAATCTTCGGGTTAGAGTGCTCTTGTTTTTGTTGAGTGGACTCACTCCTGGCTCGAGGGGAATCATATGTTGTATCTCCTTGGTTCTGATTAGTTTTAGGTCTTTGTATGAATAGGTAAGAACATCAATGTATTTCTTGAGAAGAGTAATAATTTTCCGCTTCTTCCAGAGAACAACATTTTCCGATGCTGACTAGCCATGGTTCTTCAAAATCCGATGCTAACTTTCTCAAAACCAACTGAATCTTGAGACCTATCTTTATCTTTATCTTCACAATTCTATCGTGTTTGTCATAGAGTTCCTCCAAGGAAACCAAACCTTTTGGGATCTTGTTGCCTTTCAACTTGATAATTCCATCTTTGTCGACTTCGTTTTCAAGTCCTTCTTTGCCTGTAGAAGACATATGCTCTCTGTATCCGCAATCACTACCTTCGTAATACAAGTTCCTGAAAGTATCTCTTTGCTCGAGGAATGAGATGATGTGTTCATTGTCATTGAAAACTTGCCAATTTTTTGAACTATCAGGAATGCTTGGATGAAATACCTTTTTGATAGTATATTTGTTTTCTCTAAAGTCAAGATGTGGTATCATAAGAGACGTGGATACTGCCAGGGCATCTACTCTATCATTCTTTTCTCTCAATACAACATCAATAGAAAAGGAATTGAAATGTTCAATGCGATACCATACTTTGTTTCTATAATGAAACCAATTTCTTCCTTATTTGCGACAAGTTCAACATCTTGTTGTGCTCTTAGGTTTTTAATTTGTATTTCTTTAGTTGCTTTGAGTCCAAGAAGCAAAGCCTCATTCCGCAATCATGTTCGTGTTTAAGAATTGTAGCTTGTAGGAAAAATGATGAGCTTGTATTTGGGGAGACGTAAGCACTATACTTACTCCCGAGTCGGTAGAAGAGCAACTACCATCAAACTCTAGTGTCCAAAATTTGAACTGGTCCATCAAGTTTGAACCGGTCCGGTGCAACCCTCGACCGGTTCCGATTTTTAAAACATTGGTCCAAATATCGTTGGGATCTTTTTGTACAAGGGCAAGATGATCGATGCTATCTTCTGACACTATCATATAATTCCCGTGACTAGCATCTTGGTTAAGGATATCAGTCCGTGAATCATCTGATTTCTAGATTGTATATTTGGCCTTCTTTCAGGGACGAACTTCTTTTTCAAGCCTTTGACTAGAATCATAGCATGCGACAAGTCCATTTGGCTTTCTTCCTCAACATCTCAAAAAAACTTCTACCCAACAACACTCCATAAGAGGGTGGAATGTCAACAACTAGAAATCTAGTTTTCACTCTCTTTTCAGGGAAAACAATAAATGCAACTTGGATGCGATAAACTAGGGGAACTTGTTTTGTTTTCATCAAAAGGCAATGGCCAAGTACTCGAGTAAGGGTAAGGCAAAGGGCTTGGGCAACTTGAGTAGGCATGATGTTGTCAGAGACTCTAGAATCAATGATACAATTACTTAGTTTATGACATCCAATTAGTAGTGATACATAAAAGGTTTCCACTTTACCATAAGTAGATGGAGATGAAGCCAATAGATGCTGTGAGGTGGCAGTTTTAGGGCTAGGCAAGATTCCTTTTGAAAAAAGAGAATCGTGACCAGGCCTTGGAGCAATAACTTTGATAAATTTAACCAAATTGTCAAATTGTTGAGGATGGGTTTGTAGATATTTAGCTTCAGAGATCTTGACTTTAGACCTTAGGACACTATCGAAGATATCAAAGGTTGAGGAAATAGCGAGTTTCAAATTTATAATTATGGAGGCTTTACTAGATTCACTTTTGGAAATTGAACTCTTTAGAAGTAGTACTAGAAGGAGACGAGTAGAAGTAATAGGAGGAGATTAGGTACTCACATTCTTTTCAGATGGTTTCTGAAGAACAAGGAGGGGTGATTCTTTTTTAATTATGGTTGTTGTCGGAGTTACTTTTGGAGGATCCTTGACCTTCCCTTTGTGTAAGTTGAGATCTGGTAAGGACAACACAAGAATAATTGTTCATATCTTCCATAGGTAGTCATTATTTTACCCTTAATACCTCTTTCTAACCCCAAGCGTGCCGGCCTATCACCCAACATACGTTGGGCACTCACCCGAGGCACACGCGGGTGCCGAGCCCCTCCTTTATGTGAGCTTTGCAAGAGAGTTCTGCCATTAATGGAGGATTATTTTGCAGAAACAGAAGTACATGCATCTACTTAAAAGACAGAAGATATAACTAACAATCTACACATCAATGCATCACAAAAGGTAAATAAACATTGTATGAAGCACAAAGAACCAGATCTGAGTCATGACAAGCCAAATAACATGAGGGTTTACACCCATAAACAAGATGTACATAATAGATCCATGTATATTGATTTAAAAGAGTTTCTAGTAGCCACACTACATTCAAAAGGGTCATCTCAGACCATATACATCAAATGACAGAGATCCAACCCCTCCAAACTAATCTGATCAGAGATCCTAACTATGCTTTCCCCATTATAACCCTTGTTACAGACCCCAATACCCATACATATGCTTAATGATATCCTTTACAACCCTCTAGCATCAAGAACTCTAAACCCTAGCATCATGAGCTCCAAACCCTTAGCATTTCCTAACATTTCTGCAGCACCTCGTTACCCTCCTTCTCTTAGCACTCCGTACCTTCTAGCACCTTCGCACTACCTTCTCCCCTCTCCTATGTTTCTATCCCAAGCACTCCTTTAAATAGGATCAACGTCCACCGCCATGACTTCTCTCATGAGCAGATCGCGTGCCAAGTGTCAATGTGGTCCTCCATTGGTGAATGCTTATCCTCTTTGCAAAACCTTCCACTAACTGTAATGATGCCTCTAGGAATATTCCCTATGTGGAATATCCTTTTCTTGGCCTCCAAGGTTCCAGGCTGGCACCTTATCCACTTATCACGCCTAGTCGGGTCCTCACATTTTTCCTCAAGTGACTCCATGATGCCAAATATGGCTAAGTCCTTTAAACCCTTGTTCTGCCTCCCGCGCGCGCCCTGGTTTCACTTAAACCCTTCTTAAACCCTTTTCCTGCACGCTTTTCCCTGAGCGCCCTTCTATTTACTGATCTTGTGCGCGCCTCTTGGTACTTAGCCAATATTTAGGGTCCAACATCACCCCACACTACGTGTGTTCTCCATCCTCGGAAACATTCTGCTCCTTCAAAGAATAAAGAATAGTGGAATTGAAATAATCTAAATAAAGAATGGAAGAATGGAAGAATATGCTACTGCTGCATGAGGAGTGGGAACTCCTTCTTCACGGATGCCTCAATCTTCTCCCAAGCATCTACTTCTCCCTGTGCCTGCTGAAGTAGGTCACCCACCAATGTGCTTACTTCATCAAAACTTAGTTCATCACTCTTAGCTTTCAGTGTATCTACAATGCTTCCCAGCTGCTTGCTAAGATTGCCTAGTGCATCCATCCTGTGAGTGACTTGGGGGTATAGTTCCTTTAGCCTATTCTTAATCGAACCCCGCAAGGTTTCGATTGCTTCCAACTTCTTCTCAACTTCGGCCAGGATCTTATCATGCTCTTGCCCTATTGCCTTTGTTCTTTTCCTGAAATTATTTCAGATCCACCTCATGTGTAGCAACCAATATGCTTGCTACCCTATCTCTGTTGGCACAATTGTCATACACGACTTTGGCCATCTGTGCGGTGGTCTTTACTGTGGCAAGGAGCTCGGAGTACCGAGTCACTGTCTCCCCAATCTTCAACTTTTCTTCCTCCTTCTGGCATGCCATCGCCTCTTCTACTGACTCTAATGTGAGTGGCCACCTTTCCATGGTGAGGATGTGGGTCAAGTCTTCCAAGAAGTGCATGGTTGACTCATATTTCTGCTCAGGTGGGGCCAGGTCTGGGTGTTTCAAGATAATGGCATCTGAAATGGCCTCTATCTTCTTGTGGACTTCACGCACCTTCACCTTTTCATCCCTCAGTTCACACCTTAACTATGCACTGATCAATTCCTTTTGTTTTATCTCCTTGTCCCTCTCAATGATCTCCTCATTATTTTTCTCAAGCTCTTCCTCCAAGACCCTTATTCTATCGTTTCTGCTGAAGAGTCTTGCTTCCACCTCCACCGATACTTTGTTGAGCGCATTGCAAACTTGCTCATCTGACAGTTGTTGGGCATTTACAAGAGGGTTTACTCCCTTGGCATCTGGTATCTTCATCAATGCATCATGATTTACCTCAAACTTGGGTTCATCAATGTGGGACTCAAAATCCCAGGATAGCATTTTCCTCATGTGTGGGTATGCACCCTCTTCATCAAAAGAAGACCAAGCGAGGAGTTGGTTTGTGGGCACGGTACTTTGGAAGTGCGTGCAGTACCTTGCTTGGATCATTAATATAAGTCATATCGTGTTCCTGTGCCGCTATTGTGCCCTTCCCACCTGTGCGTGCTACCATTGGGAAGCTTACTGCTAAGCTGGGGTCTCCGCCCATGCTCCCATACTCCTTTCCTACACTTGCGCTCTCCTCAGTTTCCTTCAACACTTCTTCGGTGCTTCGCTCTACTTCATGCTCCACTAACTATTGGATAATACTGCCACCTCCCTCTCTATAGTGTTATCCATCTGCTCCTCGGTCGGGGTCGGGGTCTTCTGATCTTTCATGTTTACTTCCTCACTCCCCCCTTGTCATGAGTGCCTTCCTCATTCTCATCCCTCTCTTCATTTCCTTCTTCATCTGACTCATGTACATCATACACAGGATGATTCTGAGCCTCACCATGCTCTTCATCATCTTCATCGCCCTTGTCGGCCTCCATGCTTTCTGTTTCTCCTGAGTCTGACCCTTTTGTCACCCTTTGCTTCTTCCTTACTGGTGACTCCAATACAGGGGACTTCTCTTTTTCTTCTCTCTCGGTGACTCTTCTCTTACTGGTGACTCTTCCTTCTGTGGTGACTCTTTTCTAATGGGAGACCTCTTCCGGTGGACGTAAGTACTTGTGCCCGTGCCCGACTCCTGTGCCCCTACTATCTGTATTGTCTACGTGCTCGGTGCATTTTTCTCAGGAGCCTCCCCTCTTTCTCTTTTCCTTGGCACAACCTTTTTCCTCGCGGTGGGGTCCTCAGGAATGGAGACATCATCTTCAACATAAGCACCTTTTTCATACTTAGGCCTTAGGCACAAATACACCCTCGTTGTTGTCCTCCCTGCAACAGGAAATGTTACTAGTTTCAACATGTGCATGTCATGGGAGACATACTTCTCCACATAGGCATGCTTCTTGGGGTATATTAACTTCCATGCGCAGCTCGTGGTAATCTTGATCTACTACACTTAGATCAAACCTGAGTTTCTTCGCCTCTTTGAATCGATTGACCCCGGCCTGAAAGTACTGCGCCGTGAAGGAGAAAGGCAACTTACACCAAGGACTCTTGGTGCCATCTATCAAAGTAAATATGCCGATACAAAAATGCTGGTATATGGCGAACTCAGCCTCTCCTTGTACTAATGAAGGCAACTGCTCGGGTATTCTCCATTCAGCCCCGAATGCATCGCGCATCCGCTTATACCACTTTTCTAGGGCACCTTATGAGCGGCTGTCATGGTGTCACAAGTATACTGTTCAAACCTCTTGGTGGGGGAGGGGTTCTCCTCTGGGTATTCCCAAACAAACTTATCCGGCCCATCGGGCACTCCAATCTCTGAAAAGACAATGGTGAGGAGGACATTACCAAACATGATCTTCTCTCTGTCGCACGTGTGCATTTATAATCTCCTCTGCAATAAAAGCTGAGAGGTTATAGATGGTCCCCTTGAGATCTTGCGGCATACATTCAACTAGGCCTTGTTGATCTGTGTCCATCTCTCTTGCCCATTCAACTTTGTGACCAAGCATGTGGCCATCCTCATCACAGGGTCGGTGATTGCAGAAATGTCGAAGTAGCGTGAACCCTTCTTGTAGTCATAAGCTTCAACGGTCTTCTTAATGGCTTCTTTGTCTCCCAAATCATCGTCCAATGATTCTCCTTCGCAGATAAGGCCGGTGAACTTAGAAATCAGCTGGGGGGTTATGCGCATCCTCTGACCTATGAAATAGAAGTGGTCTTCATGCACACGTGACATCAACCATTGGTATAGTCACTCAGGCTTTCCAAAATAGGGCAACTCGTAGAGTTGCAACAACCCAACCTTCTCCATTTTCACCTTCACTTCGTCGTCATAGATAGGCATTCCATCTGGTGTCCTCTTCTCTGTAGGGCGAACCAGTTCTAGTGTCATCTCATTTTCTGTGGTGCTCATTCGATGGTTGTAATCACTTATGACCATCTTTCTAACATGAGACACCCATTCCTTACCAAGTAATACGTCGTCTGGGTACTGCATTTCCGTGTACCATTCTTCATTGAAACTGGTAGAAATGACTTGTTTTCCTTTGCCCTTGCCCTTCTTTGGTGAAACATTTTCTACTTTCCTTGGTGTCATTCCTTCGTCGGGTCCTTAAAACTTCTTCCTCTCTCCTGGTCCTGGCTCTGCTCAACTTTTTGGCTCCACTCTTTGTGAAAATTCCTCCAAATCCCGTGCCCTAGCTATGCAACCCTAACCTAGAAAACCCTTTTTCCACAAGATGACATAACACCCATGGGATCCTTCCACACAACCTTCTTTGCTTATGCCCGTGTACTCCTTTCCACTCTGGTTCACTGATCAAACTAGCTATGCACGCAAATCTTCACAAATCTTCTCAAACCTTCTTCGCAAGGATGCCCTAGTTCGCGAGAGCTCTTTGATAACTTAAAATGCAAGGTAAAGAATAACGCACCCCCGATCTTCTATTTATAACTTTTTCTTTTCTCTGTAATAAATGCCATGCCACCTACCAACGTACTTTCACAATAAAGGTGACTTTTTCCAATGCCAACCTTCAACGCTTTTCCTCCGCGCTCAATCCTACGTGAAAAACTTTGGCAACCTTCAGGCGTGCAAAAAACCCTTACTGACCACAGATCCTTACGCGCATGCTTACAGTGCTGAAGGCATTCTTCCTCTGTGTCCTAATCCTGGTTCTTGACATCACCTACCTCATGTTGTTCCTGTGCTTTTCATTCTTGTACGTGGTTTCTATAAAGCCTTTTGACACCATCCTTCCCTCATGTTCACCTCTTCTACGTGTGATCTTCCAATCCACGTTTTTGATTTTTCAACCCGGGCCATCAACAACCATAGCTTCCAACACTTGTCACATCACTCCACCCCACACAAAAATGGATGCGCGGTCCTCTGCGCATATATTTTTTTTTGAAATAATAAGTGGCTACCAGTGCACAAACGCACACAAAAAACACCAACCAACGAAACAAAACAACAAGAAAGGGAAACACAAAGAAAGGAAACTGCATTAAAGAAAATCCTAGGCTAACTGGCAATACTACCTTATTTACAAACACAAAGAAGACTTATTTATAGTAGGGCTTCAGCCTACTCCCATTGAAATGGCCTGGCAACCATGTTCCATCCAGCGCTTGTAACTGGCAAGCGCCTGAATCAAGTATATAGGATACAATGTACGGGCCCAACCAATGGACTTTGAATTTCCCAGGATGGCGCAGAAACTTGGAATCATACAAGAGAACCATCTTACCCAACCTCAAACTGCTTGTTCTTGATGTGTCTATCATGCCATGCCTTTTGCCTAGCTTTTTTCTATTTTCTGACTCCAGCGAGCAATAGCCCGCCTCTCATCCAACTGCATCAACTTGTCAATCCTCTCCTCAAGCGCTTGTTCATCAGCTAACCCTCCTGCACGTGCTATACATAGCGATGGTAACATGAATTCAACAGGTAACACAGCTTCCATGCCAAACACCAATTGAAAAGGTGTGGCCTTGTTCAGTCTCTTATAAGTAGTCGATATGACCATAACACAACAAAAACTTTGTCATCCCAATCCTTTCTTCCCACATCACAAATCTTGGTCAACGTGTGATTCAAAATTTTGTTAAACGCCTCAGCAGTCCCATTAGCTTGTGGGTGATAAGGGGTAGTCTTGTGATGGGCCACCATGAATTCTGCCAATAAAATTCTAACTGTCTCATTTAAGAAATGAGTACCCCTATCACTTGTTAAGCTCAGTGGGCATCCATACCTGCTGATTATATTTTCCCACAAGAACCTAGCTGTTGTTTCCACTGTGCAATCCCTTGTAGGCACCACTTCTTCCCACCTTGTAAGGTAATATGTGCATGTAATGATATAGCGTGAACCTGTCCTTCGTGGCTGGAGAAATAGGGCCTACGAAGTCAATTTCCCATTTCTCGAATGGCTCTGCACTGGACAATCAGTCTTAATGGAATTTCATCTCTTTTCCCTAGTTTACCAAGGCGTTGGCAGTGGTCACAGGCCTTGCAATACTTGATACAATATTTGTAAACTGTTTCCCACCAAAATCCTGCTAGAAGGATCTTGCACGTGGTTGCATTCCCTACATAGTGTCCCCCTGCAATTCCACCATGAGCCTCTTCCATGATTGCAGTGCGCTCATGCTCAACACACACCGGACGCAAAACCTCATCGCAGCCTAGCTTGTATAAGTCTCCACTAATTAACATGTAGGGTGTGACACATATGGCTAATTGCTTCCTTTCCAAAGTCTTCATTCCCTCTGGCGCCACACCCATTTTGAGAAACACAACAATATCTTCCAAGTCAGAGGGCGTGCACTGCAATCTGAACAGTTGTGCATCTAGCATTGTATCCTCAATGCTCTGCATCCTCTCCTGAGTCAATCCTTGATAAATGGTCAGGCCCCAAATTACTCTTACCCAGTTTTACAACAACCATAAACTCAAACTCCTGGAACAATAGGACCCACCTGCATATGTGCCCTTGCAAGATGGGCTTGTTCACCAAGTACTTTAATGCCATGTGGTCCGTGTAAAAGATAAAAGGCATCACTAGCAAATACTGCCTGAATTTGTGCATGCATGTAGATCATTGATAATGCCTCACGCTCCATGGTAGTATAATTCTGTTCTACTGGGGTTAGCTTCCTACTAGCAAAGCACAAGGGATGGTCAACAATTCCCTCTCCAGGTTGTGCTAAGATTTCTCCAATCGCCATCCCTGAAGCATCAACATGTACATGGAATGGCTTATCCCAAGAGGGAAAGTGTAATATGGGCACGGTGATAAGCCTATTCTTTAATGTGTCAAATTCCATCTGCTGTGCCTCTCCCCAATGAAATGTACTTTTGTGCTTCAACAACTCCTCCAATGGCGTGGCAATCTTGGCATACCCCTTAATAAATTTTTGGTAATACCCCATATGCCCAAGGAATCCATGCACCATGCTCTGGCTGGTAGGCTCCCCCAATCCCACAATAATGACAACTTTGGCAGGATCCACCAGCAAGCCTTCTTTACATATGATATGTCCCAACAGGGTGCCAAATGGAGTAGTGAAAACACATTTCTTAATGTTGAGAGATATACTCAACTGTCAACATCTCTCAAACATCAGCCTCAGATTGTCACAATGGTCCCTCACTAATCCATATACTGTCCAGTCATCCAGGTAGACTTGTAGAAATTTATGGATGAAGTCCTGAAACCTGAACCACAATGCGCGTGAAAACACAACAGGCACATTCTTTAGTCCAAAAGGCATGACCGTATAGGAAAAAATTCCCCATTCAGTGGTGAAGGTTGTCTTTTCTTGGTCCTCCTTTGCAATTCTAACCTGATGATATCCTGAGAATCCATCTGTGAAAGAATAGATCTCGTGCCTAGCTACTCCTTCCAGGATCTCTTCGGTGAAGGGGGTTGGAAAAGGATCAATGACACACACTGCATTCAAATCCCTGTAATCAATGCAAATCCTTATCCTCCCATCCTTCTTAATGTTGATGACCATCGGACTTATCCACTCTGATTCCTCAACAACCTCAATGATGCCTGATGTGATCATCTTGTCAATCTCCTCCTTGACTTTGACGTGTAGATTCAGATTCATTCGATAAGGTCTCTTCTGAATTGGTGTGCACCTTCCTTTAACTTGATCTTCATTTCTCCCAAGGAGTGGTGAACTCCTTTAAGCTCATGGTACCCACGCATGGAAACAAATCCTGAAATTCATGCAACAGATCAATAATATTTGAAACCTCCCTTTCTGTCCAGTAATCTCCAATAGTAGCTTCCTTAGGTTCCACCTCCGAACCAATGTTAACCTTCTTGGTTTTCAGGGGTTCATGGTAGGCATGTGTGCTTTCTCATCAAGCACTATCCATAACCTCGCGTGTACCAATAGTATGGTTAACATCTAAGTTTTCCACCTCTTCACCATCTATCACGTAGACCAATTTTCCTTTCTCTTTTTCCATGCATGTGTGCTCAAGTTGTACCTCCTCTGATTCTTCCTCATCAAAGCACGCTTCCAAGCCAGGTTCACCCAACAACTCCTAGTACTCTGTCCTCTGCCATGGCACTATCTCCCATAGTTAGGCACTTAACAACCTATAGCACCTCATTCACCAATGGTTTAGTACTCCGATACTTGAAATCTTGAAGGAGATCAGCCGTCAACTCCTGTCAGTTTCCTGTCTGACGACACAACTCTGAGTGAATGTACCATGCACGCGTGCAGCCTTGTAAGGTGGAGTAAAGCTTATGCACCCATAAAGATGGAGGAAATGCTTCATGCCTTCCATCCAGGCCTTCTCACATGCCTGGATGTGAAATGAGGTGGGTTCCTTCCCATGATAATCTTGTATAGCAGTAGGTGCATTGCTTCAGAGAAACCTAATAGAGAATGTGATTCTCACCTCATGCCACTCTAGAAGGTTATCGCGATGGGTCACCCACCAATGTGTTGCGGTCCTGAGAAAATTATAGCTAAGCATACTTCTCCTTTTGACCTCACATCTCCACTGGGTCTCCATTTCTCGCAGGAAAACATCAGGGTTGGCTCCCCCAGTGTAACTTGGCAACTATTTTCCTCCCAGGTGCCTGACTGAGCATGCCTTTGTTACTCTTGTCACAAAGCCTCTTAACTTACCTTCTGACTAACTCATATGTCCCATGTGCCCAATTTTCACATGCCACACTAGTTGTATCACTTATAGATTGAGCGTCTTCCCACTGAATAATGCCTTCTTTTGTTGGTTGCACAACCTCAGGGTCCCTGATAGTGCACACATAGATTCTGTCTAGGTCTTCTTCTCCCAAGGGCTCAGTATAGGGCGTTGACTTCCCATCCGTCAAAGGAATGATAACACGTTCCTCCTTGTTCTCAAAACTTATATACCCCTTATTGAAACGTAAGTCAACATTGTTCTTATAGCACCAGGGGCACCCAAGTAACACTGGAAAGTTTTCGCCTCAGCAAGTGCCAAGACTTCGAAGTCTCCAGTGAATTTCACCCCCTTGGATAGTGATAGCAACATCCTTTAAAACACCAATGGGCATTGCCTTTGTCTTATTAGCCATATACAACACATTTGAAGATGGTTGTAATGGAGGCCTTCCCATTTGATTCCATGCATCCAGGGTGAGAACATTAACTTTCCGCCCTGTGTCAATCAAATATTACTTAGGAGCCATCCATCAACAACTGCATTCAAGGTAATCTCCTTATCATAGTCAAGGCTTGTGAGGAGGTAGATTAGCATGCAAAACCTTCCTCTCGCGCTCTCCTCCATCACTTGGTACTTTATCTCTCAACCATTCTCCTAATAGAGGGATGATATTCTCTTGGTGTCAACATCTTACACACCTCTCTGACATCATCTATATCCTTCTGAGGGACCTCAACACTTTTCTTCTGCTCCAACTTCCTAGATTGCTCTTTTAGACACTGAATTTCCCCTTGAAGACTTTTGATTACTTCCATGGTCTCTTGATAGACTTCCTTCTGATGGGTAGGGTTTGGATACTTCCCATGTACCACTTCTTCTCTTGTAATCAGTGGTCTCTACTTTGGTATCTCCCTGGCACGCACAAGCCTCAGCTCGCGTTGTCACTAGTACAGGTTCTAACTCTGACTCATGTGCCACCCTTGGCATCCACTGTTGATCAACACGCTTTACACTCACCATCCTAGTGCCCTTATCCTTCTGTTGCTTCTGGCTCATGTGTTCAAACAATTCTGGGCATTCCTCATACTTGTGCTTTTTCCCACACCAAGAGCACTGCAACAAATTGGGACACTCGCGCTTGTAATGTTTTGTAGATCCATAGTTATAACAGGTTCCACAAGGGAATTCACTCCTTCCACCTCCATGATTTCCACGACCTCTAAATCCTCCTCGAAAGCCTCTACCTCGACCTCCTCCATCCACGTGCCCTTCATAATGATGACCATCATCCTTGGAGCTATTTGCAATACTGGTCTGGTGCACACAATATCAATGGCATCATGTATTTGGTCAATCAATCTACAATCCTTGGTGTCATGAGTAGTAGAGGTGCAAATTTTACAATAGCAAGACACATTCTTATGGATCACGTGCTGCAGTAGTGGACACCTACTTACATCATGATCTTATGGAAAATCTCACAGTCTACCGTCATCGCGCATGTACCGATCTCCAAGGAAAATTTGTCCTTCGTATGCCCTTCTACCTCACAATCCATACACCATAACCCACTGTGAGTCTCATGAGCTGAGTTCACAAACAATTTCTTTCAGCTGCTTTTCCATTGCAATAATTTGGGCTTCTAGGAACAGACTAACTCCTGTATCAATGCTTCCTACTGTTTCAGTGCGCAAGGCAACCTCCAAGGCCTCACACGGATCTATGAAAGTCTTCTATGAAAGCGCCCTCCTGAATGGTGTGATCAGTCCTCCGACAAACCACTGAGCATGCTGCGAAGGGTGAATGTCATAAGATAACTTGGATAGGAGAGTCTTGAAACATGTTCATACTCTCGCACACTCTCGACGCCATTCCTTGTATTTTCCTTCAATGCGTTGATGCTTTTCTATTCAAACTCAGGTATGTGGAACTCCGCCAAAAAGGCATTACGCAAGCATAATGTAATCCACCATTGTCTTGGAGTGTGGGTCATACTTCTATACCAGCTATGCACTGGCATCCTTGCAACGTGGTTGCAAATTGACTTTCCTTTTCACTCCGGGGTAGTGATTCCCTTCGCACGCGACATAGTAACTTTCACTTGTGTCACATGTTTACGGACATCCTCAATAGCCCTTGTAATTAGGTAAGTGGAGTGACATCTCATAAAACACTGTTGATGGTGTTGTGGACCTTTTCCGCCAGATCCAGGACCTTGATTCCCTTCGATGTTACAATTTCACCACCATAACCCACTAGATCCACTATTGCCAACTCCTCCAGATCTAACCAAATCCTCCTCCTGTCGTAGGTAAGGGGCCTAACGCAACAGTGCCCTGTGAACCCACCTTCGTGCTAAACTCCTTAGCACAACGACAGTTCTGTGATACCGAACCACTCCCAGATGTGTTTCCCGAAAGTTCCACTCCCATGGTGTGATACTCAAACTTGTGATCCCACACCTTGCCCAAATGTTGTGCCAGACAAAATACCCTCAAACATAGGAAATGACTGTGTAGCCATAGATCATACTCAAATGAAAAATTATACCATTCCTAGGTGTCGCTCAACTACCAATACCGATACCAACTGGATTATCAAAACTTATCTCAGGAACTAGAAAACTAATGCAAGGGTCTGGTCGCCATGTGGGTTAAGATGCGCGCACTATGGCTCTCCTCCTTTCTTCATATGATGAGCTCATCCAAAAGCCAATGAGGGGGTTTCTCTTCCGCGCTTGCCAAGATGGGGTAGCTAAACTGCTCAGGTTCATGCATCCTTTATGTAATCTCAAATCCTTCCCTACAACGTCTGCCTCCTTAAGATCCTTGTACTCATGCAGCTTCACGTTGTCTTCCCAACTCCCTCTCACGAGCTTCATTATACTTGTGGACCTCTCCTCTCTCTCCATAGTCCAAGCACTTGATTCCGCCAGTGTTTCCTCCACCACGCCAGACTGCCACTAGATCCTCTAAGCGTCCAACACCTCCATAGGGCCACCAATGGAAAGGCTTCCTCTTGTTGTAATGATAAGGATCTTGATAGCTAGTAGTTACACCCTGAACCAATCCTCTAGGGTCCCTCATGATCTTTCAAACTCAGTAACAGCTATCTATGAATACCATGAAATAACGTAGATCCAAGTGTATTCTATGGTTAGCCTCTACTCCAGATGAACAACAATACTCAAACCTTGTGATCCCACACCTTGCCGCAATATTCCTTGGGGAAACAAAATACCCCCAAACTTCCAAGAAATGTTGATAGCCATTCATACAATGTACCAAATAGAAAAATTATACCTCCTAGAGTGTCGTCAGCTACCAATTTCAATCCTAACTTTTTGTGCATCAAACTTATCCAGGAAATAATTACCTGAACGGGGGGATAAGTAAAGGTTTCCATGCTGGACGTTAAGATTTCTACTTATCTAAATTTTCTTTATTCATATGAAGAGCTCTCTCTAGAAATGAGGGGGTTTATATTCCATTCTTTCCAAGATAAAGTAGCTCAGACTACTCAGGTTCCATATCCTCCGCTGAAACCTCAAACCATTTCCCAATAAAGCCTACCTCCATAAATCCATCACTCCTGCAGCTTCGAGTTGTCTGCCAAATCCCTCTCTCGAGCTTCATTATACTTGAAATTCCTCTCCTCTCTCTCCATTTCTGAACTGCAAGGTCTGCAATCCTCTACCATGCCAGACTTTCGTGCCCTATGCCTAGCAGGAGTTTATCAAATCCATGGGAAAGGCTTCCAAAATAAAATTAATGACCAAGATCTTGATAGCCAGTGGAATAACATGTAAGAATGATCCTCTAGGATCCCTCAAGAACTCAAACTCAGAAAT
Organism: Taxus chinensis; assembly: GCA_019776745.2. Taxonomy (NCBI): domain Eukaryota; kingdom Viridiplantae; phylum Streptophyta; class Pinopsida; order Cupressales; family Taxaceae; genus Taxus; species Taxus chinensis. The sequence continues at coordinate 984,789,260 of CM034146.1, forward strand.
CTTTGGGAAAGTAATACGTAGAAGATTTTGTATTCCAAAGTGAAATAACAACATTAGGGACAAGGTCTACTAGTCCCCTAATCCACCAGTGATCAACAACACGGGTCCATGTCAGATCAACATCTGCAACCGCCATTGATATTCCTCATGGGTCCAAACACAAGGTCTATAGTATGAACTTTACCTTGATACATATGCTGATAGCCATTCATATAACTCTATTGGGAGAACAGAAAAAGGTCTCATATAACTCATGATACAGGTGATCCTCTACCCATTTATGTGCATCAAACTTAGGTCCAGTACTGAACCTTTGAGAAAACTCATCCTCCATGTTTTTGAGCCAGATGTTGACACTATCCAAGGTCAAGACGCTCCGTCATTACACATTTCTCTCACAATAGCTTCAAAAGAGGTCCTCGGCAATGGAACCAAGATGTAGTCATTATTTTACCCTCAATACCTCTTTCTAACCCCAAGCGCACCGGCCTATCACCTAGCATACGTTGAGCACTCACCCGAGGTGTGTGCGGGTGCCGAGCCCCTCCTTTATGTGAGATTTGCAAGAGAGTTCCGTCATTAATGGAGGATTATTCACAGAAACAAAGTACATGCATCTACTTAAAAGGACAAAAGATATAACTAACAAATCTACACATCAATGCATCACAAAAGGTAAATAAGCATTGTATGAAGCACAAGGAACCAGATCTGAGTCATGACAAGCCAAATAACATGAGGGTTTACACTCATAAACAAGATGTACAGAATAGATCCATGTATATTGATTTAAAAGAGTTTCTAGTAGCCATCACTACATTCAAAAGGGTCATCTCAGACCATATACATCAAATGACAAAGATCCAACCCCTCCAAATCAATCTGATCAGAGATCCTAACTATGCTTTCCCCATTATAACCCTTGTTACAGACCCCAGTACCCATACATATGCTTAATGATATCCTTTACAACCCTCTAGCATCAAGAACTCTAAACCCTAGCATCATGAGCTCCAAACCCTTAGCATTTCCTAACATTTCTGCAGCACCTCGTTACCCTCCTCTTAGCACTGCCGTACCTTCTAGCGCCTTCGCACTACCTTCTTCTCCATGTTTCTATCCCAAGCACTCCTTTAAATAGGATCGACGTCCACTGCCATGACTTCTCTCATGAGCAGATCGCGTGCCAAGTGTCAATGTGGTCCTCCATAGGCGAATGCTTATCCTCTTTGCAAAACCTTCCACTAACTGTAATGATGCCTCTAGGAATATTCCCTACGTGGAATATCCTTTTCTTGGCCTCCAAGGTTCCAGGCTGGCACCTTATCCACTTATCACGCCTAGTTGGGTCCTCACGTTTTTCCTCAAGTGACTCCATGATGCCAAATATGGCTAAGTCCTTTAAACCCTTGTTTTGCCTCACGCGCGCGCCCTGGTTTCACTTAAACCCTTCTTAAACCCTTTTCTTGCGCGCTTTTTCCTAAGCGTCCTTCTATTTACTGGTCTTGTGCACACGCCTCTTGGTACTTAGCCAATATTTAGGGTCCAACATGTGTACTACCTTGACTTTTAGTTTTTGTTGGCTCCTTTAATTTCCCAGACATTTTTAGGTCGTCTTCTACATCTGTGGCCAATTGCCGAGCAACATTCAAATCTGCTAATTGGGATCTTCTCAAGATAAACCCTACTTTTGGGAGTTGAGCATCTATTAAGAAATGTTTTTGATTCTGTAGTGTTGGTTGAGCACTAACAAAAGATTTATGCAGGAGTATGTTAAATTGGGCAACAAATTCCCTCACAGCTTCATAGGGTTCTTTTTTCATCTGGGTAAATTGATCTAGAAGAACTTGGCATCTTCAATTGGCTTAAACCTTTCTTCAAACTTACTCCGTGTTGTGGCCTAACTTGTAATGCTATTTTGAGGTAGGTGATAAAACCATTCTGCCATAACGCCTTGCAAGCTTTCGACAAAAATAGCTTGATAGAAACATCTTCATGTTCCACACGCAGGATTCCACAGGCATTGAAGGAGGTTGCAATATGCTTGTTAGGATGTTGCTTGTCATTTCCCTTCAACTTAGGAAAGCTCTTTCTTATTCCTTTGGGAAGATTATGAAGAGGTAGGGGTAAAGCTAAAGGTCCAATATTTTGCCCCCATGGAACTAGTGTTGCCATTCTGGGAAAAACAGTTTGGAGGGGTAAAATAGTGCCCGATAATAAAAGGGGCTTACTCGAATCAGTGCCTGCTTCAGCTCTGACTTTTCTAGTACTTGGAGGAGTGCTGACTGACCTTTTGCTTCTCTGCTTCTTCGGAGATAAACAAAAGTTGTGTTGCTGTTGGTAATCAAAGAAAGGATCGTTAGCACCTTTTGCTCTGTTGCTGCGAGTAAATATCTTCTCAGCTAGATTTATGAACTCTTGCACGGTTACGGTAGCAAATTTTATACTCTCGTTTATTGATTCTGGTTTCTATAAGCAATCTGCGTTCTTTTCAGTAAGTCTGTACGATCATCTTCTTCTTCCATAATTGTGGTGGCAAGATGAAAATGAACATCAGTTATGCGATTTCTTCATGCAAAGTTTCTCAAATCGGTGGATATATTTTCCTGAGTGTTGTGCAATAGGACGAGGTTAGGCTACAAAACAGGAGGATTGCTTGTGATAGTCATTCTGGGCAGGCATGCGGTTTATAAATTTTGTGAGTTGCACAGAAAGTCAAAATTGCGCCCCACGGTGGGTGCCAAAAACTATTGGCAGAATATTTTGCACTTGGCAAAATAGAGGTTCTACAACAGCGAAGGGGATAAAAGTCTCTCTTGTATTATATGGGGAGGTGCCCGTTATTGAAAGCCAAAAAAGAAAGTGGAAGGAATATTATACACTATTGTTATTGAAAGCCAAAAACAGAAGTAAAAGGATTATATACAATATTCACACTACTTATTGGAGGTTTGCGTTTGTAGCCTGTTTGGTGGAATTCTGAGAATGGAATGAAGAGGAGCAGGAAAGAAAATGTGAAAGATTGGGAAGAAAGGAAGCTAGAAGGAAGGGAAAGAAGACCACACTTTCATATAAGCAGCAAACCAGATCTTAAATTACTCGTGCATATCACATAAAAATGAAAATTGCCATATCATCTAACAAGAAAGTAAATGTCCACAAATCATATTATTTCTTAACAAAGTTCAATAGATTTTCTGGGACAAAATGAAGTCAAAGTTTCATATAACTTCTATTATGGAATGTACGATCATGAACAAAGAATAAAGAGAAAAAATGGGGAGAGAGAGAAGCTCTCCTATGTATTCTTTTCTTCTCAAAAATTTCCAACCCTTTACAATGAGAGACTTCTTTTTAAATAGGGTTGAGAACCAAAACTACTTTATAACTATCTATGAGTAATCTTTTCTTATGTTTACAATACCACCTTTCCACTCCATGAGTCACTTAAGCGACTTCTACAAAAATTGAAACTAATGGAAATGAAAATACAAAAAGTGCAATGAAGAAGTAGAAGGGTTGCACAATAAAAAAAATAAAGTTGCTTGAGAAGAGGAAGGAGACTTGAGTTTTGAAACATGCGACTGCTCCTACTTTGGAATTTTGGTGTTCGAGAGGTTGGTCAACCAAGTGCTCATAGCAGTGGTCATTTCAGAACTGCCGTTATCAAAGTTGGTTAGGCTTTTGGATGCCTCAATTATCACATTATGAATTTCAGAAAATTCATCTAATTTCTCTTTACCGAATCCCCTAGTGCAAAACAACTCGTCTTTGATCAATGTTCTGAATTGTTCTTTGAGTTTGCTACTGTGTTTAGCTCGAAGGATATCTCTTTGACGAGGTCGCAACAAAGGGCTTTCATGTCTGTAGAGATTTTTGCCTTGAGAGCTTCCCCCTTCTGAATATGAAATTGGAGATTTGTCTTGCTTTCTTTCAATACTTTGATTCTCCATTCAATGCCTGTTGATCAAATTTGGGAGAGATTGTCACAAGAGGTGTCGAAGATTTTCTCGAAGAGAAGGATCTTCTCATCAGCGATGGCTATTACTCTCACGTCTTGAGTAGACTTTCCCATAGGGCAGCCTCCTTTTCTACAATTTCAATTTGGCTCAATAAGTTCTGTTGAGCATCTACCAGTTGTCCATACCCTTTCTGGTTTGCATCGATGAAGTTGACACCATTGATCAACAGTTGTTTGACCCAGGTCTCAACGACCTTACCTTGGTTATTGTGCTTGTGGATTTTTGAGATAGCTTTAGGATCAATCTCCTCCGCCGAAGTTGAAGTAGTGAGAGATGATAATGGGGTAGTGTCTTGAGAGAGAAAAGCTTTTACATATGCCGATAGAGTGGGAACCTCTTCCTCAAGTTCCTGTGTTTGCTTTCCTTTTTCCACTCTCTCAATGATTCTAAAGGCCGTCTCTTTAAAGTTGTGCACATCTCCTTCATGGCTAGCTTTGCCCAGTGAAACTCTAGGCAACTTGTAGTTGGCCATGGTTATTTGAACTTCTCTTTTGTTTTGCAATAGGTTTGACAATTTTAACCATAGTAGGAAAACTCGCCAAAACCAAAACTCGCCAGACCCCCAAAAAAAAAACTCGCCAAAAACTCGCCAATATTCGGCCAATACTCGGGAATATTCGACAACTTAAAAAATACTCAAATTTCTTTAAAAAACATAAATTTTAAGCAACACATAGCTACAAAATGTATCAAATGAGCCCATAAAATGTTGGAGAAGTGTTTTCTATTAGATTTGAATACAAATACAATACAAAATCGCATCATCATGCGAATACGACAACCGGCTGATACTAGTCCCCACACTCAGCTGCGTCTCCACGCTCCTCCTAGAAGGCTGCGAATTTGGCTCAATCATGGAACTAGATGATGGTGCTAGTGGCTCCTCTGTTGCATTTTGGAGATCACCTCCAAAGATGTCATCCAGTCCAATATCTCCTCGGAGTCCTGCTAGTGCTTCTCCCTCCATAGCCTCCCTCTCAAAAGAAGCAATCTTGTCCGTTGTGAACGCAGGGTTTTCCTCTTCTTGCCCAGTCCACTCACTGTATGGATCTATCTCATCCAAATCAATGAGCTCCACTGATGTGGCCTCAACTTTTTTTGTGCGAAGCCGGAGATTGTATTGCACAAAAACCAAGTCGTTGAGCCTTTTTTGAGTCAACTTGTTGCGCTTCTTCGTGTGATTAGTCCGAGCACGGGAGAATACTCGTCGAGTTTTGGAAAGCTACCCAATATTTTTAATTACTAATCTGTCTACAGGCGATCAAAGCTCATGATTCTTTCAGAAGATTGCAAGAAGTTGCTTGGTCCAAAAAGGTGCAAAAATGGATTTTATGAAAATAAGAAAAATATTGCCATCATTGTGTGGAGCTCGAGAAAATATGCACTTTTAGAGAAAACGGCACTTGAAACGGAGCCACAGAATGAAAGTTATGGCACATGCAAGTTTTTGCTGCTACATCTTTCCGGACCCTTTCCAAAAATGGCAAATTTTTTTCTATGCTTGTGTTTTCTTCACCAAAAATCCAAAAAAGGAAAGAAATGCTGTCTTTGGCGAGTTTTTGGCGAGTTTTTGGCGAGTATTCCAACTATACTCGGCGAGTTTTTTTTTTGCATTTTTGGTGAGTTTTCCTGCGAGTTACTCATTTAGCATAATTTTTGGCGAGTTTTTCTAAACTCGCCGAGTTTTTGGCGAGTATTCTAACTATGATTTTAACAATTTGAAAACTAGATGGGTCTGTAACTAGATGAGAGGTGGTCTTAGCTTTCTTTGGTGTAGAGTAGGAGTATTTTGAAGTAAGCAAGCCATGGCATCATAATTGGGAGTAATGCCCTTAGGATAGGTTTTCTTCTGCTTATTGACAAGGAGACAAGGGAGCCAAATTTTTGCATGAGTGAAGCATCAATAGGAACAAATTTCTCACCTGTCTCAAGAGAGGAAGTAGGAGGCCTTCTAACAGCAAATTTCTGTCTTGTCCCTCTTTCTCCACCAACACTAGGTATTTCTTGTTGAACCTGAGAAATGCTCTTTTGCGCGGCTTTGAATTCAATCAACTTCCTATGAAACCATCTTTTGGTCCTTGTGATTGTGGGAGCAGTTAAGTCATCAATATTATCCCTCTCATTTTGTGACCAATCAATAATAGGAAGAGGGGTATGGTGAATAGTCTTTTTATATTCTGATTCATACAAATCATTGCCATCATCTAACATCCTTTTAGGGATTTGATCAAGTTTGAAGGCTGGATCTGGTTGATAGAGATTCTCATGAATGCTCTTCTCTTGACTTCAAACTAATTATTGCAATCTTCCCAGAAATCCTCAACAGTGGGCGCATGACAATGGCTTGAAGGGAGTATGAGATTGTTGTTGATGTAATTTTTACTATCAAAATATGTCCTCTTGTGATATGGATGCATATTAAAAGGAGCGATGCTTCTTTCAACATTTTGGGCATCCATTTTCAATCTACACAAGTAATGACCCAAAGTAATAGGAAATTTGATGCCATGTACTTTTCTATCCACACATGGTTTGTGAATGAGATCCAATTGTTTGCATAACTTGATGAGAACAAGCTTGTTGTTTTTTTAAGGTATGCATTTAAAGCCTTATTTCTTGAGGTATGTGAATCTCTGAAATTGGATGAAGAAACTCCCATATGTTTTGATCAAGTCTTTAGCTTCTTTGGAAATTCTTTCTGTTGATCTCCTTCCAACACCCTCACAATCAACATGGTGAAGGCATGATTGACCCTTCGGAAATGGATTTTTCTGCTCTTATATGTGATTTGGGTGTAACACTCGTAGATAGGCTTTGATGGATCTTGCCTTCCAGAAAGACCCTATAGGTGGCAATGGCATGCATCAGGTATGAAGTCTTATAAAATGATTTATCATTGTTTAGTTGAGTGAGCTGTTTTGACAGGTTTTCACCGAGGATTTCTCCCCAATCGATTACCTGTTTGCCAACACAATTGACGTTGATGAAAGGACATCCAATTATGGAATTCTCTGGTAGTAGGCAGTCCCATGACCTAGCTTGTAGAGTGATTATATCTGAGAGTTCATCCACAAAATCTGACTTGAACAAACTTTTAGGAAGCTTGGAACAACCTTTCTTTTTCTTGATTAGCCAAGACCTGGCTATCATGGTCAATTACTTCTCAGGGGTAAGATTAAATTCAGCTTGAACAATGCCTAAAGTTATGTTTTTGGTATTCTTCAAAGGCTTGATTCCAAGAGCAATGTTGATGTGATAAGCCTCCAATTGAGCAATTACCTACGTGGGGGTCCTTCCATTCTTTGGTATCTGGGTCGAAGCATTGAGCACATGCTAAAAACGTGTCTATACAAAGGGCAAGCAAGGGTAAACAATGGTTCTTCCAAAGAATCCTTTAATAATAATGTAAATACTTTTACGCAGTCTAAGTGGAAGTGTTTTTATTGCAAAGACCCTAATCATTTGAAGAAATATTGTTGTAAGAGACAATATGATGTGGAAAATAAGAGAAAGAAATCACAATATGCAAATATGGTTGAAGAGGATGAATAAAGTTCAATGGGTGAGTTTGCATTTGTGGCCACACAAAACCAGGTTGTAGAGACAAGAATATGGTACTTTGACTCGGGAGCATGAAGACGCTACACTTGTCACAAAGACTGGTATGTAAAATTTGTAGAAGATGATAGCTGCAAAGAATCTGTTTCTTTAGGTGATGGTTGGGTTCACTATGTGAAAGGATATGGAGATGTTCGTATTTCAATGAATTTTGTTACGTACACCTATTAGAATGTTCGGTTTGCACCTGATATGAACAAAAATCTTCTTTCCATAAGTGAAATAACTGCAAAACCTAACTTGTGTGTGGAGTTTAAAGGAAACAAATGCATGGTCTGTGATATTCATGAGAAAAGAGTCATAGTTGTTGGCCTTGGTAACCGAGGACTGTATAAGTTGGTTGATCCAACAACTGTAAATTAGCATGCATTAGCAGTGGTGGAAAGCCCTGGTGAATGTTTCTCTAACTTTGTTGCTTGGAAAGCTATGGTAGAGAAACAAGGATGGAAAATATAGCTCTCAGATTAGTGAATGAAGAAGAGTTTTGTCTCTGACTAATTCAAGGAATTCTGCAAGAAAGAAGGTATGACATGTTCTACACAATAGAATGCTGTTATGGCAAGGTAGAACAGGACGATCATGGAGATGGCACGCTATATGGTGGATAGCCAGAATGTACCGTATAAGTACTTGGCAGAAATGACGAATACAACTGTGTACATTTTCAACCGAAGTCCCACACAAGCTTTGTAGAATATAACACCAGAAAGACCATGGTCTGAAAATACACCTGATGTAAGTAGTTTTTGTGTTTTCGGATACATTGCCTCTATATTGGGAGAATTGTACATGTTTGTTGGTTATTGTGAACTAAAGAATGCATACAAGTGAGTAGATGTCTCCACATACATGATTGTGGTGAGTAAAGATGTTGTTGTAGATGAGAAAGTACCATTCTTTTCTGATAATGGAATTGCCTTATTTGTTGGAAGGGCAATGTTAAAAGTCAAGAAAACAGAAGGTGCAAGGTGAAGAGCATGTAAATTTTGCTTTTACTGTTCTGCAGGTATTGAAACTAGGCATCCTTTCAAAGATCAAAGTCAAAACCCAAATGGAAGTTTTTTTGGTGAGGAAGGGGCATACAACAAAGCACATGAGTGTTGTGAACAATGAATGTCCCAAAATTATTCAACAATGGAAAGTAGTAGGCATTGGGTCTTCAACAACTCAACACGGAAATATCTCTTAGTAGATATACTATGTTGTTTAGTCTTGATGTATATTCTAATTTTTTGTTGGAACTGATCACTCCAACAAACAGGTAAAGTATGTCACAATCAAGACATGACAACACTTCAATGAAACAACAAAATCCAATGATCTCTGTATTCAGCACCATTTCCTACTCTACTTGGCGATTGTAGTGGCTGATTACCCATGTACTTCGGTAAGATGGACCGGCGACAACAAGGACATTTGGACACATGACTTTAGAGGCCGCAACACTACACCATGGGTGCGCTCATGTATGAAATTAATCTTTTTTTTTGTCATAATGACTAAAACATATAATTTAGTCATTAAGGGAGGGTGTTAGATTAATTAAACTATAATATGTAATATATGCAACATTTAGTTAAATAAGGGATTTGCTTAGGTAAATAGGTGGTTAGATTTAGTAATTACCTAAGTAGCTATTGTTGGCATATTGTTTGGAGGTTCTACCGCATGCTTATTCAAGTTTATTTGTTGTGTATTGGTTACTCCACGGATATAGTCTAGCCATGCTATTTATACGGCTCCATCACAGTGTAATAATCACGGCTTGCAGCTTCTCCATTAATCTTTTAATGGTGAACATGTCCATGTGGGGCAATGGTGAGAAGGGTGCCAGCACAAATGGCGTGACTTCACATGTGCTCACACACACATTCGTACAAAGAGCAAAAAGGGGAAGGTGTTCAAAATTCTGAAGGGTTGACCCAGTTGTTTTTCTTTTGGGGGGTCAACAGTTTCCAAGACATCGTTTTTCATTTCATGCAAGCTAATGTTTTCTTTTTGGATATGCTTTAATATTTCTGCACATTTTTTCTTTCTTTTGTGGGTCATTTCCTTTTCACTTATTCCTGTTTTTTTCCTATTGTATTCTTCTCTGATCTTTCGTCCCTACATTTTCCTCGTGTTCCTTGTCCTTTTTGTGCTGTTTCTTGCCATTTATTGCGAAACAGTAATCAGGATTGGCTGGACGCGGATAATATTTAAGAGAACACGCATCAAGGATAAACATTGTGTAGTAAATTGTGTAATTGAATTTCGGGGCACACTTTGGGGCCCATCATTAGGATGAGTAATCAGAACTACAATTTGGACCTCCTCATAAAGATAACTCCACTTTACGATAAGAGCTAGAACCCTTACGATTAAAATGTGAATACTGTAAATGCCATAGGATTCTCTTTAACACATTACAGAAATATTATATTTGCAGAGTATTAGTAATTCATAGCCCCAAACATTAAATATTTCTACGTAGTTGACCATTAAGCTTCCCAATTTTTTGTTAATTGATTTCTAAGAATTGCACAGTTCTAAACCTTCATCTCTGTTCGATGGTTCCCAATTTTTATGGCTTTCCTGAAGTGGCCTTCTTTAACTAACACTTGTGTCCTCGCTAATCTCATTTGTTTTTGCATAAATGCACTGACAATGCTGAGCTTTTCCCATGTCAATGATAAATGTTTGCAAAATGGTGACATTTTTTGAGTGATTACGGCTTCTGATTTGAGCTCCTAATATTGTATCTCCATTTTAAAATGTGATCACAATAAATACCACATGCTGCCCTGTAATACATTACAAAAACGTTTAATGCTTTTATTAAGTGTTATTAATTGATAGCTATGAGTATTAAATATTTCTGCATAGTGGATCATAAAGCTTCCTAAGTTTGTGAATAATCTATTTCCAATAATCGTTCAGATCTAATACTTATCTCTCTTTAATTATTAAGACGCTTTCCAAAATTTCAGGCTTATCTTAAATTTCTTTTCACGAAGTGGTCTTCTTTCAGTAGTGCTTTTGTGTCTTCCATGCGAATCTCTCATGCCATTTATTCAGTTAAACGTCTCTTGCCGTTGTAAGGCAGACCTACAGATATTCACCATTGATGTATGAAAATCTCAGCATTAGCAGACATTTATGCAAAATGACGTGAGAGATTTTCATGGAGGACACGGAAGTGCCGAGTAATAGAAGACCACTTAATGAAAAAAAACTTAATGAGAGGCCATAGATCTAATCATTTAAATAAAGCTCTAGATATGAGCGATTCTTGGAAACTGATTTATACAGAATTTTTTTTATTAAACAATTTCATATGCAATTATTTTTTGAAGTTTGTTCCCTTAACTATTAATGATTGTGAATTGCTGGACTTTCAATGACTTCCATTGTTAGGGGGATATAACATATTCAGCAAACTAAGCTTAAGTGTATTTGGAGTTTTTAAAATCTAGCAACATGTGTTGCTGGAGTTGAACAATATGTAAAATTAGACAGCAGTTATGTTTTTCTTACTCTTAAAACCATGAAAATAATTTGATTTCATTTCGCTTTTTACAGATTCCGACAGATCTTCTAGAGGAAGTTAAGGCACTAGCTAAGGCAGCACACGAAGACATGGATGCTGATTAGTGAGAAAAGGAAAGGGGCTGGTTATAAATTTCAGAGAATTGACCACTGATGTAATGATGCATGGACAAAATCATTTGATGTTAACCTTCAGAAGCTTTCAATTTTTGAATCTATATTTGGTTTTTATATGCAAAACAGTAAAAACATCTTATTTATCCATGTTTTTTGTTTCCCATGTTTTCGCAAGTGACCATAAATTATGAAATTTAAGCCTGAGTTATGTCTTCTCGTGTATTTTTCCAGCTTATAGAACAATCACGTTTTTCTATTCTAAGAATTTCAGAGTACAAAAAAAAAAGAAACCTGAAAATCCTAGGACTAGACCAAAAATCGAACAGAGTGATTAGCTTTTGAACGATTATTTATTTAAGTTGAAAGTAAATCTTAATGCTTCATTTGGTGATGGCAAGAGCAAAAATCAATTATTCCATCACAGTCAGTGAAATGGAATTTCAAATAAAATTTTTCTCTGAGAATCTCTGTTATAAAAACTGTTTGTTTCGGTTGAAATTGATTTTCAAAGCCTCATTTCTAATGATCTTAAGCTGTCATAATCATCTGCTAGATGTTGGTGCAGAATTCTCATGAAGTAATAATTTTTTTAATTTTGGGCCAGTCATAAACAGTTGTTTAGTTGGCTGGAAATTTGATCCTAACTAAGAGTTTGATTTTTTAAGCAAAAGATTTGAAACAAACAAAATTACTTCTGAAGGCATATTGTATCCAATCTCAGAATGCAAGTCAAATGCGATTGTATGATAAAACAAAGACTCCTTAATGAACTTTACATGGAGAAGGAGAACACTTTCCCGGAAGGAGAATACATATCCTCTTATAGCTGTAACAGTTAATCTTACTATTAGAAGGCCGATAAGATATTGCTGTAGAGTTTGATTGGCTGGTGCGGCTTTTCTTGTAGTGATATTTCATTTTCTATTTATTTGATACACGAGGCAGGAGGCAAGCTCCCAGAAACAATTCCTCCAATTCGCCTGCCTTTTTCTTTAATGAGGGGGAAGCCCAATCACATGGATACATGTATATATGACTTTTTAACATATCTGAGTGAGATCTGAGTATAGGTGGCCGTGAAAGAGTATCTCCTGTTACAGGCATAATTGTCCTTTTGACTAGTGATGTTTCCTTGTGATTTGTAATCCTTAAGATATCATATTTCCCTTTCCTATCATCCCATTAATGTGGGAGACTTCAAACATCAATGTGAAATAAGTGGGATTAGATCGTTGGAAGACAATTTTAATATGTTTAATGAATCAAATCTATTGTAATCTGCTGACAAAAGCATGGTCTGCATTATTAAGAACTTGTCAAAATATTATAGATGAGTTGGTTGAATGCTCATCTTTGAAGGCTTCTCAAGGATGGATTGAGAGTATAGTCAACTTGGAATTCGACCACTACATGTACTTCCATTCTAGACTTTTTGTTTTTTGTTTTTAATTTGGTTAATTGACCTTAAAGGCTTCACTTATATTCTAGTTTTAAACCTATTTGCTACACGCACATATGCATGCCCACACGCACACATGTATATACCCACCCACTCACATGCATGCCCACACACACACATGTATATACCCACCCACTCACATGCATGCGCACACACACATGCACATGCACCTTCGCGTGCTGTACGCACACGCACATGCACCTTCGCGTGCTTGTACGCACACGCACACAAACATCCACGCACACCCACACCCTCAAACGCCTACACATACGCACAACCACGCGTGCACACACACCCACACATACACACATGCACACATACACATGCACGCACATACTCGCATGTGCACATGCACACACACGTACGCACGTGAGCACACACCCACACCCACATGCATAGAGGCATGCATACACCCACACTTTGCACACATGTCGGCACATGCACCCACACCCACATAGGCACACACATGTACACACACTTAAACACACCCACACACATGTATGTGTGTCTGCACGCGCACACATGTATCTGCATGCACCAACATCCACACGTGTGCACACACTTGCACAACCACACCCACCTCCACGCACGCACTCACATGCATCCACACCTACACACACACTTGTGCACACGCCCACCCACGCATGCACACACACTCCCACACATGCACATGCATTCATGCACACATGTAGACATGCACACAAACAAGCACTCACCTATGCACCAACATATGCAGACGCGCTTACATGCACACGCACGTGTGCGCACACAACATATGCACTCACACACATGCATGCACCCACACACACGCCCACATGTACACACGTCCATACATACACACGCGTGCACCCACACCCACACCTAGATACTCAACTATACGCACAAACATGCACACACGCACATGCACACACCCACATCCATACACGCTCACACACACATGCATGCTCACACACATGCACACACATACGTATGCGAGCACACACACACACACACACATACATTTACACATGGACACATGCGCATGCACACACGCACACACGCGTACATATGCACCCACACAAACACATGCACACATAGATGTAGACACACACACACACATACACACACGTGCACATACACATACAAGCGTACACACGCACACACGTACGCCAACACCCGTACACACCCACATGCACCCATGCCCACCTACATGCCTACACACATGTAGCCTAGTTTTTACCACCAAAAGTCCAAGGCACGCTGATATATCACTCACCCTGAACTGAGTACACACCCGAAGCGTGAAAGGGTACCAAGTCCCTCTTTGACGACAACTTGTTCAAGGAGTTAGCATACATAAATATATATTTTAGATCCATCAAAGATAATTAAGTACAACAAGGTGCATAAATTAGATCTAGATGTTAACCATATGCAAGAACAATTAAACAAGAACCACGATTAACTTTACCATGTAAGATCCATTCATAGATGTGTCTACAATCAATTTCCAGCCACAAAGATCCGTTATATTAATTGTTGTAAAACACAAACTTCTTACATGCATAACAACGTCATTATAGTCATAAGCGCCCATAAACTCGTAGCATAACTCTACAAAACATAGAACTGTCTAAATCGTGCAAATCAATACATATTTATAGGGGTGGGGGCTTGCCCTTCACTGCTCATGCACCTTTAAAAAATAGGCCACATGTTAATAATAGCCATGCGCCTTTACATAATAAATACGAGAGCATGCAAGCTTGCTAATAATAGATAATCTAATAATACAATTGCAGTATAATCCTATTATTAACTCCAAAACCCTGCATGACGCTTGATCTTCTACTTGTCCAAAATAGTCTTTGCGTGCTCCTAAGTCTTCTTCAAAACATGCATTGCACTCCATGTCCATAATTAGCCCCAATTTGCAAAACGGCTAAGTCTTGATTTCAAACCATCTTGGACGTGCCTTGTTCCATTATAGTTCTGCGTGTGTTCACCCGCCCTATGCCCGCGCACCCAATCCTTCCGTGCATTCATACTTAAGCTATATTACATCAACTCAACATTACCCCACACTAATGTCATTGCCACCCATGTCAATGGGTAATCACAACTTATCTCTCCATGAATAAATAATAATGAAAAATGAATGAAAGAATCAAGGAATTATTGCACCCAAAGATTGAGAAACTACTCGGCGCCCTGCTCTTCTATAGGCAGGATCAACTCTGGATATTTTGCTTTTACCTTTGCTTCAAGCTCATTCTAGTCACTCAACGCTTTATTTGTCTTGTCTAGAATGTCTATAACTATGGCTTCCATCTCATCAAGAGTCATCTTTTCACTTTCATGCTGCAAGACCCTGAGAACATTAGCCATGCTCTAGACCATTCCCTCCATAATATCCATCCTTTCCGTGATGAGTTTCCCAATCTCTTTGATTCTTTCCTTGTGCGAGACTTGGGCAACTTCAAGCGCATCACACTTTGCTTCTACCAGTGTAAGTTTCTCTACGTGCCCAAGTGTTTCATTTTTTGCTACCTGAAGGACTTCATCTTCTTTTGCCACAGTCCTTGTTTTTATTAACACATCTAGTGCTGCACATAGTCAATTCCTGGTCTACTTTCTTTAGCCCATCCTTTAAAGTCTACAAAATGGACTGATAACATGTAATGTAGTAGCTCACCTTGCATCGATGAACATGTGAGTCCCAATCATGTCCCACATAAGCCCCTTCTAGGTATTGCATTTCCGAAAAACGGCTTTCAGGGGCGTCCTCCACTTCAACCTTGACTTCCTTCTACTTCTTCCCCCTAGTGGCCCCTCCAGGTGCTTTCTTTGGTGTCATAATAACTATAAAGGCGTGTTCTTTACCTGCTTCAAGCTCTACAATTTCAACCATGCGTGCCCTAGCTCAAATTCAAACCCTAACAGTCGATTTCTTTTTCCCGCACGCCTTTGTGTTGCTCAACCACCTTCTCCAATGGAGCAAAAAATATCCCGTGTATAAATATGACAAATCCGACTGGTTCGTAGCTCTCCGCACTTCACCACTCGCCTGCTAGCTCGCTCGACTTCGACTTGCTCGAATGCTCTTGATTGCAAAGGTATAAATGATTTCGCAACACGTCCTTCTATAGTTTTTCTAAAATCTTTCGCATTTATTGCTCTCCACCTACCGCCGTACTCATCATTGATTTGGTGTTTCTTCAATTTTTTCGTGCTGTTTGTTTCCGCGCCACAGTCACAACCTTCTAGCGTGCCTTCTACTTCTTGGCCACATACCTCCTTTCACGTGCCCCACGCGCCGAAGAACTTCGCCACTGCGCCTTTCATTAAGTAATTTCCATTGCTGCAGCCTACTTCGTGTTACATTGTGCGTTTATTTATCTGTATGTGGTCTTTATCCACGAGCAATTTTTCTCTATCCACGAGCAATTTTTCTCTATCCACACCTTTACTTCAAACCCCTGCACAATATCTCTCTACTATGCATACCTATCTTCATACAATATTCAAACTTGGCCATGAACCCTGTATATGCTGCACCCCACACTAAGGGTATGCGCGGTCCTCTGTGCATGAAAACACTTAGATAGTAATCAGCTTTTGGCACGCAAGCACGCTTATTATACAAAACACAGAACTAAATTGACAAAGCATAACAACGATGAAGGAAACACATATAAAGGAATTGCATTAACGAAATTTAAGCTAAGTAACAATACTGCCTTATTACAAACACTAAGAAGACTTATTTATAGTAGGGCTTCATCCTACCACCGTTGAAGTAACTAGGCAACCGTGTTCCATCCACTGCCTCTAATTGGCAAGCGCCTGAATCAAGTATATAAGTTATAACATACGGTCCCAAGCAATGCACCTTAAGCCTTCTAGGGTGACACAAAATCTTTGAGTCATAAAGAAGAACCATTTGTCCAACTTCGAGCTTCTTATATTTAATATGTTTGTCATGCCATGCCTTCTACCTGGCCTTTTCTTGCTTCTAACTCCATCGTGCTATGACACGCCTTTCATCCAACTCTTATCAGTTTATCAATACGCTCTTCAAGTGCTTGTTCATCCACCAAACATCCTGCGCATGCAATACACAGAGAAGGTAACATGGACTCCATTGGTAGAACAACCTCTGCGTCAAACACCAATTCAAAATGTGTTGCTTTATTCAACCTCTTGTAGGTTGTCATGTATGACTGAAGTACAACAAATACTTTATCATCCCAATCCTTTCTCCTAACATCACAAATTTTAGTCAAGGTATGGCTCAATATCTTGTTGAAAGCCTCAACAGTTCCATTTGCTTGAGGGTGATAGGGTGTTCTTTTATGGTGTGCAACCATAAATTCTGCGAACAAATTCCTTGATGGTCTCATTAAGAAAATGAGTACCCCTATCACTTGTCAAACTCAGTGGGCATCCATACTCGCTGATAATATTTTCCCGTAAAAACTTTGTTGCTGTAGCTATCGTGCAATCTTTTGTAGGTGCCACTTCTGCCCACCTTGTAAAATAATCTGTATAAGTTATAATATAGTGCGATCCAGTCCTGTGCGTGGATGGGGAAATAAGACCCACAAAGTCAATTGCCTATTTTTCAAAAGATTTTGCGCTAGCAATAGGCCTTAAAGGCATCTCATCTCTATACCCAGGCTTTCCAAGGCGCTGACAATGGTCACATGCCTTACAATATTCTTTGCAATCTTTATATAACATTTCCCACCATAGACCAGCCAATTAAATCTTGCGTGCGGTGGCATCCCCTACATAGTGTCCACCTGCAATGCCGCCACGAGTCTCTTCCATAATGGCCTCATGCTTATGCTCAAGTACACACCGACACAAAACTTCATCTTGGCCTAGTTTGGATAAGTCTCCATTGATCAACATTTAAGGCGCGATGCGAATAAAAAGTTGTTTCTTTTCCAAAGCCTTCATTCCTTCAGGGGCCACACATGTTCATAAAAAGACAACAATATCTTCTAAGCTAGAGGGCACATGGTTCAATATAAACCACTGTGCTTCCGACATTGTGTCCTCAATGCTCTGCGCGTCCTCACCTGTATTAATTCTTGATAAGTGATCTGGTCCAGAATTACTCTTGCCTGGGTTTACCACAAGCGTAAAGTCAAATACCTGAAATAACAAAATCCAACGACATATGCGCCCCTGCAAGACGGGCTTGTTTACCAAGTACTTTAATGCCATGTGATCTGTATAGAAGATAAAAGGTGTTGCCAACAAGTACAGTCGAAACTTATGCAACACGTAAGTCATGGGCAATGCCTCACGCTCTGTAGTAGTGTAATTCTATTCTGCTGGAGTTAACTTCCTACTTGCAAAGCAAATAAGATGATCAACAATCCCTTCTCCAGGTTGGGCTAGTACCGTGCCAATGGTCATGCTAGAGGCATCCACATGCACATAAAAGAGCTTAGTCCATGGAGGAAATTGTAGAATAGGTGCCGTAGTAAGTCTTTCCTTCAATGTCTCAAATGCTCGTTGTTGCATCTCACCCCAATAGAACTTTCCTTTACCCTTCAATAATTCCTCCAAGGGCGCAACGATCTTGGCATAACCTTTGATGAACTTTCTGTGATATCTTGTGTGCCCCAAGAATCTACGCACCTCACTCTGGTTAGTAGGCTCCTCTAAACCCAAGATAACAATAACCTTAGCAGGATCTACTAACAAGCCTTCCTTACAGATGACGTGTCCCAACAAAGTCCCAAAGGGTGTAGCAATCACACACTTCTTAATGTTTAAAGGGATGATCAATTGCCGACATCTCTCAAACATAACCGTTAAGTTATCACAGTGATCCATCACGAGCCCACAGACTGTCAAATCATCCAGATAAATCTGCAAGAACTTATGTATAAAGTCTTGGAATGCCTGCACAACAATGCATGAAAATACTGCAGTCACATTCTTTAATCCAAAGGGCATAACCGTGTATGCAAAACTTCCCCACTCAATAGTGAAAGTTATCTTCTCTTGATCATTTTTAGCTATCCTTACCTGATGATATCCAAAAAATCAATTAGTGAAGGAGTATATCTCGCGCCCTGCAACACCTTCCAAGATTTCTTCAGTAAATGGTGTGGGAAAGAGATCAATTACACATGCATCATTTAACTCCCTGTAATCCACACAAATTCTAATTCTGCCATCTTTTTTTATACTGATAACCATATGGCTAACCCATTCTAACTCCTCAATGGGCTCAATGATTCCAGAATTCAATATCTTGTCAATTTCTTCTTTCACCTTGAGGCATAGGTTAAGATTCATTTTGTAAGGCCTCTTCCTAACCCGGCGCGCACCTTTTTTTAGCTTGATTCTCATCTCGACCAAAGATTCATGTACCCCTTTCAATTCATGATAGCCTCTAGGGAACAAATTCTGGAAGTCACGCAACAACTCAATTATCTTAACAACCTCAGAGTCAAATCAATAATATCTAATGATGGCCTCCTTAGGTTCAACATCCGTTCCAATGTTGATCTTCTTAGTTTTCATCGGCTCATGGTAGGCGCACGCCTTCTCATCTGCACTGTCTAAAACCTCGTGCATACCCTCTGTATGCTCAACATCCAAATTTTCTACTTCTTCATCATTAATGACATATACCATCTTTCCTTTTTTTTTTCTAAGTAGGCGCGCCCAAGTTGTTCTACATCTGTATCTTCTTCTTCAAAGCGCGCCTCTATGTCTGACTCACCTAGTAATTCCTGAATAAGTTGCTCAGCCTTTGCACTATCGCCCATTGTCAAGCACTTCATAACCTGCAATGCTTCATTCACTGGAGGTTTAGTGGAAAAATAATCAAAGGTCTGAATCATACTTGTAGTCAGTTCTTGCCAATTTCTAGTTTGTCTATTCAACTTTGCATAGACATACCATGCGCGTGCGCAACCTCGTAAAGTGTAGTAGAGCTTGTGCACCCACAGTGAAGGTGGTAAAGCTTCCTGTCCCTCCGTCCAAAGTCTCTCACATTGTTGAACGTGGTGTTGAACAAGATCCTTCCCATGAAATTCACAGATTTGAGTAGGCACATTGCTCCGGATGTTGGGAATGGTCTATTTGAAAACATTTGCAACTATAGAATATAAAATCAAAAACATGCAAATACGGATCTAACAATCCCCACAAAATCTAGAGCAGTGGAAGTATAAACAAGAATAATCCAAATCACACAAAAGTACACTCCTAAATCTCCAATCAAATCTACCTAAGTACACTAGACCGTGCCTCCATACCACGACCTGTGTCTCCTCCAGATCTCTAGCTGGATCTACCTGAGTGCACTACAACTGCACCTCTAAAACACCACAAGATCTCACATACCTGAAGCTACCCTGCATCTACCACTGTGCAACCAAGCTCTTACTGTATTGTGAATCTGCAAACAAGACCTCTAGAAGGGTCTACCAATGTGCAACCATAACCGTGCACCAAGAAATAAGTCTCTCCATCAACACTGCATCAACCTATGCAAATATGAAGACAACTTCCTCTACAATACTAGATTCCTATGGATCAACAATACATCATTCCTATGGATCAACAATACATCATGATCTCATGGATCTGTAATACAAGATTTCACAATAACCTGTGGATCTACAAGAATGAGCAATAACAAGATCTCACAATAACCCGTGGATCTACAAGAATGAGCAATAACAAGATCTCACAACAACATGTGGATCTAACTAGAATAAACACTAAGTGCTTTGCATACTATGCAAGCCATTACATGAGATTAAATAATACAAAGGAAATACAGTAGAAAATAATACCATCTTCTCACCAACAGTGTACCTGCACTTTCCTTATGTTCAACTTCTCTCTATGAAAGCTCTTGTCTTCATGCAACCTACTTTTTATTTTTCTTTTTCTTCTTCATCCTTTCAACCAAGGATAACTCAATTCTTCTCTTTTCTTATTCCAACCTATCTAACCCTAGTTTTCAAGCTTATATAGCCATACAAACTTAAGGTACAATAGCGATACAATTACATCGTTTAAATCAACTTTAAAACAAAAGCTAGATAAAATCCTGCGGGTCAAATAAAACATTTCACGCACAGGTAATCGGTGTCGGTTACCCTGATGCTGACCGATGCCGGTTACCCTGACCGGTGCCGGTTACCCTGATGTTGACCGGTGCCAGTTACCCTGACCAACGCCGGTTACTGTGTAAACCAAGAAGGTGTAAATCATGCTATCTGTGAAGCAATTCAACTCCAAAATCCTAACAATCTCCCACTTGGAGATAAATTGTTGAACTTATACATGTACCTATACATCACCTTACTCTACATACCGTGAAGACCATCTATTCTTTAGATCAACAATTCTCTCAAATGAAATCAGGAAGATTAAACCATCTTCTAAAATCAAGAAGATAACAAACCCGTGACTTACCATAGACCTGCCCGAAGCTGCTACTGATCAGTGATAACCGAGCTATCCATACATCAAACTCCCACCGAATCATAACTCCAAGCCTCTCATGCAACCAAGCCACCATGACTAACGCACCTGCAAGAGCTCCCACTCAAACTGAAATACTAAGCTTCTATTGCAACCATAACCATACCTATAAAATCAGCCATTTTCTCCATTCATCCATCCATGTCTCCATGCAACTACCAATGCAACTGACCAAGACAAGTCAAACTGGAATATGCGAAAGTAAAACAAGATCTTGGGTAAAGACAACCCAAATGAGTTCTACCTTGCAACAGTGGGTGATCAATCCACAAACCTGCATAACTCAAAGAATCCAAACACTGCAATCTGCAAATCCAACCATGCATAAACAACTAGCATGTTCAAGACAATCATCTGTAGATAACATCTCCAATGGAGTAACATAGTAATCAAGAGGAAATACAAACATCCCCTAACTCATTCTCAAGGCATCCATGTGCAAATAAAAAATATTGCATAATCATAGACTCACAAACACTGAATCTATCCACATGTACAAACTCACCATGTACATCCATCCATATCATCAGGCTCTCCAGAAGCTCCAAGTTTGCCATCTACTAACTCTAAAGCCTAATATGAATCCTGTGCTCATCAATGTCAATAACAAACAACCATGCTAAACCATGCAACTAATACCAAGTGCAAATACCAACACACATGTCATCAACATACTACACAAACCAACCAAGATGAAAGCAAAATAAGGGCACCATCTAAAAATGCTAAATAAGCACTGCTATCAAACTTGTGACCAAATCGAACACGGTTTCCTAACCGACCCTGGTTATTGCTTGACTGACCACAATTACCAAACAACCAACCACGGTGAACCCTAACTGACACCAGTCTCTGTAACTAGCATATTTTCTCCTTTTTCACCTTTCAAACTCTGAAAATTGCTCTATCAACTAAAACCAACTGAATCAACCCTAACTGCCTTCCCTAAGGAATATTCAGGCACCACAAAATAAACCAGAAGTGACATCACAAAGCAATAAACTCAAAATACCTGCAAAACCGTGACTATCCTCCAAAACCACTTTGAGCTTCATGCTACTCTAAATAGTAGCATACTCCTCTCACTCTACACATGCATATATGTCCAACCTGTAATGCCAATAACCATGGCTTGCTCCCACTGAACATGAAATCCCCTGCACTGCCTCTAACCACCAAGCTCAAAAGCTATATATGTCAGTGAGAAATAAAACTAGATGAACAAGAACTATAAAATTGATTCTCTTCTTCTCAAAGAATACTTCTACATCACAGAAGTTTGGACTCCTTGTGAAGTAGGTGAATCACCTTTTTTCCATCCTATGTACTCAACATCTTTCATTACATGCAACTGTGTCTAATCATGACTTTTCATTGAGGATCTCATCCTTAGACTAAAAACCCTTGTCCTCAAGATTCCACACAACCGGGAAATAAAATTCAAACAACACCAAAAACCATGGTGTAAATCTATGCACACTATCCAAACATAATATCAGTTACTCTAAATGAAAGAAATAAAACATGAATCATATAGAGATACCTGACTCAAAGTCTCAATGGAATAACTGAGCCAACTCCGTCCTCTTTCTGATCTAAACCATGAAGTGATCTACACCATTTCTATGTATGTACACTTTGTGCAAGAAAACTTGATCCTCCAAACGAGGATAAAAAACCATCTACCCTCTCCTGCTGTAAAAACCCTATACATATAAGTTTCCACAGAGACTGACCATGGTCATCTCCTAACCGACCACGGTTAACTGACCGATACTGGTTCCTCTATGACCAACCTCGGTTCTCAGACCGATGTCGATGCTGTTGGAATGAACCCAATGCCACAATTCGGCATAGAATACCACACCAGGTGCCTACTTCAACCAAAGCCAATAGTTAAGTTGAGCCAGTCATTTCAAGAAGCATCGAAATATCGTACAAAAAACAATACAAAAAATCCATGCAATAAATTGGATCAAGATGAAATATATCACCTTACCAGCACCAAGATACTCAGCCGCATCTTCAACTGAACTGAAGTATATGCTTCTCTGATGGAAGCCCCATCTTCATTCTGTGCTATAACCTCTCTACCAAAGCCTTGTGCATCTAACTACACCAAGGATGCATACCTGCTCCTTTTCTCTGTCTAGATCTGCAATCCAAAACCATGCATGTGCAATTAAAACCGCAAAGCACTGCAAAACCAAGATAAAACCATACCTCTATAACCCAGAATCTGAAATCTGACCACCATGCTTGTGCCTCCAAGAACCAGGGACACCTAAAAAAACAAGAGACATTCCATGCATCTCTCAATTTCTTTAGATATGTGATTTTCTATTTAAAACTAGGTTGCCCAATAACTGACCACAGTCACCTTGTAACTGACCACAGTCACCCTGTAACCGACCACCTTGCCGACGCCGATTGCCACTTAAATGACACCGGTCACTGTAATTTACAAAAACCTTACTCTTCTAGCTCCCACTTGAGATTCAATCTCTTCCTATGATTTTCACATCAGGAAAAACAAACCCTGTTCTCATACATGTCAGTAATAACCACTAACAAAACCATGAAGAAAACTCTTGCTCTAAAATAACTAAAAGCCATCGCTCTATCAAACAACGCTCTGATACCAGTTGTTGGGGATGGGTCTATGTGGAAACATTTGCAACTATAGAATATTAAATTAAAAACATGCAAATACGGATCTAACAATCCCCACAAAATCTATAGCAGTGGAAGTATAAACAAGAATAATCCAAATCACACAAAAGTACACACACATAACACAACATGTACCGCGGTTCACCCAATGTGGGCTACGTCCACCAAATATAGAGATCTCATATATATAATATAACAAGAGATTACAAACCAACTCTTCTACACAAGAGTACATGTATCTCTACAAAAGTATCTCTTCTTCCTAGATCTCCTACTGGATCTACATAAGTACACTAAATCGTGCCTCTATACCACCACTTGTGTCTCCTCCAGATCTCTAACCAGATCTACCTGATTGCACTACAACTGTGCCTCTGAAACTGCACAAGATCTCACATACCTGAAGCTACTCTGCATCTGCCACTGTGTAACCAAGCTCTCACTGTACTGTGAATATGCAAACAAGACCTCTAGAAGGGTCTACCAATGTGCAACCATAATCGTGCACCAATAAATAAGTCTCTCCATCAACACTGCATCAACCTTTGCAAACATGAAGACAAATTCCTTTACAATACTAGATTACTAGAGATCAACAATACATCATGATCTCATGGATCTGTATTACAAGATCTCACAACAACCTGTGGATCTACAAGAATTAGCAATAACAAGATCTTACAACAACCTGTGGATCTAACAAGAAGAAACACTAAGTGCTTTGCATATTATGTAAGCCATTACATGAGACTAAATAATACAAAAGAAATATAGTAGAAGATAATACCGTCTTTTCACCAACAGTGTACCTACACTTTTGTTTTGTTCAGCGTCGCTCTATGAAAGCTCCTGTCGTCATGCAATCTGATTTTTCTTTTTCTTCTTCTTCATCCTTTCAACCAAGGATAGCTCAATTCTTCTCTTTTCTTATTACAACCTATATAACCCTAGTTTTCAAGCTTATATAGCAATATACAAACTTAGGGTTTAATAGCCATGCAATTACATCCTTTAAATCAGCTTTAAAACAAAAGCTAGATAAAATACTGTGGGTCAAATAAAACATTCCATGCATAAGTAACCGGTGTCGGTTACCCTGATGCTGACCAATGCCAATTACCCTAACCATTGCTGGTTACCCTGATGTTGACCAACGCCGGTTACTCTGACTAGCACTGGTTACTGTGTAAACTAACAAGGTGTAAATCATGCTATCTATGAAGCAATTCAGCTCCATAATCCTAACACTGGAGAAATCTTGTTGAGAAGGTGATTCTCACTTCTCAACATTCTAAAAGATTATCCCTATGGACCATTCACCATCGCGCTGCTATCCTGCACATAGTATAGACTAGTATATTCCTTCTTTCGACTTGATCTATCCATTGAACTTCCATAATGCACAGGAATACTTCAGGATTTCCTTTGCTAGTGTACATATGTACCTAGTTGCTACCCAAATGCCTAACACAACGTGGTCTGCTTAAATGCGTAGCTCCACTCCTTACTTCACGACCAACCATTTCATAAGTGCCATGTGCCCAATTGTCACATGCAATACTTGTAGTATCACTCATGGAATTCACATCATCCTACTGGAGAACTCCTTCCTTTGATGGCTCAAGCGCTTCCGGATCTCTAATGGTGCGCACATAAATTTTGTTCAAATCCTCTTCGCTTAAGGGCTCTACATAAGATGTAATTTTTCCATCTACCAAAGGAATGATGATGCACACCTCCTTGTTCTTAAAACTGATGTAACCCTTATTGAAGTGCAAATCAACATTGTTTGCATAATACTAAGGGCTCCTAAGTAGTTTTGGAAAATTGTCCGCTTCTGCAACCGCCTAAACCTCAAAGTCCCCAGTGAACTTGGCCCCTTGAATAGTAATACTAACATCTTTTAAAACTCCAATAGGCATGGATTTAGTCCTATTTTCCATAAACAACACATTCGAAGATGACTGCAATGGTGGTCTGCCCGTTTGAATCCACGCATCCAAAGTGAGTACATTCACGTCCACGCCTATATCAACCAAAATATTACTCAAAAGCTAGCCATCAACAACATCATTCAGAGTGATCTCTTTATCATAATACAGGTTATGAGGAGGGAGGTTAACATGCAAAATTTTCCTTTCGTATTCAATTCTAGGGCGTGGAGTGTTTCCTTTTAACCAGTTCCCCAATAAAGGAATAATGTTCTCTTGTCACAACATCTTACAAACTTCCTTCAAATCTTCAACATTTATGTATGGATCTCAATGACTTTCTTGTTCTAACTTTTGCGACTGTTCTTTCAAACATTCTATCTCACCATGTAAATTCCTAATCATCTCCATGGTTTCTTGATAAACCTCATTCTGATGCATAGGGTCTGGATACTTTGCAGGTAGTATCTCCTCCTTTATAATGGTATACTTATGCTTTGGAACTTCTCTGGTGTGCTCAACCTCAACGCATGTAGTGATCTTTATAGGTACCAACTCAGGATCAGGTGCTAACTTCAACATCCACTGGTCTTCCATAGCGCGTTGTACTCTAACCATCCCTGCACCCTTGTCTTGCTTACAATTCTTACTCAAGTGTTTATACAAGTCCAGACATTCTTCATAGATATGGTTCTTCTCGTAGAAAGAACATAAAATGTTATGAGGGCATTCATGCCTTTAGCGATCGGGGGATCCACATGTATAACATACTCCTCTAGGAAATTTATTTCTTCCACCACCACAACCTCGGCCTCTGAATCCTCCACGGTATCCTCAACCTCTACCACAACCTCCATCATAGCACCCTTCAATGTGATCATGATCATGATGCTTACCCTTTTCCTTTGAATTATTTGCAACACTGGTCTGACGTACACCAATATCTATGGCATCATGAATTTGATCAATCACCCTAAAATTCTCAGTATCATGAGTGGTAGACATGCAAATATTACAATAACAAGACACATTCTTCCTTATCACATGTTGCAACTGTGGGCACCGACTTGAATCATGATCTAAGTGACAGATCTCGCACTCTAGCAACATGACACACACTGAATTTTGAGGAAAACTATCCTTAGTATGCTGTTCTACTTCACAATCTATGCACCAAATTTTGCTGCACGTCTCATGCCCCAAGTTAGTTGATAATTTCTTTGAATATTTTTCCATCCCTGCAATCTGGGCTTCCAAAAATGGGTTCACTCCTATGTCTACACTCCCCATTGCCTCAGTGCACAGAGCAACTTCAAGTGCCTCGCGCAGATCTGTATAAGTATTGTGTGAAAGTGCTCTTCTAAAAGGTGTGATAAGTTCTCTAATGAAACATTAAGCATGCTGACTCGGGTGTATATCATAAGATAACTTCGATAGAAGGGTTTTGAATCATGCATCATACTCCTGAACGCTCTCAATGGTGCCTTGTTTGATGTCCTTAAGCACGTTTATGCTTTTTTGCTCAAATTTAGGGATATAAAAAAATTTCAAGAAAGCATCCCGCAACGTGGTATAATCTACATAAGTTTGGTCTGGATCAAATTTTTTGTACCAACTATGCATGCACCCTTGCAATGTAGTTGTAAACTGGTTTGCCTTGCGCTTAGGATCTATAATCCCCTTTGCACGCCATAGTATTTCAAACATATACACGTGCTCATCTGCATATTCTATCCCTTTGTATTCTGGAAGACGAAGAGGCATCTCCATATAAATATTCTGGGGTTGGTGCAGACCATGCCCACCAGATCTAGAACCTATATTTCCTCTGCCCCCAGAACCACTAGATCCACTAGATCTCAAGCCACCTGATCCTCATGATCACCCTGCTGAAGTAGGTAATAGACCTGAGGATGCACTTCCTTGTGTCTCAATAGTTGTGCTAAAATGGACTCCCACAGTCTGCGAAGTTTTGCTACTTCTAGACATTATGCCAACGTTCTGCGTGGCTAAATTCTGTGATGATGACGCACTAGAAAAGATACCTCCAACTGGTCCTCTAAATAACATAGAAGATGATTCCACTGCCATATATGAATAAGCTACCTGATTAACTCCCGAGCTTGACTGTAAATGAACTCTATCTACTACAACTCTACTGTCCACACTAGCTTGCTTATTGTTAACTGTCGTATAATCTGTAAAACCAAACACAAAGGTTAGGTTGCTATGTAGGATTAGATGCGTGCCCGTGGTTCTCAATTTTTCTTTAGACGTGCCTTCATCTGAAGCCGAAGAGGGTTCTATGCTATGATTTCCCAAATGGGGGAGTTCTAGATGCTCTCAAACCACGTCCTCTGCATGATCTCCAACTCCTTCATGAGCCATCTCCCTCCGCAACACCATTCTTTCTGCGATCTCTCACTACTTCTCCAAGTCCCTCTCATGTGCTTCATTAAACTTAAGCCACTTTTCTTCTCTCTGTCTCTTTGCTATTAGATCTGTCATCTTTCACCACACCTACTCCTGCCCCCGTGCATGGTTGAGTTTAGCTAGCCAAAGGTTTCTCTTCCAAAGCCAAGGTGACAATCAAGATCTTAATTGCAAAAAGGAATACCACACAAATAAGATCCTCTGGGTTCATACATGAACTAGAACTCAACCACATTTGAACAAGAGTAAGTAGAAACTATGTACTCC
Organism: Taxus chinensis; assembly: GCA_019776745.2. Lineage (NCBI taxonomy): Eukaryota > Viridiplantae > Streptophyta > Pinopsida > Cupressales > Taxaceae > Taxus > Taxus chinensis. The sequence continues at coordinate 984,817,816 of CM034146.1, forward strand.
AAAATATAACTATTCAGAACACCATGGAACCAATGATCCACAATGTGTGTCCATGTCAGATCTACATCATACAAGGCCTGACATTCTTCCTGCATCGAAACAAGTGTATGAAACCTCCAATTTCTCTTTGATGTATAAGCAACCAACCATTTGTACAAATCTATATGAAAAATGGAAAAGAACGTCTCATACAACTCGTCATACAAATTCTGTTCAACCCATGCGCGTGCATTAAATTTAGGTTAAGTGCTAAATTTGCGAGCGTATTTTTACTCTAAATCATTTTACCACTCCTCAATACCGGCCAAGGTCAATTGGTACGTCTTCATCATGCAACATTATACAAAACTATTGAAATAGAGGTCTCGACAACAGAACCAAAATGTAGCCTAGTATTTACCACCGAAATCCCAATGCACGCTGGCACATCACTCAGCCTGAAATGAGCGCTCACCCAAAGTGCGCAAGGGTACCAGGTCCCTCTTTTATGACATCTTGTTCAAGGAGTTAGCATGATTACATAAACAGATATTCCAGACCCATCAAAGATAATTAAGTATAACACGGTGCATAAACCAGATCTAGATCTTAACCATATGCAAGAACAACTATATAAGAACCAAGATTAACTTTACCATGCAAGATCCATTCACAGATGTGTCTACAATCAATATCTAGCCACACAGATCCATTATATTAATTGTTGTAAATCCCAGAAGCTTCTTACATTCATAACAAAGTCATTATAGTCACGAGCTCCTATAAACTCGCAGTATAACTCTACAAAACATAGAACTGTCTAAACTGTGCAAATCAATACATATTTATAGGGGTGGGGAATTTCCCTTCACTGCCCATGCACCTTTCAAAAATAGGCCACATGCTAATAACAACCATGCACCTTTACATAATAAATACGAGAGCATGGAAGCTTGCTAATAATAAATCATCTAATATTACAACTGCAATATAATCCTATTATTAGCTCCAAAACTGTGCATGACGCTTGATCTTCTACTTGTCCAAAATAGCATTTGCGTGCTCCCTAAGTCTTCTTCAAAATGTGTACTGCACTCCATGTCCATAATTAGCCCCAATCTGCAAAATGGCTAAGTCTTGATTTCAAACCATCCTGAGCTCACCCTGTTCCATTATTGTTCAGCGCGTGTTCACGCGCCCTATGCCCACATGCCCAATCCTTCTGCACCTTCATACTTAATTTGTATTACATTATCTCAACAACACACACACTCACCCATACACCCACACACACCCACACCCACACATGCACACACATATACACATGCGCACAAACAAATAAACCCACCCACCCGCAACATGCACACACACCCACCCACCTACAACACACACATGCACACACATGGATGCACATACACACACATATGGAAACACATGTACACACATCCATATGACCACACACACACACCCATACCCACACCAACACATGCACGTACACACACACATGCATATACAACCACCCACACACACCCACACATAGGCACACACGTATACATGCACTCACACACACACACACAATGACACACATGTGCATATGAACACACATGCGCACACACACATACACTACACACATGTACATACACATGCACACATGCACACACACACACACACACATCCAATCACACACAATCACACACACACACACACACATTTAATGCATACACCCACACATGCACACACACACACACACATGCTCACGTACAAATGCACATGCATATGTAGATGCACACTAATCCACCCACCCACACACACACATGCACACACATGTGCACCCCCCACACATACACCTACATATGTGTACACACACCCTTACTCACACCTGAACACACTCACGCATGTATGTACACAGACGTGCACACGCACACGTGCATGCACACACCCACACACACATACACATATACATGTACACACGTGAGTACATGGATGCATATGCACACATGCACACATATTCACACACATACACACACACACACCCACATGCATGTACGCATCCACACACACACATGCACACACACATACGTACCCACACAGGCACGCATGCACACACACACACATAATTACACATGCACACATGCACATGCATACACACACACACATACAAACACACACCTGCGCACACACATACCCATGCACGCATGCACACACACCTAGACACCCACACAAACACACGTATGAACACACACAAAGACACATACACATGCACATGTACACACCCACACACCGACACACATGCACACTATGCACCCACACACGCCCAACCACACACACACATAGGTAATCACGTGCACACACACACACATACGCCACTCGCACATGAATGCACAAACATACACATGCACCCACACCCACACACACATACACACACATATACACACACATACACACACACACATGCGTGCACACATACACACTCACACACATACACACCGACACCCACACACACATGCACCCATGGACACACACACACACCCACACACACAAATGTACACACACAAACACATGTACACATGCACACACACACATGCGCGCACACACAAACACACACACATGCACACAAACATGTATGCACATGTATGTTATATTGTATGTCGGATTTGTTCTTATATGTTGTATATTGTGTTTTATTCTTACAATTGTGTCCTCTATTGTAGACACCAAAATATACTCAAAATCAATATTACATCATGCTTTATTGGAATTATATACCCGTGGATTTTAAATAATGAAACAAGGTCTTAGTGGCATCAATATGTTTTTGTATTGCTCTTTATGGCTTGATTTGGTCGTATCTCTTACATTTTTACCTCTTTGGTTTGATTCTGAGCCACCTTATAGGGATGTATGAAAGTTTGCTTTTTCCATTTTGTTATGTCCGAGCTTGGGACAAAATTTCCAACAAGATGAAAACCATACCACAACCTTGACCCTTCTGTACAATCTTGTCCCCTTGTGATTTTCAATTATTTCTCTTCATGGGCCCTTTTGTTACTCTTTTATCTTTCAAATCCTTTGTTATGGGTCATCCTTTACCAACACTAAGATCTGAATTTCAAAGTAAGAACTCATATATATACAAGTATAATGTAGGCATTTATTACCTAGCAAACACCTATCTATCTACCATCTACTAAACAAAGGTAGAAAGAAATACATCTGCACATGTCATACATAACATAGGAGGACATAAATATGAATTTTTCATTTGAACGCAAGGGTTTCTATTGGGATCAAATAACATAACTTACTATCAGTGTTGAGGCACAAGGGCCAATCTAGGTCAAGGAATAGTTGTATGCACATTAACATAAAGAACTAGGATAACTACATTGAGTTTAAAATCTAGTACAATGCTCAGTGACTCACAAACGACGTGACCATTGAGGCCAGTCTAAATCAAACATTTGTATATTTATTTTTAGATCTAATGATTGCTTGAGTGTATTGAAGGATATCTAGGGTTTTTTTGTAGGTACATGTGTGAATTTTAGGGTTATAAGTGGATCTAAACATACACAAGTGTGAAACAAGTCATAATGATGGAACCTAGAAAAATCTGACTCCAAGGAGTTAACGATCCAAGAAAGTAGGGAAGGTCAGTTTGTAATATCCGGTCCTAACATTTTTGTACAGTCCTACACTATAGAATATCAACGAAGGAAATTCGATTTGGGTGTGTCTAAAATTTTGCATAGTTCTTAGTTCTAGTGTTGACACAGTTCAAAACATCTTTGATATCAACTAAGTCATTTCTTTTACCTCTCTTGTAAGTTAAGTTGATATATTAGTTTGACATGCTTACAATATATTAGTTTTCATTGGAAATTTGTAGATGACCATATATCTTTGTAGTATGTAATAGATAATGTCCAAATCTACTTAAAATCGGTTACATTTATTATTCAACTCTAAATTTAATTAAAATCTTTGATTAGGCCTTCTGATTTCTAGAATCCTAGGGTTGTGTCAGCATATAATCTTGGTTCTCATATTTTTTATTTTAACCACAACTTGTTATATGGATTTGTAAAATTACAAGGGTTACCATCCCTATAATAAAGTCCATATGACCACGTCTGGTTTTGTACAATCTCCTGATCTTTCTCATCCAGTTCCTAATTTTCGTACTTTAGCGGGTGGCTATATTGCTTGTTTTACAAATAATTTTTTTGGCTACGAGGTCATCTCAAACTTGGAGGTTACTCCTAATGTTGTTCCTTCACTCTCTCCTACCAAGGATGATGTCATATCCAATTGTGATTAAGAGGCTATTCCTATTGTGTTATGAGAAAAACCACCTTACTTTACTACTACACCTAAAACACTTCCTTCTACCTCGTCTACTACACCACTCCAAACTTTAGAGGATATCTTGGCACTTGTATTTACCACACTCACTACTAATGGTAATGTTTCACCTAGCCTTTTGGGTGACATCGATGCTTGGAAAAGTGTTGGGGAATAACCACCTTCCCCTCCACATGTAGATAATTCTCCTAATGTCATAGAGCATATATACTCTAATGATGATGAAGTTATTTCTAGTGCACATGAGGATGATATCCATTCCATTTATACATTGATTGATGATGTTCCCTATATTTTTGATAATGATCTAGAATTTTTTCATAGCAAAGTCCCTAGTGATGACACACATGATGATTCTTCTTTCCTTGCACATGATTATACTTGTGTTTCTACTCTCCCTCGTGAATGAAAATATAATGACATTGATTGTAACATCTCTGATCTTCTTGTACATGATTCTACTTGTGTTTCTACTATTACCATTGAATATGAAAAAAATGATATTTCTTGCACCATTAATGATTCAACTAATACTCTTGAACGCAACAATGATACAAATGATTCTATTCCTATCGCACATACTATGATTGATACAACTTATGTTTCTACTTCTACTCTAGAAAAAAATGCAATGATTTTATTAATACTTCTTCTTCATTATTTGTAGATGTTAATGAGCATAATGATGACATGGTTTCTATTTCTCTTAACAAATACGAACATGTTGATTCTCCTTCAATTTCATGTGATACACATAGTCTCCTTTCATCTCTGAGTTTGGCTGATTTACTTATTAATAGGAATAATACTCCTTTATATCATCAATGTGTGACCAAGCCCATAACACCCCAAGTCCTACCTATTAACACATCACCCCATATTGGTTTTAAAATAAATAGTGTTCCGATGACCATTATTAATGGTAAGATATAACCCTTGAACGATCCTATAGATGTCTATGCTATAACTCCTCAAGAGGTCTTATCTCTTATGCATGCGGTAGGATAATTGCAATGTAAAGTACATACATTGAATCTAGAGAGAAAACCTTATTATGCTAGCATTGATTCCAATATTATTTATGGCAGTCCTAATTGGCGTAAAATATTCCAATCTCAATTCCCTAGGAATTTTATCATGCCTTCATTCCAATTGTTTGATGATACTTCAGATCCTTATCTAGATCTTAAGAATTATAGAGCATTTATGTATTTACATAAAAATGATAGATTGATTCTCAAATATTTTCCTACAATTGTTACTAGAGATGCTATGTATTGGTTAAAAAACCTTCCTAAAGGATCTCTCAACACTTTCTTATATATCCAAGATGCTTTTCTAGGCCATTTTAGTTACAATAGAGGGCCTAGGGATACATATGAGGACTTACCTTCCTTACATCAAGGTAATACCAATCCTATATTTGACTATATCATACATTTCAAAGCAAACATGTAATTATTATTATTCCAACCCATTGACCTGGAGATGCAATATATATTTTATTGAGGTCTCATATGACCAATCTTAAGGAAAAATTACTTTATGACACATGATTCATTTACCAAACTTTGTTTATGTGTTATTGATCTAGAGCAAGAGTTTATACTCCCACATCAACCTAAACATTCATTTGAGAACCTTGTAGTTTCTTCCATTATTCATGATAATGATGCACCACCATTATCAATATATAACGAAAATCAAGTTAAGGTTTTGCACCGTGGAAATACTTTTTAATCATAAAAGAAGCTCGTCCTAGGCCTAAGTGCAAGCCAATATATTTTGAAAAATCTATAGATAGGTTGCACAACATCCTACTTACAGTAATAGATAAGGAGTTAATTCAGTTTCCATCTAATGATCATCATCCCCCTCATCATCTTGAAAAAACCAAGGGTAAGCCTTTTTACAATTTCTTTCACATTAATGGACACCATGACAATGCTTGTTATGTGTTGAATCATAAACTTAATCTACCAGAGGAAAAAGGAATTATATCTTTCGAGACACACCAATATGACAGATCTACATTTCGCAACATCATCCTGTAACACGTCTTAATCTCATTAAGCATTCTTCCTCTCATACTTCAAGTGATGTTTCTCTTGATAATGTTATTCCTCCACAGGAGATATGATATCCCATAAAAAAATATATTTCTAAGGAACACAAGTTTGTACCAAAGTTGCACATGTGACTCATATGAATTCTTTGGCACTGTTAGTAGCACGTTTGGTTAAGCTCAAGTTTCACGTTTGATTTACACCAAATGCATTTTTAGTCTCTAAAGTGTCTGCTTACACCTATTCCCACTTGAATTCTCCATCACAATGTTTTAATTAAACATATCTTAAACTCACTATCTACGTCTCTTATGATCGCTACCCTTTCACTAAATACCTCACGAAATACATGAGGATCACCCTTCTTTCTGAAAAATATGTTTCCTCTTCCTATATGCTCATGAGATCTTATGTAGAGGTCACCCACATACCACTCATTATGCTTTCTCCTCACTATGCACCCATTGATAATTTTGTAATCAATTCCTTATTACGCTTGTCTTCTAATCACATCTACTTAATATTTTTTACACATCACACACATCAAATACAAATTTCAACAATTAATATATCACCATGCTGACAATGTACACATCATAACATTAAATAATAAACCCCAATGTCAAAACAAAATCACATACATCTAACAACCATGATATTACCACATACATCCATCCACCTCATAAACGATGTGATAAATACTATAACCATTACACCAAACACTATTTTTTGCATAAGTACAAAAACAATGTTATATATATATATGACAATATAATGAGGGCCATGCCCTTCTCAAACATGTTTATACATCATACCTAGCCTAATCAATCTACTAAAACATTCAACCAATTCATCAAAATATTGGCCACCTCCACAAATAAACCACATAATATAGGATCATATTTTTCTAGGGAAAAGATCCTCATAACTTGACACAAACACCCAAAATTGAAACTTGCTAACATTGGTAAATACTGTACAAGAATGTGAGAACTGTTTACTATCTTGGCCATACTATACGATCTTGGAGAGGGGAATCTCATATATAGTTTTCCATTCTCAAAAATTCTATTAGCTATCTACAACATTTATGCACAGTTTCAAATACCTATTAATCAGTTCAAATAATTACATAGGCGACATGAGCATTTCACCACTTCTAACCTACACTATTCTGATTAAGATACAATCAAAATTTTTTGGGGGCATGGATCCTCTCCTCCCTTAATATCTATCCACATTTATATGACCGATCTCAACAACACGACCTTATATCGGGACATGTCACTATCCAATTTTTTCCTGGTTTCAATTCACAAAGGTACAAAATACACAATTGGACCACTTTCACCATTATCAACAATTGATGTGGTTTTTCAACAAAGTTACAAACTTCTGACACCTACTAGCTTATCTAATATCTTCACTCTACGACATCCTATCTCTCACAGTGTCTATCAGAAGCCACATGGCACTATCAATTGAAGTAATAACACGAGTACTATTTGATTTTTCACCATGCTATTAAGAAATACTCTTTGGTACTCTAGTCATATTTTTTAACCCTTAATTAAATTTTAGGTCAATTTAATCAGGTGTAGAATATATTATATTTGATTATTGATCTTACAAAGATATAACAACATAAACACTAACTCATATTTACAACTCATATAAGATAGAAAGAATTAACACAAAAATTAATCTAATGTGCAAATGGAAAGCTCAAAATAGACGTATGAGGGAACTTAGCTAATTTCAGGTGACTTTTAGAGAGATTTGAGATTGTGCAACAAAGAATATGGGAGATCTAAACCTGGATAAACTATGAAAATGAAGCTGGAATTATAAATCAACTTGGGGTAGGGATGTACCAGACTATTAGGACTGTACCATACAATCGTGAAGCTAATGTACAGTCTTGGAAATGCTTAGATATTACCTTCTGTAATTTTTTGGGTCACTCAACTTGTTGGATTTTTATGTTGTTGTCAAACCCTAGTTGTTCTTATGCAACAAGGCTTCTTTAAATGGATTAATCATCATCTTAAACCCTAGCGATGGATGAAGAGTCATGCAAAACAAACATTAGAAGGGTTATGGGAATCCCCATGCACTGCAGATGTTGGCACTACTTTGAAGAGGCCTCAAATTACACGTCATTCTCTTCCTAACATGTGATATTTACATAGATCAATTAAATTTGACATTTTCTTTGACCATGCTTGCTTTGACTTGGATTTTTCTAAAACACTTGGAGAGAGGATGGTTGAATGCTTGTAAAGGAGAGTTATGGATTCCTTGACCTTGTTTGTAGCTTTCAGACCTAATGTGGGTGCTGCCCTAATGGCTGTAGATGTGTAATTCTGAGATTTAGGGAGCTTTAGATACCTTCTACAAGTGTAAGAAGTGAGTGCTCTAGTGCATTGCCTTAGGAAATCCAGGATAGTAAATGAGGTAGTTTTTACTTTCATATAGGGTTTTGTAGATGATATTTCTAAAAAAAGGCCAACCCAGATGAAGTATAAGATGAAATAAAATATTTCAATTTGAAAATGTAGTTGGAAGACATTTTGGTCCAAGACCGTAGAAAGAGGTCAAGACCGGATGGTGTGGTCCTGACCAAGGGTAAAAACATGCAAAATGAAGTTTGGAGATGAGAAATTGATGTATCTCTATTAGTTTTGTGCATTGTATTCTCAAGATGTGTTGACATGTCAGTGTACAAGGATAAACAAGCTAAAAAATGGACCTCAGAAAGTGCTAAGCAAGAATGGAGAAGTTATATTTATCACAAGAGTGCGCAACCAAATCAAGGGTTTCCAAATTGAAAATTACCAAATTTGAGTTTCTACACATATATCTTGACCTACTTCATTCAGATGCTCCATTCCTCACACTTTGACATGCCATATCTTGGTCTCAGTTTTGCCACTCTTGTGCCGACTTCAATATTAGGATAAAATTATTCCTCCTAGTTTTACAATAAACCATCTTGGTACACATGTTCCATAATTCACGTACTTCTACACTATCCAAGCCCTTTATCAAAAGGTAGTTCCTATTATACACTTACTACAAAATCTACTGTCTCATCTCCAATATGCAATCATTGCTACAATCTATACTTGGCACTTTATATAGATATACTCACAATTTCTGATCAATGCTCTCTATGGAATACCCTACACAACTGTGCACACACTTTTATTCAAATCATTATATATCTACACTTCTCTAGTTACTTTGTCACCAATTATTTGTTCTCAATTAATGTCTCTAGTTGATACGACCCATATCTTAGGCCTCGCTTACCCATTTTACACGCCATTTGCAGTACTGCGATCATGTTTATGAATATTTCACATTGATATATCATAACACTATACTGAATACCCTATACAGTTGTGCAAATTTTTATCCAACTCTGAATTTGACTTTATTACACACATGCTGCTCCATACATCTTTTATATAACTCTTTGATATTAAAATCACACTATCTAGATCTATCTCCCCTCAATTACCATTGTATCTGACATATTTTCATCTAATAAATTTCACCTTAAGTGACACTGTTTCACACTCTCCCTTTCATTGAAAGGGAGAAACTTTATTTGTTGACCATACATGGTCATCTACTCTCCTTCTCTTCAATCAACAATAAAAATCCAATGGATTGGCCTTACACGACCATCCTCCTTTGTACACATTACACATGAATCAAACAAGGTTGGATATGTGAGGCCATTTTTATCTTATCTTCAAATAGTTTAATCCAATTATATCACTCAATAATCACTCATGAGTACAATAGTTCACTAGGAACTATACACACATAGTAACAAACACAAGATGCCATTTTATTTGTTATAAATTTAGGGGCACAAATTAAATATCCAAACATTACCAAAGCACCACTACTAAAATTTCTAACAATAAACCCATATAATTATGTAGTGGGGGAAATGAGACGTCATTTATCTTTCACATTATAGGGGTTTTCTAGATATATAAGACCTAGATCAATTTGCAGTGGTGTGGTCCCATTATTAGGAAGCATTATAGTGGGAAATTAAAAGCTCTGTGACACCATTCCCTTTGTGATGGTAGACCCTATTCCCACATTACTCTGAAATCAAACACCTTGTTGTGGATTTGATCACACCTAACTCTACAAAAAAACCAAGTACCAATCTTCATGTCTCTAAACATTTGGGTCAACCAATGGATCACATTGTTCACCATGCATGATTACTTTATCTTAGCACACTTGCGGTTGTTCTTGCTTCAACACTCTTTCAAGCATGAATTTTTTCTCCTTTACACTAGTTAATTTCATTCACTAACATAAAGGGGGGGAAATGTAGACACTAACATATGCAAAAAATCATTATTACATCATGTTTTTATTGAAGTTTTATACATATGAGTTTTAAACAATGAAACAAGGTCTTAGTGGCATCAATTGTTTGTTGTATTGTTCTTTATGGATTGATTTGACCATATCCCTTACTGTGTTACATCTTTGGTTTGATTATGAGCTACTTTACAAGGATCTTTGGAAGTTACCTTTTTCTGTTTGGTTTTGTCTGAGCCTAGGAAAAAATAGTCCAACAGGGTTAAAAATGTACCATGGTCTTGACCCTTCTGTACGGTCTTTTCCCCTTGTACATTTAAGTTGTTTTCTATTCATGAGCCCATTTTTTACTCTTTTGTCTTTCGAATTCTATTTTATGGGTCATATTTTACCATCACCGAGGTTTTAATTTCAAATTAAGAAATCATATATATACAAGTCTAATGTAGGCATTTATTACCTAGAAAGAACCTATCTATCCACCATATACTGAGCTAAGGAAACAAGAGATACATTTACACACTTCATACACAACATAAGAGGACATAAATATGAATTTTTCATTTGCACAAATGGGTTTCTATTGGGATGAAGCAGCATATCCTTGTATTAATGTTGAAGCACAAGGGACAAATTAGGTCAAGGGATAGTTGCATGCAAATAAACACAAAACACTCTGAGAACTACATTTAGTCTAAAATCTAGTGCAACACTAATTTAATTTAATTTGAATTAAATCTAATTGTAGAGTCACTATTGAAGTAAATGATGTACAAATGCTGTAATACAGTCATGACATAAGCAAACTAAGATTTAAAATATGAAATCCTAAACAAGAGAGGGAGATAGAAGAACTTAGTTGATTTCCGAATGGACAAGAAGTAATCTAGATAGGGATAAGTGATGAACAAGATGCAAACAACTTCGTAATTAATCTTTGTAAATTATGTAACTCATGAACAATGACAAACATGGATGTTTGCAGTAGGGCAGGGGCATCTGGATGCTGATGAATGGATCTGGGCACCTATGTCTATGTAGAGGCTCTGGATCTGGTTTCTATTGTGTCACAAGAGTGTCACAATTGTTCCTTGTTGATCACCTAATGTTTGTAATTGGATCGATGAAGGTACCTATAACCTATAAAATAAGAGTTCACATGCACAAGCCCATGAAACACATCAGACTAAAAAGGAAAATACAGAATGGGGAGTTGAACTGACCCCGACGGTCATCCTGAGAGTGAACTTACGACCGAGTGTTGCACTACATCTCAGAATCCATGTAGTTCTTGTGTGTGTGTGTGTGTGTGTGTGTGTGTGTGTGTGTGTGTGTGTGTGTGTGTGTGTGTGTGTGTGTGTGTAACAATGCCCTAGGATTCCCTTGTACAAGTTGCATGTGATAGCTATAATGTAGTAATGTAATAATATGTGTGGATGGAATAGAATAAAATTTCCATTCCTATGATGTGTATACATCCATTTTCCCTTGAATGGATGATAGATAGATTCCTTTAGAGTGATTTAGTGATTTTGAAATGTAAGCTTAGGTGATGATAATAATGCTTATTGCTTAGTCCTTCATTTTGAAAACATAACTATGTATTTATATGAATCCCTTATTTGAATTTTATAATTGACAACTGAAAGGCCGATCCATAAGTGAAAAGACGCCTAAAAGATAAAAGAGACCCAAAAAGAGTAAGGTAAAAAAGGGTTAAGGGTGCCCAGGGAGGACAAGTGTGCATGGGTGCTTCTGTCCTTGTTAGGAACTAGTGTCTAAAGTCATAAAAGATAAATAAGATCTGACTGGGTTGTAGGGTGTGTAAGAACAACTAGAAATAAAGATACAAAGAAAAGAGGCCAAATATAGTTTTCAATTACTAGTTTTGTTGCTTAGGAATCATGTAAATGCTAACATGCTTTTAGGACCTAGAAATGTACCCAAGTGCATGATTTTATGTCTACATTTTCCCCCACTTTATGTTGTTGAGTGAATACTTGATAACATAAAGTAGATAAGAGATGTGTACCTTATGATCATGTAGAGAGTGATGAATAACTTGCCAAGTGGACAAGAGAAGCGTGGATTAATTACAAAGTGAAGTGTGAAGACTAAGAAAGGAAAGTGACCCTAGGGGTGAAGTGTATGTATTGATTATAAATGTTGTTGTGCTTGTATTTTCTATTATAATATGATTCTTATTGTGTATTAAGGAAGAAATTGCAAAAGAAGAGTGTCAGAGTAGTCAAAGTCCTCCATATGAGAATTTTGAGCAAAGTATGTAAACATGTGAAAAAGTAGTAGTAAAGGAATGTGTGCACCTGATGTAAAAGAGTGTAAATGATAGAAAAGTGTCTTAAAATTCCATGAAGATTGATTTTTTTGGGTGATCTCACCTTGATAGTGAGTTTTTTTGGCAATCTCATGCTAAGTGTGAGTTTTTTGGGATATCTCATGCTAAGTGCGATTTTTTAGGCGATCTCATGCCAAGTGTGATTTTTTAAGGCAATCTCACACCAAAGAAAAAGTGTTTGGGATAGAGGTATAGTTTTACTCTCCTTCCATGAATCTGGCTAATGGATGCATGCAATTATTGTAGGAGTGTGTGATTTTTTTCACCTAATGTATGCCCCCTCGTTTGGGGTGCATACAATTATTGTAGGAGTGTGTGAACTTAAAGATAGAACATGATGCTAATATGAAGATAATACCTACTGTTAGTGCAAAATCACAGCACCCCTGGATGCAAATCAAGGTTCTAAATGATGTCTTAGGCATCCAGTGTGATTGCACAACATGGAAACCTCTCTCCAAGTGTGGGACTTGTGAAACTGAGAGAGGAATCTCCAGATTAGAGGCTGGTTCCTCAAACTCCTCTGATTTAGATCTATGTTTGCACAACTACAGAGGTTCAGATCCTAATCCTACTCTAAATTGCAAGGAGACATGGATAGAAATGCAAAAATTGAAACTAACTAAAGATGGTGATGCACCAAAAGGAGTGGTGAATATTTTTGTCATGCAAATAGACACAAACCAAAGATTGCAGCATAAAACATACACATGCTGATAAGATATAGTTTAGGATATGAAATGAAGCAAATAATACAAACAAAGGACTGAAACCCATTCACAAAGCTTGCATTATCATCTCCAATGTCAAAACCACTGCATTACAACCTCAAAGAGGTAGAAAACCTGTTAAAATCTTTGAAGAGGTCTGATTCTTACAACAATCACTTGCTGGAGGTGAAAGAAGAAGTCTGCTATGCCAAAAAGTGTTCCCCCCTTTAGAAATGAGCCAAATTTCACTTTTACATTACATGGGTCGAGCCCAGGAGAGAGAAAATGTACAAAACGTGGGAGACCATTCCTCATTGACTGTAAATGCATTAAAATGGCATGGGGGACCTTACAAACCCATACCCTGTCATTTTTGACCAAATTGGAGGAGAATGCGACCCATCCTGCATTAAATTTGGTCGCTGAAAGGTCATTTCTGCCCATGGACACGTACCAGAGCCGTTTTTTGAATTTTCTCTCTTGAAACTGAACCAAAATTCAAAATTGACCATGAAATCCTATAGAGAATTTCATAAGCTTTCTAATGATATACAAAACATGCAAATCTGAGCTCTGGATCAAAAGATATGCAGGTCTGAAGTTTTAGGGCAAAACGGCCCAAAAAACGGATGTTGGGCAAAAATTTTAAATTTTGACCTTTTTGCATTTTGGAAAAATTTTCAAAAAATTTCCGTGCTCCGCCGATCGGATGCCACGTGTCAGGTGTTGGTTCCCTGAGCAATTCTCTCTCCTCCACCTTTCCGCGGGCTTTCCTTTGAAAATTTTGATCTTTTTTAAATTTTGGAAAATTTTTCATTTTCCCCCTGCGCCCCGCCACCTGGGACACGTGGCATGCATTGATTGGTTGACAGGGGCACAGGGAAGACCTTTGCTTTTTAGTTTTTGGCCGAAGAACTTTTGCAAAAAACTTCAAAGTTCCCCTGAGCTCTGCACTTCCCTGCTCCATTGGACACGTGTCCAATTCCTATTTGCCGTGGCCCTGGCTTCCATTTCTCCCCCTTAAAATTTACATCGAACACTTAGCCAAAATTTTGTTTCGCTCCCCACACCGTGAACTCCCCGGCCCTTAGGACACGTGTCTTGTTCTAATTCGTCCACGGGCTTGCCGGCTTTCCGCGTCCTCCGCGTCCTTTTGTCCTGGATGTCCCAAACTGTTAGGGACAAATTTCTCCGATCCACCCGATTCGGGCTTCCCTGTCCCTCTTTGAGGCGAAGACACGTGGCATGCTTTCATTGGCTCTCAGCTCTTCTGGCTTTCCGCGTCCCACGCGTCCCTTTGTCTCAACTGTCCCGGATGAAATTTCCCTACGCCGGCCGATCCGGGTGGTTCACGTCCTTCGCGTCCTCACGGCCCAAATGTCCCAGCCTGTTTTGCACAGCAGTTAGTCAATTTTGTTTTTACCTTTGGCCGGTTCGCCCTTTTGCGTCCCGCACGTCCCCACGGCCCAGATATCCCTTTATTGCGCGGACCGCCTGGCGGCCTTTCGGCCGATTCGTGCCCCGACGTCCCAACTGTCCCAACTGCTGCGAGGACTAGGACTTAGCCGATTTTCATGATTTTTTCTGCCCCAAGCTTGTTTTTTGCAACTTTTTCACCCTTTTTTAGAACTTGCTCTTTTCTTATTGGACAGGAGAGTTAGAAAAAGGCTGAGGGGACCCCAGAAACATGATTTTTTGCCTTGAATCAATCTATCTTGCTCGGGACTGAAGAATTTAATGCATGTTATCAAAATTTACCCTGGGGGTGAATTTTGGATAACACCTATAGGGGGTAGCGGATGCCCATGGTATATCCAAGGCACATGTAACCAAGGTGGCTAATAACGTTTCTTAGTAGAAAAAGTAGTAAGCATGTAATAAAAGATAATATAATCAAAAGAGTGTAAAAAAAGTGGACCACGAAAAGAGGGTTTCAAACATTGGACATCACTCACAATGTCGCAAGACAATTAGGGCCGAAGCAGCCAAAATCATATAATAAGCATACAAGACATAGGGCATATCTCGAAAACAATAACATATAATGGAAAACAATAACAACTAAAATGTCTGAAATAACCATGGTGGCATATAATCCTCCAAAGAAAATTCTACACATGAAGCACCTGTTAACATGTTAGAAAGATAAATAATATGTCAAGACATGTATGTATCAACGGAAAGTAATGTTCTAGAAAGTAGAAGTAGTAAATGATGAAAAAATAACACATGTAATGTGTGAGAGTAGTAAATGTAGATGCCCTTAGGATCCTTAGTGGGACTGGTAAAATATACAATGCTAATCATCATTACAATGTGTAAGAACCTGTGAGATATCTACATTCACTCCAAAAGACCAAGTGAATGCGCATGCATGTATATAGAAAAATAATTACATACTGAGTATTTGACTAACATAGTAAGAAAAGTGCATCATGTAAATAGTATAATAAAAAAAGAGTACGTACAAACAAGATATGCATATGCAGTGTATGCATGTGATGAAATGATATATAATGTGTGAATGAGATAGGAGAAACATGCTCCACAACAGATGTGTATGCTATGAGGTTTATTTATAAAATACCCCTCAACAATTAATAATGAACCATATAACAAGAGTCTGTCATTAGGTAATGGTTTCAGAATATATGCTAGAAATATAGATCGTGAAGCATAGAGTGTGAAAAGTGAATGTGGTGAGGTTCATTTCAGATTTAGACCCACAACAATTGATTATGAAATGTGGAACTAGAGTGCATCATAGGGTAGTGACAATATAATGTGTGTATCAAAGGGTCTACAAGTGTGTAAAAGTTATGAAGCATGGAGCACAAAGTGTGGTAGTAGATGCTAGAGATAATTGATAGTGCCAGAAGGGGGGAAAAGTGCAATGCCTCCAAGTGTGCGATGGAGATATATGTGGTGATATGAGAAGGACCATGCCATGGTGGAAGAGTTTTAAATGTGTCCTGATCATCAATGTAAGGATTAAATTGTACGGCAAAAAGAATTAGATGCTTAATTGAAAGAGGTTATAGAGGTATCTTTAATGGTGGTGGCTTATTAGGTATGGATAATGCTGTAGAAGACTTGAGGGGAGGAGGGGATGCAATGCTTTTTAGAGGAGGTTTCTTAGTTGGAATGGGTAACCTTGGAGAAGACTTGACAGGAGGGGATGGACTCATTTTTAGAGGAGGTTGCTTAGATGGAATAGGTAACGCTATAGAAAACTTGAGAGGAGGAGTGGATAGAATGATTTTGAGAGGAGGAGGTGAATCTTGACTTACCAAAGATGGAAATTTAGTGACTATGAAATGATGCTCAATAGAGATAGAGGGATTATATTTTGGATCCCATTGGGATTTAGTAATTAGAGATGTAGTAGAATGTTGTGAAGCAAATGAGATAACATTGTGATGCTCAAGGTGCTTAATTATTCATTTTAAATCATATAAATCATTGTCATGATGTCTGTTAAGTCTATGATAATTATAAAATAGGAGATCGATGTATGTTGCAAGCCGATAAGGAGGATAATAATGAGTATTAGTAAGTTGATCAATTGGTGATGAAGGAGCTCGAGAAGAATATCATTTTGATTAGCATTTAGATAAATCTTGAGAGGTGCGGGGAGCATTAAGACTTGGGGTTCACTTATATGAGCACATGTAGCAGACTTAAAAGTAAAATGAGATGTAGAAGGAGAACTAACATGAGCTTGAGAAATATCCTTGAGATGTTGGATTTAGCTTTAAGATATGTAATCATTGTTTTCATAGCTTGAATTTTATCTTGAAATAAACAATGTAAAAATTGAAGTGACTCTAAGATGGGCTTATTGGATGAAGGATTAGAACCGATAAAGTCATTAGATAGATGACCGAAAATGGCACTCACTTGAGCAGGTGATGTATTGCGAGGGAGGTACATGCTGTTTAGAGATTTTTGGGGAATAACTTTGCAAGGTAGGTGAATGTGAAGTAAGTCATGCAAGGATATTTGAGGAATATTAGGATCCATGAAAGAGAAACTGATTGAATAGGGATATAAATGACCGATCATGAGTGGGGTTCACTAAATGATTTTATTTAATTTAAATTAAATCTAATTCTAGAGTCACTATTGAAATAAATTATGTACAAATGTTACAATACAACAATGACACAAGAAAACTAAGATTTAGAATATGAAACCCTAAGCAAGAGAGGGAGATAGAAGAACTTAGATGATTTCGGAATGGATGGAAAGTGATATGGGTAAGGAGAACTGATGAACAAGATGCAAACAACATTGTAATTGATCTTTGTAAATTTTGTAACTTATGAACAATGACGGACAGGGGCGCTCGCAATAGGGTAGGGGTGTCTGGGCACCGATGACCTTATATTGGCACTCATGTCTATGCAGAGGCTCTAGATTTGGTTTCTATTATTTCACAAGAGTGTCACAGGTATTCCCTATTGATTGTATGATGTTCACACTTGGATCGCCGAAGGTACCTATAACATGCAAAAGAAGAGTTCACCTGCAAAAGACCACAAACCACATTAAACCTAAAAAGGAAAATCTAGAATAGCGATTCAGATTGACCTCGATGGTCACCTTGAGAATAAAATTATGACCAAGCATTATAATGCATCTCAAACTCCATGTAGTTTTTGTGTGTGTGTAGCAATGATTCCCTTAGGTGCCCTTGCGCGAGTTGCACTTGATAGTGGGCTGTAGCTAGAATGTAGAAATTTAATAGTATGTATGGATGGAATAGAATAAACTTCCCCTTCCTATGATATGTATGCAGAGGTATGAAACCATTTTCCCTTGAATGGATGCTAGATGGATGCCTTAGGAGTGCTTTAATGCCTTTGAAATGTAATCTTGGGTGATGATAGTAATGTTTAGCGCTTGGTCCTTCATTTTTATAACATAACTATGTATTTATATGATTCCCTAGTTTGAAATTTGTAATTGACAACTGAAAGGATGACCCATAAGTGAAAAAGTTTCCCAAACAACAAAAGAGACCCATAAAGAGTAAGGTAAAAAAGGGTCTAGGGCACCCAGGAGGGACTTGAGCCCTTGGGCGCTTCTGTCCTTGCTGGGCACTAGTGTTTGAAGTCATAAAAGATAAATAAGTTAAGTTACAACTAGGATATAGGGTGTGTAAGACTAAATAGAAAGCAAGAGACAAAGAAAAGAGGTCAAAGATAGTTGTCAATTACTATTTTTATCGTTTAGGAATCATGTAATTGCTAGCATGCTTTTAGGACCTAGAAATGTACCCAAGTGTGTGATTTTGTATTTACAAACACTAGGTGACTCAAAAATGGAGTGACCACTGAGGTCAATTTGACTCAAGCAATTACATATTTATTTTTAGATCTAGTGATTTATTAAGTGTGTTACATGATATATAAATTTTGTTTTGAAGGTACATGTGCAAAATCTAGGATTATGGGTGCATTTGAACATACAAAAGTGTGAAACAAGATATAACAAAGGAATAAAAAAAAGACTTTGAGGAGTTAACAATCCAAAAAATTAGGGAAGGTCGGTTTGTAATATCTGATCCCAACCTTTCTATATGGTCATGCATGAAATAATATTATTGAGGAACAATTGATTTGGGTTCATCCAAAATCTTTCATAGTTATTAGTTCTAGTGGTGACACTGTCCAAAATATCTTTAATATCAGCCAAGTCATTCCTTTTACCTCTCTTACAATTTCAGTTGATATATTGGTTAGACATGCTTGCAAATAATTTATTTTTCATTATAAATTTGTAGATGATTGTATATCTTTGTAGTATATAATACACAATAACCAAATATTCTTAAAATCAATTGGATTTACTATTTAACTCTAAACTATATCAAAATATTTAATTAGGGTTGAAACATCTATGTTGTGTTTTCTTGGTATACTTGTATGCTCTATGATTTTATTTCTCATATACTATGGATGTATATATGTGAGTTCCATTGATTTTTTTCTCTATGATAATTCACATTGGGGGTATGCTACCCCTCTCACCTCTTACATTATATCACTGGCTATATCCTTTAGGATGGAAAAAACATACTACAACACCTTACTTGTTATAATTGTTTTGACATGATCTAACGCTCTATGGTGTGTTGCTTGCTTTCTTAAGTTATTTCCATTAGATACATATTGTTATGACATACTTAACTTGTTACATAAATTACTTTGATACATACTATATTTTTTATGCATTGATTAACACACATATTATGGACACACTTTCTTTGTGTACATTAACTAATTACATTTATGGTTCTAGACCTTACAGTTGAATTACACTATGATTATTGCTTGTTGACATCACTTCTTACACAATGGATTTTAACAACTTGGTAGATATCTCATGGCACCTTTGATTTTTACACATTACAATTGGATCATTTCTTGTTACACATTGTTATAGTCACATTGATTACTATACTTCACAATTATTTCATTGTTTATCTTACATTGATCATGACACCTTGATTATTACACATTGGTATGGGAGCATTTATTTATATACTTCCCAACTATGACATTACTTGTTATATAATTGCTTCTTTAATTGCTTACTTAACATGGATTATTATACTACTTCTTAGACACTTGGATTTATATTACTATGTAGAGATCTAAATTTGGCATAAAGTATTATTACATAACACTTTAAATAAATTATATGTATATATGTATGTAGGCAGGTATATGAGTTTTAAATAATGAAATATGCACCCCTAGACACCTAAATTCCACTTTTGCAATCTTATTGCTAAAAGCACACTAATCACTCTCATTCTTACCAATTTCCATTATAATTAGTGATTTCCACTAATTAACTAACGTTTCTTACCATTTTGGTTAATTAACAATGCTTTATTGATTACCTAGCCTCTTTCACATTCAGGATGCCAATTTATGACACATCGTAAGTCAAAATCCTCTTCCAAACAAACAATTATTGATTATTAGCTAATTAAGCCTATTTTACCCTTGTTTTGGTTAATAAACCCTATTATTGGCTTAAACCCCTCTTCCAACCATTCAAAATCACCCCATTTCCCTCCAAGACATCTCAGAAGGCTTCAAAAGCTTATCCTAGCCTCTTAATTGACCCTAAGTGGTTGATTAAGGCTCCTCACATCCTAATCACTTGTTAATTCACTAATCATGATTAGAAAACCTTAATCTACTTTGTGCTTTTAGTCCCACATGCACCAAGATGCAAGTTTTCCCCAAATAAAAACTATAAAAAGGACTAACCACATACCTTTAAACTTTACACCATGTTTTGAATTGCATATCATATAAGAAATATGATTAAGACTTCCTCCTTGGATTAGCTTTCTCAATCTTTGCCTCCAATCTTCATGTTGGTTAGTAGAGGGATATCTAATATGGCCTTGTAGCCATTGTTGGAGAGATCCTCTCACCATTTTTGAAGTAGCAACAAACCATAATTTGATTGCTCCTTAGATCTATTTAGGTTTATGTTAGTTAGTCATAGTAAGTAGGCATGCTTTAGCTAATATTGATTGTTCATGTTAGTTTTTTAAGTGTTCCATTAAGCTTTAATCATTGATGTTACTATTGTTAATTCCTAGCTTTGTTAATAGACTATGTGGTGTTAGTCTACTTATTTAGCTTTGCAAGAGTTTTTAGTAGTTATCATTTGGCACGCCTGGTGGGAGCTTACCCCATTAACATTCATTCAATTAGAAGTTTTCTAGATTAGTTTTCAAGCTTTTGTAGAGTAAATTTCAAGTTTTGTAGATTAATTTCAAATTTTTGATAGTTGTTTAAACTAGATTAGTAGTAGATGCTTTATTTTCATGTTCTTTATATGATCTAAGGAGGTAAAGTGTTGTCAAAATTACATCAGAAAGTCAAAGATTTGAGCTTTATCAGATTTTTATGTCAAAACTCGTGTTTTGACCACCTACAGGAAGGTGCGCTCACGTCTTTAGGGCCATGCTCATGTTCAAAGAGGTGCACTCACGTCTTCAAGGCCATGCACTCATGCTCTCAGGGCCATGCTCATGCTTCATTGGACACACCTGTGTTCCATTAAAATTTTTCCCTCTGTGTGTTGGCTGCGTGCTGGTGCTTCAAAGTGCATGTTGACATCTCACTGGCCACTCTCACGTTAATCGAACTGTGTGATTTTAACAGAGGCACATTGATGCTTTTTTAGGCTGTGCTAGTGTTGTGTTGAGGCATGCTACTACTATAAGGCCACGTGCTACTGTGCTAAGGGTGCACTGGCATGCTAAGGTAAATTTGGCTCAAAATTCAAACTTTAATTGTTGTTTCTTTGTGCTTATGTCATTTTTATAGGGTTTTTAGCTGCTGTTACTACATATTTTCTAATTTAGATTAGGTTTTCTAACACATTTACTTAGGGTTTGATGAATTAATTTTGTTTTCATGCTTTGTATGAGTTTGGGATAGGGTTGTGTATGCTCTTCTCTTGCACCTTGTGTGATCTTGAGAATCAAAAGCAACTCTAAACCTTCTTTTGCTAACATTAGAGTAAGTGGGAAACTTCATTATTCATTTTTATGCTTAAGGGAATGAACTTTTCATATGGCATTTATATGATCCTTTAGTTTAAGAGCTTTCATTTGATAAACAACTAAGGCTAAAGCTTGTGTATGCTCTTCTCTTGCACCTTGTGTGATCTTGAGAATCAAAAACAACTTTAGTTTTTCACTAAAAAGAACTTGGATTAATTGGGAATGAACCTTGATTTACAAATCATTATGGTGGTTATTTGATTTACAAGATTTTCATTGTTATCTAGTTGGGTTGCTTGTTGTGTATGCTCTTCTCTCGCATCCTTGGACAATCTTGAGAACCAAAAACAACATTTAATCCTCTTTTTATGATATTGTAGATATTTTTGGATAACTACTAACTATTGGTGTGTAGGACCTAATGCTTTCCAAAGAAAGGAGAACTCTCTTCAAACCAAATTCTAACATACATGTGTGTTGTAGGTTGTCAAAGGTGGTCTAAACCAAATTTCTTAATCCAAAAGATAAGAAAATACACCACTTTGCAAAACATTGTATGTGCAGGTTCGGTTAAGAGCTAAAGCTCATCCGCTTAACTAGGAGAAAATTCCTTTGGCATAAGCCTTAAGATAACAAGAGGAATGCTCCTAGGAACCCCAAAGTAGTTCACACAAGAGGGAACCTTGTGAACGAAATGGGAAAGTGCTCCACTACCCAATTGATTAGTACGCCTTGGTAAGATTAGAGTCAAAGTTATCTCCATTGCGACCCCAGTGAAAATACAACTGAACACATTTATTTCTCATTATATTGAAGGGGGTAAAGTAAATTTGGGATACTCCAAGACTAGTCAGTGTGAATTTCTTGGAAAACTGAGCTCGCAGAGGTAATTTGTGACACCTAGTTGAGAGAACTAATAGGAAGCTTGTGGCTTGGAGCCAATTTGACTTAGACATCATGTTCTATAGAGCTCTCACAAAGTGAAAAACTTTGTTGGAGTCAAAACCTTGTTATTCAAACAAGGGGAAAGAGTCCATTTAATTTGAAACTACATGTTATTCATCACGAGACCTACGACGTGTTACTTTGTCCTAGTTTTTCACTTGTCCTAAGACAAGGTGAAACTCTGCCAAAGTTACACTTAGTTTGTTTCATCACCACTTGGTTTACACCTTTGTTTTCTTGTTTCCCATTTGGGACAAAAGAAGAACAACATATGTGGATACTGCTAGAAATAATCGTGTCCACCACTTTTGTAGTCTACTTGCATGACTAGGTTGCAATGTTGGAATGCAAGTGTTGAAAGTGTGAATGGTACGTCTTCATGTTCTAGTAGGCCCTTTGTCTCACACCCATATTGAGACTAATTATCATTGTAGTTAGGTGATATCATCATTTTCTTCCTTTGAGTTGTTATGCTTCCCGCATTATAGCCATACAATTGTGATACTTACATCTTGTTTCCATTGTGAAACTTGGTCTAAGTCTCTAAATTGTATTGTTACACTGCTCGCACACATAGTAACTTCTTGATATACTTAGGCTTAGTTTTTTATCCTAACATTGCCTTGAGTTTTTTTGAGTGTTGAGGTTACGTTGTTTGCATCGTGATAACATCATTTTGATACTAAAAATATTTCTTTCATCGTAAATCTTGGTTAATGTGTCCAAATAGTGTTGTTACACTGCTCACATTGCTAACTTCCATTTTCAAAGACTTGGACTTTGTTTGTGTCCAAAACTAGTTTTAGTATACCTTGTTGGAGGATCGCGTCAACACTTTCTTAGCATTTAGGTCTTGTTTATTTTAAACTTGACCTAAGTGGTAATATTGTGTTGTCACTATTTTCTTTGAACCTATCTTGAAAAAAAATGTAGGGAGTAAACTATTGTTGTGACTAGATTTGAGTCTTGTACTTCAATTGTCTTATCCTAGATACTTCTTGTCATATATTATGTTAGTGTGTGTATTATTTATTATTTGATATCCTTGGGTTCATATTGACCTTTGGATTTGTGACCATTTGATATTCCACATTCTTTGTGACGACTTGACATGTTCGTTACATTGCAGAAATTTACCTAGGGTCCATTTTAGTCAACCTTAGTAAAATTTTCACGTTATGCCTCCTACCACAAGAATGGGGCATCGAAAACTAGGGGCAGGTCCCTTTGGAGATGACATGTTAAACCCACTTTTAGAAGAAAATGTCATGGTTGATCATAGTGGTGGTGAGGAGAATTCTCCTCGAGTGAATTTTGAGTTGAATCCCACCCACTTTGATGATTATATATACCAAAACAAACATGAGGTCCTAATGCATGTCGTAGAGCTGGAGCAAGGTTACCCTCTATGGTTGACCCTTCTCTCATTTGGTATGGTTTGTGGAGAAGATGAAGAAGTAGAACATCCTTCTTGAAATATTAATGACATCTTAAACCCAGGTCATGCCTCTACTTCTGGATGACAAATGATGAGGAGATACCTTTCAAAAATGATGGAGACTATCGTATACCTACTGTTAGAGTTCATTGTGAGGACCATGAAGAGCATGCTCATCATGAGCAACCTCCTCCTTATGAAAATCATAAAGAAGTACCCACTCGGGAGGTAACCTTAGAAGAACAAGTGCAAGCTCTCACTCACCAATTGGCAAGTTTGGCTTCACACGTAAACAAGGAACAACCAAAACCTTTGAAACAAGCCATACCAAAAGCTAAACCTAAGGCTTCATACCATGAGTTCAGATAAATACTCCTCATTGAGAGACACATAAAGAACCTTATGAGGATTTTTATGCAGAAAATAAAGGTGGGGATACAACTAGATTTAATCATTTGTACAGGTCTACACCACCCACACAAGACCAACTCTTTAATCAAGAGTGGTCAACCATGAAAAATGCCCTTATAGCTTTACAAGAAGGCAAAACAGGAAATAACAAAAAGTACCAATTTGAAGAGTTATGCCCATATCCCTTTGATAGAGCCATGTTGCAGGTACCTTTCCCACATCATTTTGATTGTCCAAAGTTTGACAAATACAAGGGAAAAGGTGACCCTAGAGACCATATTAAGGAATTTTATATGGCATGTCAAGAGGTCGCATATAGTGATAACTATCTCATTTCACCTCTTCCCACGAAGTTTGGGAGGTCAAGCATTGGAATGGTTTTTACACATCCCTAAGGGATCTATATCTACATGGCTAGAACTAGCTAAACATTTTGTACGTCACTTTTCATTTAATATAGAAGAATGATGTCACCATGTTAGATTTGTGTAATGCAAAACAATGAAATAACGAGAACTTCACTGCTTTCCTACAATGATGGAGAGGGTTAGCTAGCCGCTTCCCTTGCTCCATACCTGAAAAAATTGTTAATTAGTATATTTGTACCCAACCTCCACCTAAAATTACATTCCACTTGCAAATGCATTGTGGTAACATGTTTGAAGAGGTGATCGAAAAGGGGAGTCAAATAGAAAAAGTGTTGTTAGCTAGAGGGACCTTAAAACCCTTTCACGTGACTGTGATCATAATGATTCCAAACCTAGTGACAAGACAAAGTTTTTTCCTAATAAGAAAAAAAATGTCATAGGTGATGGAATAGTAAACTCTAAATGAGTGCAAGTAGTTCAAAATCATGCTCCTTTGAAACTTGCAAAGGGAACTCCGCCTACAGAGTATAAACGTCGTAACTTCACCCCTCTATCTGATTCTATGTCATCAATATTAAAATAATTAGAGGTGGTTAATATGGTTAGATATCCTGAAACTACACCTTATGGGGATGATGCACCTAAGCCATCATGGTTTAGGGAAAATGAATATTGTGGATTTCACCGCGTTCAAAGGTCATAAGACCGATAAGTGTTTAAAATTAAAACACTATATTCAGGACTTAATCGACAGTGGTGATGTGGAAATGGATTCCACCACCCCTACTAAATATCCCAATGTGAACATGGGGATATTCAAAGAACCTTTCCCAAAGCATACAAAGGAAAGGAAAATTTGGATCAGGGACAATCATCTCAAACCAAGAATGCCAATTATGTTTCAAAGATGAACCATTTTGATGCCCTAATAGGTTGTGTCAATCCACCTATTGAGCATATCAACATGATCAAGATTAAATCAAGGGAGTGTGCCATGGCAACACGATGAGCTCATCTTGTTATTTCAGAACCTCTCCCCCTACTCCTCAAGAGATTCATTATGATGTGTTAGACCAATTAGAGAAAACAATGACTAAGATTTCAATCTTAGACCTTCTTAAAATTTCTAACATCCATAAAGACATCCTTTGTAAGACCTTACAGGGATCAGGAGTATCCATTGATATTGACCCAACACACTTACAAGAAATGGTAGTGCAGATCACTCCTTTAGAACATATAACCTTTAGTCCAATAGAAATCCTAGAAGAGAATCCCTCTCATAATTTACCCTTGCATATTGAAGTCATAATCAAACACAAGAAGGTAAAAAGAGTGCTTGTGGATGGTGGATCGGGTTTAAATATTTGTACTCTAAAGCTAGTTTGACAACTAGGGTGTACTGAAGTTGATTTAGAGACAAAGGTCATCACCATAAAGGCATATGACAATGAAGAATGACAGTCAGCTGGTATGATCACTTTCTCATTGGAAGTAGGTCCTATAAATCAAGATACAAAGTTCCATGTCTTGGACTTGGAGCTCCCTTATAACATATTGCTCGATCGTCCATGGATTCATGCCATGCAAGTCATACCTTCAATGTATCATCAGTGCTTAAAGTTACACCATGAAGGACAAACCCTCACTATTCAAGGAGATCCCCAACCATTTTCTCATTGCAGAGCATTGTTGGGCTATTTTTCCCACCATCTACGAATGTCCTTCTACAGAGATAGTTGTTCCTAGTCTAGTCAAAGGCCCTCACTTCATGAGTGGATCTAGATACCTTATCTCCCAATGAAAATGGTGCTTCTACATCAGAGACTCCTTTCACTGCATGGGAGATGAAGGTTAGAGAAAGTTGTTATGGAGAATATGATCTTCAGCAAGCCCTTCTAGTTCATAACATTCCCCTATCTACCAAAGTGCATGGTAGGCCGTGTTACAAGTTTCAAAGATCCAGGGAGAACTTCCCTTTTGATGCTTTCACTCCTGGTGGATTATTAGAAGATGAAAGGATACTCAAAGATATTGTATTTCATCCTGAAGATGATGAAATGGATCTATGTTACCAATCACCTAGGTATGTTATCCCCAATCGAATGATGCTTACTATGGGATATAAAGGACGTGGTTGCGGTCGCAATGAACAAGGTATACTGGAAGCTCTTCCAATACCTCATCATATAGTGGGTAAGTATGGTATTGGCATCCAATTGTATGAATCTCACCCCTCAGAGGTTGAGGATACCTCTTCTGAGTGTGAAGATATTCCATCTGAATGAAAAAGTGAAACAGATTCCTGGTGTAGTCTTTACAAAGACCTTGCCTCCATGAACCTATTTTCTGACATGGCTATCCTAACTATAACCCCTGATATATCCCCTATAACTTAGACACTAAACCTCATTTACCCGTCACTCATGAATTGGGACCAACAACAACATGTGCCAATTGATGTCTTTCAGAATGATGAGGCTATTGGTGAGTTCCTTGGGATTTGTGACAATATTCCAATAAATGACCACAAGAAAGGCTTCTCCATTTAGCTCAACGCATGCACATACTTTGGGGAGGAGGAAGAATTGTGTGGTCATTTAAGAAAAAAATTAAGCAAGGGAAAAATTTCCTACCAAAAAATCCTTGCAAAAAAAAAATTCCAAGTCCTATAGCAAAAACCTCTTTGAGGCACTTGTGGACAAAAAAAAGAAAAATCAATGGACAAGATAGTTGACCCAATTAAAGATGAAGATCTCTTTGAGCCACCTTTGGTAGAAGAGGATCTTAATCTCCCCCTTGATCCTATGTGCATGGAAGATGAGTCCAAGTTACTGGTGGAGGAGACAATAGATGTCAATATTGGCACAGAGGAGTTTCCTAGAATAGTTAAGTTGGGAGCTTTGCTCTCAACTCAAGAACATAAAACTTTTACAGTGATTTTGAGAGAATTTGTAGATATTTTTTCTTGGTCTTATGCAGACATGCTAGGACTTGATCCTGCATTAGTGGTGCACAATCTTGTTGTACACCCAGATGCCAAGCCCATAAAAAAAAGCTCTGAAAGATGCATCCTCACGTCACCTTGTTGGTTAAAGCAAGAGCTAGAAATATTATTGGAAGTAGGCTTCATCAGGCCTATTGACTATTCAAAGTGGATTTCCAATGTAGTCTTAGTTCAGAAGAAACCTGTTGGTATTCAGAGTTTGCACCGATTTCTGAGATATTAATAAAGCTTTTCCTAAGGATGACTTCCCTCTTCCCAACATTGACATGATTGTCGATTCAACAACGTGGATATGAGATGCTATCACTCATGGATGGATTTTCAGGATATAACCAGATAAATATTGCTGAGGAAGACCAACATAAGACAAATTTTACTACCCCATGGGGAAATTCTATTATCAAGTCATGCCCTTTAGCCTCAAGAATGCAGGTGCTACCTATCAATAGGAAATGACTGTTATTTTCCATGACATGATCAGTGACATCATGGAAGATTATGTGGATGACATATTGGAAAAATCCAGGACTCGGGAAGAGCACCCAAAAATTTGTGCACATCTTTCAACATCTAAGGGACTACAAGGTCTGACTAAACCCTAAAGAAGTGTGTCTTCGGTGTGTTATCTGGAAAACTATTAGGATTCATTGTTTCACGGAGAGGAATAGAAGTAGATCTAACAAAGGTTATGCTATAACAGAAATGCCTCCTCCGATGAATATCAGACAACTACGAAGCTTACAAGGAAAGATCCAAGAAATTAGAAGGTTCATCTCTCATCTTGTAGATAAGTGTCACACATTCACACATCTTCTCAAGAAAGATGTTAGTTTTCACTGGGGACCAGAACAACAACAAGCATTTGCGTTTCTCAAAGAATATTTGGAAAAACCCCCTGTTCTAATGCCACCCACTACAGGTGAACCACTTATTACTCTACATTTCTGCCATGCACTTTGTAATTGGGGCACTGTTGGCCCAATATGATAAGGACTAGAAAGAAAAAGATGTGTATTACTTAAGCAGAATGTTGATAGCTTACAAGCTCAACTACCACAAATAGAAAAGGATTGCTTGGCTGTAGTTTTTTATTTTCAAAAGCTGTGTCATTATCTGTTAAATAATAAGGTCAAGCTTATTTCAAAGGTTGATCCATTAAAGTACTTGTTATCAAAGCCCGCACTCATAGGAAAGATGGCTAATTGGATCATCTTACTCAATGAGTTTGACATTGAGTATGTACACCAGAAATCAGTGAAAGGAAAAGTTTTAGCAGATCAACTAGCTGAAGCCCCACTACCAGGTACTGAACCTTTGAGTTTAGAACTCCTAGATGCATCCACAATGTACCTTGAGGAATCTATTATATGGAAACTATACTTTGATGGCTCCTTTACCTTTCATGGTTCAGGTGCCAGAGTTGTGTTGATCACTCCTTTAGGAGACTTGATCCCTCAGGCATTCTGACTCAGATTCCCATGCACAAAAAATATAGCAGAATATGAGGCCCTTATTGCAGGGATGAAGTCTGGCTATTAAGTGGGATATCAAACAAGTAAACATAATCGGTGATTCCATGTTGATTATAAAACAGGTAACAGATGAATATAAAGTTAAAGATGAGAAACTTCTTCCATACAAGAGAATGGTTGATTCTTTGAAGGAGTTCTTTGAGAAGATTACATTTCAACAAATCCCAAGAGCACAAAATAGAGCAGCAGAATGCTATGGCCATAGTGGGGTCCATGTTGAGTATCCCACCTGGGAACAATGATATGTTTTTCTTCATTGAGCATCTATGAACACCAGCATATGACATGCCAGATTCTTGTTTGGTATGCAAATTTGTTGGTCCCTTTTCCCATGGTATTGTGACATCTTTAATTACCTTCATGATGGAACCTTTCCCACAAAAAAACATTTCCCATACCAATAAATGAAACCTCATCCAGCATATATCTTGTTATACCCTACTTGGGGGCACTCTCTTCCATTGAGGCTATGATGGGAATCTGTTACGCTGTCTTAATTCAAAAATCCATCCTAGCAATCAAAGAGGTGCATGAATTCATCTATGGGGCTCATACGAAACAAGGATCATCCTAGTAAAGAAAGATACTCAGAGTAGGTTACTATTTTCCTACCATGGAAAATGATTGCTGCAAACATGTGAAGAAATGCTTGCATTGTCAGAAGTACAGAAATTTGATACATGCGCTGGTGCAATCATTACAACCTATCACAACACCTTGGCCATTCTCAAAGTGGGGGCTTGATCTTATAGGTAAGCTTAACCCTGTATCCTTAGATGGCCACAAGTTCATTATCACTGCTACCTGAATACTTCACAAAATGGGTAGAGGTTCTTCCTCTTACCTATGTTGAAGGTGCAAATATATAAGTTTATAATGAACCATATCATCTTTCGATATAATATCCCTCTACCATTGTAGTTGACAATGGTAATTCCTTTAAAAATAAAACTATGAAGGCATTGTGTAAAAATTTTCAAATCTCTCTCAAATTTTCAACCCCCTATTATCCTCAAGGTAATGGATAATATGAATCTTTTAATAAAACCCTTATCTGTATTATGGAGAAGATTGTGAACACCACATGATGTAACTGGAATTTACAGACTCACCTTACCCTCTGGGAACTCAAAATGTCTATCTTCACTCCTACAAGTTTCACTCCATAATACCTAGTATTTGGCATAGAAGTCATGCTACCCCTAGAGATCAAGTTCCCCTCTTTGTGTATAGAGTTGAGAGATTACCTGAATGAAGAGGAATACTAAAGAGTATCTCGAATGACATAGTTGGAGCTATTAGATGAGAAACAAATTTTCATACCCTTGACCACCTTAAAGTGTATCAAGATTGAGTACGGTGAAGCTATAACAAAAGAGTTATACCTCGTCAATTTGAGGTAGGAGACTTGGTGCTAAAATAAAATTAGTTAAACACCGCCAAGGATAGGGAAAAGAAAGGAACATTTGAGCCTAATTGGCAAGGGCCCTATGTCGTGGTCATTAAATTTGGTTCGAGAGCCTACAAGCTGATTACTTGGATGGTGAGGAGCTTAAAGAACCCATTAAGGTAATGCATCTTAAGATTTTCTATGCTTAAGAGCAGGGTCCCTAAAATATCATAAAACAACAAAAAAACAAAAAAAACATAAAAAGAAAAAGAGAAATAAACATGTATATCCAATAGTTAAAACCATGAAATCGTGGCACTTTGGACAAGTCATTTGGTGAAAATTGGTTTCCAGCATCATGGGAGGGTCTGTTGTTCACAAGAATTTCAGGTCTAGGATTGTGATATCTTTGTCCCCAAGCTGGCATATGTCTACATCTGAGTTACTTTTGAGCCTATCCCTCTTGGCCTTGATCCAACTGATCCTATATTTGAATGCAGAGGGTTTTGACTTGGATTATTCCCATCTCACGCTTGGGGAAACTTCACATCATCATTTCTTACACATAACACTTGGAATTCTACCCTTGTACATCTCATCTAACGCTAGGGGCATCTATTGTGATGGATGTGTGGAAGGTGTTGCACCATGTTGTGTTGAACCATGCTGCTATGAGGCCTACTGTGCTGACAGAGAGTGTACTGATCACGCTGATTGTGATGGCCTCCGTGATCTAGACTGTGACATACTACCAATTATCTGAGTATAATCTGGAGCTCTCTACTTAGTTGGGATGGCCACATGATACTACATCCCATAATAAGTGGCCTCACCTTCCTGGGAGGCACTCTGACTAATAAAAATATTTACTCTTGAGGAGGTACCTACCTGCTGAAGCATATCACGCTCCACTCTTGAACTAGCTAGCTCTTCCTATAGATCAGCTCTGTTTGATAAATCTTGGTGCCTCTCAGCCTGTAGCTGTGCCTTCTCAACGGTCACATGATCCCACTCTGTCCTGAGCTGATCTCTTTCTGT
Source organism: Taxus chinensis (assembly GCA_019776745.2). Classification (NCBI taxonomy): domain Eukaryota; kingdom Viridiplantae; phylum Streptophyta; class Pinopsida; order Cupressales; family Taxaceae; genus Taxus; species Taxus chinensis. The sequence continues at coordinate 984,850,322 of CM034146.1, forward strand.
CCTGAGCTGATCTCTCTCTGCTTTCACCTGACCTCTCTCTAGAGTAATATGATCTCTCTCAAATGTAGCTTGAAGTTGTATGACTATAACCTATTGTAACTGCTGTTGTAAGGTAGCCATCTACATGCCACCCTGTATATCTTCCTCCATCTCCTCTCCACCTTCACCATATCCTCCACTTCCTGGTGGACTATGCGGTGAAATCACATGAGGGGGTGATGGAGGTGCCTACAATGGTGCCCGTAGTGGAACCTGAAGTGGAATATGTGGTGCATGTGCCTATGGCAATACCACCGCATGATGTTGCATAACTACCTATTACTGAACCAATACATGTTGTACTTGTAACCCTACCTATGGACTGGCCTGGGGATATGCCTGAGCTTGTGCCCTAATATTTGGGCCTTGTAACCCATGCATTTCCACATCTAGCACTGCTTGGGGTATCGTTAACTGTCATGTCAACACTGTAGCATACTATCTTACATAATCTGGGGTCATCCCTGGAATCTACTACCTGTGATCACTGCACCCAAGGCTATTGGACCAGTTGTAAAAATTTGGTACGAGCTCGTCCTAGCTGGATCCAAGGTCCAATATGGAAGGTATCTCTAGATCTATGCCTATACCAAATCTCATCACTGGGAATCCCTTGAATGAGACTGAATTATCGCTAGACCCTGTCCACTTTGTACCACTTAAGGATATAGCTCCTACTCCCAATAATGAAATGATAAATGATTGAAGTGCTCAACTCTGCTGTATCTTGAGGCCACTGATATAACCTATATGACCTCAATGTAATCATATGAGGTTGTACCTCATCAAAGGCTCACCTATAGAAATATGTGTCTCCCATATGACCACGAATGTCATCATCGTCAGAAACCCCACCCATAATAGATGGCTCCTTGAGAGCTTGGGATCGCAATGCCCTTGTTGGGTGTCCTACAAAGATATGATCCCAAACCCATATCTGGAGTAAATTTATCAGACCCACGGTCTTCTGACTGCGGTAGGATATCAAGTATAAATTTGAGTATGAATGGGATAGTATACACTACCCCCAATAATAGACCTTCCCACTGATGAGTCCCAGTATCACTCCAATCAGGCCCAAAGAAAAATGAGCACCAGTCTTATCAAGTAGCAACAGGTCACTGAAAAAAGCTATGAGATATACGGGAACTCACCCAAGCCCTGATCGGCCATGTATATGGTAATATCCACTGAAATACCCTGGTGAGGTATGTCTGCTACTCCAAAAATCACAGCAACGCTCCCTAGGTTACGACCATGATGACCATCATATGTCACCAGCTGACCTTGAATAGGCACTCTAAAAATCTGCTAGACATCCTCCAAAGTAATGCTCATCTCCCTATTAGAAGGTAAAATGTTTGGCTCTCACTCCACCATCTCTCAGCTAAGGTTGCAAGCAGGCTATGGTTGAAAGTAATTTATGGTAGGTGAGCCACGTATGAGAGACCTGTAACATCCGGTAACATCTCCAAGTAGATGTGATCTCATCGATGAAATGTCACCTTGTAGGTCTAGAGCCGCCCGTGTCGCTCCCACTTCCCTTATCAGGACAGGTCCACCTGTAAGGTTAGCCAGGTTATTTGTTACAATTTTATTCTTCTATTTCACCATTTGATCCATCTATTCTCTATGTTTTCCTAAAAACTTCCAAATTCTTCTAAAAGTCACTCAAAGGTACTTTTTTTTCGCCAACGTGCCCCATCCAACACTCCCATCTTTACACAAGCACACCCAAATTCCAACACTCCCTTTTCTGTGTGGATGCCTACATTGTTGTGCAAGCACACCCCCTTTTTTGTAAACCCTCTAGCTCACACCAGTGCATCTCTTGTGACGCTACCACACCCATGTTCGCGCCTACGCATAGGTGTGTGCTTCTTCTATAAGTTTAAACACCAGTGCACATCATTTTGCACCAATGTGGATGTGCCTACATGAGATCACACCAGGATAACCCTGAGAATTCCTACACACCCCAACGACTATGCTGACATGATTACGTGGGTTTTATACACTAATAAATCTGATTAAAAGATAATAAATGCACTACAAAATAACAAGGGTGAAAGTTTGGATTGGTGTACCTGTGGACCATCCACAAGAAGACACATATATTATCAAACACAATTTGCATGGTGTTTCCAGTTCTGCACCCTCGCCATTTCTCTCATAGGTCAGAGCAAATTTAGTAGTAACAGTGGTAAGGGTGGGTAACAAATAAACTAGCCACGTTGGTTTTTTCTTACCCCCTATGGCGTGGTTTATATACCCATTTTACCCCCCATGATGTGTTTCTGGCCCCTGAAGCATCTTGGGACCGTCATGATTCTTCTAAATTCTTCTAGCACTTGCCGCAATGATTATTTTTAATAAAGAATTATTTTTCACCCTTTTTTACTACGTTGGGGCATGTTTTTGCTTCCCGCCAACCCCTTCTACTACTTGGGGCATATTTTTTCCTTCCATTGTCTGTTGGGCGATGTCCCATGACTTTTCCCATTATTATACAATATTTTATTCCCAAAAAATTCAAAAAATTAAAACAATATAATTTTTTTCAAAAAATCCAAAAAAATGGTAAAATCATCAAAAATAAAAAAAAATTGTAATTTTTTTTTTTCACAAATTAGTAAAAGACATGCATGCAGCTGAAGCCTATATCAAATGCATTGTCATTTAACATCAAAATTTTTCCTACAAAAACATCTTTCTTAGGTTTTTGCTTGTTCTTATCTCAAACGACTCGCAGATCATTTTGATCTACCTCCATTAACAAAGCTAGTTTGCTTACTTTATCAGTACTCCCATGCAACAATGAGTTGCCCAAGACTGTGTCATAGCACATGAATGATTTCCATGGGACTACTTGTGTCCTCCATTATTCCCCTTGCATGTATCCTTGCTTAGGGCACCTTTTTAAACCCTTGTCATTACAACACGAACATTCGGGAAGCTAAAGCTTGATAACAAAAACATTAGTGCAACTGTATTGAACATTGTTTGTTTGAGTATGTGTGATTGTACTTATTTCTCTATTAGGCTAGATGGTTTAATTTCTCATCTTGCATTGTGTTATGTATGCTGCATGGAGTTACAGATTTTTAGCAATGAAGAAATGTTAGTAATATAGATTTTCATGTTATTTTACACTATTGTTTCTTTTAATAAGGGCCGATGGTGTAGATCATAGGGGCAACATGATGAAGCAAAGTTCCTTATTGAAAGATTAGATGCAATAAATATTCCTATATTCTTCATTGTCATGTCTTATCACTATTAATTTTTCTTCTAAAACACCTGGGGTAATAAACAATCATGTTTATCTCTATCTTGTTTCTTCTATTTTTTTCGATCATATTTTTGATCATTGACTGGATTATTCTATCCACCCATTAACACTTGAGGGGGAATCCTTCATTCTACTATTTTTTTATTCAAAAATTTACTTGTTTATGCTTGTCTATTATGTTTGAAGTGACATTACTTACTTCACCTCAAATAGGGGAAAATGTAGACACCTAAATTCCACTTTTGCAATCTTATTGCTAAAACCACACTAATCACTCACATTCTTACCATTTCCATTATAATTAGTGATTTATACTAATTAACTAATGTTTCTTACCATTTTGGTTAATTAACAATGCTTTGTTGATTACCAATTTACGACACATCGTAAGTCAAAATCCTCTTCCAAACAAAAAATTAGCGATTATTAGCTAATTAAGCCTATTTTACTCTTGTTTTGGTCAATAAACCCTATTATTGGCTTAAACTCCTCTTCCAACATTCAAAATTACCCCATTTCTCTTTAAGACATATCAGAAGGCTTCAAAATCATATCCTAGCCTCTTAATTGACCTTAAAAGGTTGATTAAGGATCCTTACATCCTAATCACTTGTTAATTCACTAATCATGATTAGAAAACCTTAATCTATTTTTTTCTTTTAGTCCCACACGCACCAAGATGCAAGTTTTCCCCAAATAGAAAAATATAAAAAGGACTAACCACATACCTTCAAAATTTACACCATGCTTTGAATTGCATATCATATAAGAAATATGATTAAGAGCCTTACTTCCTCCTTGGATTAGCTTGCTCAATATTTTCCTCCAATATTCATGTTGGTTAATAGAGAGATATCTAATATGGCCTTGTATCCATTGTTATAGAGAACCTCTCACTATTTGTGAAGTAACAACAAATAATAATTTGATTGCTCTTAGATCTATTTAGGTCTATGTTAGTTATCAATTCATACTCAGTAGGAATGCTTTAGCTAAGATTGATTGATATCATGTTATTTATTTTAAGTGTTCCATTAATATTTAATCATTGATATTACTATTGTTAATTCCTAGCTTTGTTAATAGACTATGTGGTGTTAGTCTACTTATTTAGCTTTGCAAGAATTTTTAGTAGTTATCAACACCTAGTGACATAAGTTCTTGTTTGGTTTAATATCACAAGACTTGATTGATCGATGTTTGTTGTATTATTTTGCTATTTTTCATTTTATTATGTTGTGCCCAAGATATATCTTAGTTTATGTTGATTTTTTTACTGTGCTTGGGTATTTGGAAGAGACTATCATTTTTGGACATAATTATATAACAATATTGTTTGAAATGGATGACTTCATCTAGGTTGATTTTGGGTCCTTTTTGACCATTGGTACTTTTGTTACCATTATTTTATTTTGCTTCATATGATATGGGTCATAATTTGCACACCACTACATTCTAATTTCAAAGCAAGAGACTCCTATATATAAATTTTTTATAGGAGGATTGATCTATCTAGGAAATATCAAAGCACTATCTCAAGATAAATTCACAAGAGGGCATCACAAGGGAAAATACTAATGTTTAATCATTACACTACTACATACAAGTGTTAAAAATTGAAGCACATACATTAGCTAGTTTATTATTTGTGGTGAGGAATGAGGGTAAAGTTAGGACAAGGGATCCATACTTGCATACACCATTGCACGAGAACTTGAGAACTACATGGAATTGTAATGTAGTGCAACACTTGATTTGATTTAACAAGAAAGAAACTAGGGTTTGTAATATAGGTATAAATGTGCATAACACATAACTTATGAAGATACAAATAAGTGTTGTAGAAAAAAATTAAGTGTTGTAGGAAAAACTAGGAGCAAAAATTCAATAGGAAAAACCACTAAATAAGATGGAAGTGCCAAATTCTCTCACTTACAACATAACAATTTGGTATAAAGAGGCTACGATTACATGGTGACATTCTGAGCACATTATGAGACTCACACAATGCCTAGACCAGTTGCAGAAACATCCATATCCTTATTTGAATCAACTAAGTGGCAATTCTAATCCCTATTTCTCTCTCACTTGCTTGGTTGAATGTTTATGAATGCAAACCCTAGTTTCTAATTATATATTGATGTTTATTGATCTAATTATTCAATTATTCCTTCAAAATTATTCTTAGATTAGTAATATTCACCTATTATTGATTTTTGGGTTAAATTATTTAGTGAACCAACTTATTGATTGGATCCTTAACCTAGCTTGGCTAAGGTTTTCTATCCTAATTATGACTTTTGTTACAAAACCTTAGTTCCCCAAGTGTTTCTATCCATTACTTGGTGCATGATCCCTTACCCCAATTTTAGGGTTTGTTCTCCTTTGTGCTTCCATGGATCACTTTACCCATGCCATGAAATTTTAATATACTTATATTAATGAGCCTACCTCTGAATCTCTAGCTAATATCTTTCTATGTTAAGAAATATTTGATGGTATTGATAGTTTTTATACATATGGTGTGACAACAATCTTGAAGTGTATGGAAAATTGTTACTTATTCTACCCATATTATAAACCATAGCTATTGATATGAATTGAAGTGTAACCATATGGAAAACACACTAATAATGGTACTTAATGTGCTTTCACAATTAATTCACAATGAAAGAGCTATAAAAACAAATAAATTTTATTACAATTCCAAATGAATACAAATTGGAAAAATCGATGAAAGAGATTCAAAACTTCAAAAATTTCAAAAAATTTAGATCAAAACTAAAAAATAAATTTGTATGGGTTGTATTTCCCCTTAGTAAACCTTTTAGTTTTTGGGACTTAGTTATTTTTATGTCTAAAATGTCTCTTTTTTCAAAAAATCAACATTTTGAGGAGCTAGAGGAATTGTTCCTAAGTTCCATCAGTTCTCCAATATATTGACTTGATTGATTTGAGAAGTTATGAGTAGTGTGTGTTAGATAAGTCAGTGCCTAATGGAATAAACATAATTGTTCTTGAGTTACACTTGTTCTCTGAATTGCCACAAAGAATGATTGATTTAAGTGGTAGGAAAAGTCAACAATATCAAGTCTAATAGGCACAAGTAGAATAATTCTTCCATTCCTTTTATTCCTTGCATCTCAGCCATAGTTGATTAGGAGGTGAGAATTGGGAAAATTCAATAATGTTAGACCCATTGATCACTAATAAAATAATTCGTTAGTTCCTCTTGTTCCCAAATTTTCTGACTTAAAGTACTTCCCATTGCAAAAATGCATTTTGTGAACCTTCCAATGCATATACATATGTGGTTCAAGGTCTTTCCCAAGTCATTGTTTCATTCAACAAATTTTGAAATTGTGTTATGCCCTCTTCATTTTGCACAACACCATAACCGTTCCTTTCCTCTAAACTTAGTCAATTTTCAACCAAATTAAAATTTTTTGGTGTCAACAGGATTGTGTATAAGAGGGCTTCATTTGCATCCAATCATTAAGAATTATTGTCTATAATTTTCTTTGTTTTAGTTTTCCTTCTTGTTTTGGTGCTTACTTGCCATGGACCTACCCAATCTTCTTTGAGGAGTTAGTTTTCTTCCATTCATTGTTACCAAAATCTCTAATTTGTCAAAGATGAAGTTCCAATACACATGATATGAACCTATTTCATCACTATAAACCTCCATGTTTGAGTGATGTTAACACATGAATTTGGTAGAATTTTGAAGCAAAATAAAAGGTGACAAGCCAACCCCTAGCCTAGAAAATCCTTGATAGTGGATTGGCTCATGTAGGTGGTTTTCCCACTTCAGTCCAATGCCCGTCTTGTTTTTTCCCTCAAACTAAAGAATTGAAAGATACCCAAGGTCAAATTATTGCTCAATTGGATGCACACCATATAAATTTGGCTCTCAGAATCCCTCCCTTTTCCAATACCAAAGTTTTGAACCTTAAAGAAGCTCAACAAGAATATGACCTAACACCAAATAGATATTGGACTATGATTGTAAAATATTTTTTGAAAGAAAATAAGAAGGGGCCTTAAATATTAACCAAAACCCTCAATAGCAGTGACTTTGTTGAGGTTTTATAGGACATTCTTAACCTTCTAGCCAGAGTAATGGGTCTTCCTTCTACCAAATAATTAAGGATTGGATATGCATATTCATCAACCTAATATGTGAAAGAAAACATGAATTCAATTTGGGACAAATCATTTGCGAGAATCTAATTCAACAAGTCAACTAGGTCCATCAAACCAAGTCTTTCTACATGACATCCTATTTTATGTACACTATTACTGGATATAGGATTTGGATTGGCTTATCAAAAGAAGTAGTGGACAAGGTATTCTAATTTATGATTATTACACCCAATTTACCCTTGACCATAAAAATATCCACTGCATAAGAATCAATGATGCCTTTACTATGTTGATAGCTAGTTTACTTGAGGGGTGTAACACTAATAGAGTTTCCTAGGAAGACAAACAATTGATAACCAAGTTTGGAAGAATTTTTATCCAATTTAAGAGGTTTTCATACATCATAACTGCAGGATTAGAAGGTATCCCTTACAAGATCCCAATCCATTTCAATGAAAAATCATTTTGATTGAGATATAAAGGCAATTGAATATCCTTCATAGGCCTTGTAGGATAATAAGGTTTCAGGCATCCAATTTTCTATATCCCTTGGAAATTATATCTGTAGGTCATCCATTGATGCAAAAAATATTGAGAGAACTATTTCTCCCTTTAACATGCATCCTTTATAGAAGAGGGTATCATTTTTTAGTAAGGGCTTCATTAGCAGAAATTTCCATTTTTGATATTCTTATATACCATCCATTGAAGATTATTGGGTGGCTTGTGATGATGAATTTGAAGTTAGGAAGATGTTATTTGAAAGAATGGATCTTCAACATATTAAGGAATTCAAACTATTCCAAGTGTTTGAAGGTATGGTTGATGATGGATCATATTTGCTATAACTTGAGTTTATAAATTCAAATCATTATTCCCCATTCATATCATTAATTGGTCTCTCAAAGAGAAGGATAGAAGTGATGATCTCACATCTTCTGTTCTATGAAAACCAAGAAATGGTTCACAAAAAAGTTAACATAGTTCAAAGCTTCTCAAGGAATTATTGCTTCCCAAGACATGTTAGAAATTGGAACACTGAGAGGGGGGTGAATCAGTGTTCAATTCAATTTTTTAAGCCAAAGAGTTAGTCACTTACCCAACAAAGCAAATTAACAAAGCAAATGAACTCACACATACACACTGAAGACAAGAATTTTTAAGTGGGAAACCTAATTAGGGAGAAAACCCACTAAACCAAATCACTATAAATCTCTTGGTTACAAATTTTTGAGCTACAACTCAACTTATGAAACACCAACTTCAATTCAAGCACCAACTTGAACAATTTGTAAGCTACAACTTGTAAGAAAGCTGTTAGGATAAAATATTTAATTATGCATTATATGATCTATTATTTAATTAATTTTATTAATTAAATAATAATGGTTATTTTGTTATATGGTTCATAAACCATATTTGTCTTTTATATATGCTGTTATATTGTTTTGAACAATATATTTGTTTGTATCTAATTGTTGCTTCCCGGATGTTATTGGAAGCTTGTGCATTTTGGATTTTGGTTGCACATGTGCAACTTAATCTCCCATGTGTATTTGGTTGTGCAATATCTATAAATATTGCAGCCCATTCTTTGTAGAGGTTGATTGATTGAGATTAATAAATTATATAGGCTTCCGTCCTTGTTTCTCAATCTACATTTGGTACCAGAGCGAATTGAAGCTCCTGGCAAGGTTGGAGAAGGTTGCAGAAGAAGGAGAATTCGTGGAGAAGAAATCTGCATCAGAAGGAGAGCCAGTGCTACCTTCTGCAGCTTCCCAGAACCCCCTGCAAACCCACAACCTCTTGTTTAGTTCCAGGTGTTTGGAACGCAAATTTTTTTTGCACTGGTGCACTCAGCACCAGGCAAAATTTGCTGCAGGTATAAAGAATTAATTTTTTTTTTCCCCCATTAGGGGTTTTGTCTCTAATTTAGAGAGGCTATTTAGTCTCTGCTACATTTAGCAGACCACTGTATTTGGAGGTCTGTGTGTATGTGCACCTGCAGCAAGCGAATAGCCTCCTCAGACCACTGGATTTGGAACTCTGATCAGTACACATGCATGCAAGTTTCGAGTATTGAATGCATGTTCACATAGACCAAATTGGAAATGTTTTTCTTGACATTACATTGAGCGGCATTATACTCCAAAGCAGAGCTGTTCCAAAAGCTAAGTGATATATGCCAAAGCAGACCTGCACTAAAGCCTCCACGCACTTGCTAAATCCTCCACACACCTGAAGGAGCGGCCTGCACACAAAAAAAATGGCGGGTTCATCATCGACCAACGAAGGCGCGTGATGTATTGGTCCCCATAGAATGTCTACCAGAATGCTAGGAGGCATGTGATGTATTTGGTATTGGCGGCACAGTAAGGGAGAGTGGCTTACACGCCAAAGGAAAAGGCGGCCAAACAAAAAAAAAACAAAGTGATCAAAGATCAAAGGCAAACAAAATAAGATATAAGGCGACGGCCACAGGAAAATGGCTAAAGCAAGGAGAAATAAAGGTTCAGATCCGCTGCAAGCAGAAAACCTAATAAAAAATGCCCACCGAGCTCCACGCAAGCACCACGTGGCATCTACTCAACCAAGTCGCCATGCAAACAAGGTTAGTCGTGTTTTGAATATATTAAATACAATATACTTCTTTTCATATCACAAGCGCCCTAAAAGGCCAAGTTGGTTAGTGAATGCGCCTTGGGAGTGAGAGGTGTGGGGGTCGAATCCTGCCCCAACACTCAAAATCTCATTTTTTGAAATTTGGAGGATTTTTTGACAGAACTGCTAAATTTAGCATATTTTTTGAATTTAGTTATAACTAACTAAATTTAGCGGAGGAATCCCAAAGTTAGGGCAAAATTTTTTTCTTCTCTCATTTGGTCTGTTTTTTCATTTTGGACATTTTTTGCAAAGGGAGACCTATCTAAAAATTACATCTTCAACTTCTTTTTTGCAATTTTTAGCATTTTGTGTCGTATTGGGCTCAGGAGGCCACCAGGACCCACGAAACAGAAATTTTTTGCCTGTCATTCAAATTTTCTAGTTTTTTGAATGTAAATTGTATACTACTACATATTGTACTAATTTGTAGGTTGCCATAGTCAACTGCAAACTTTGTAACTGCTCAAAAACTGGTAGAATTGTAATAAAAAAAAAAAATTGGTTCTGTAACACTCACGAGATCCTAGATCTCATTTGCAGCGTTCGGTATATACGATGCCTCTGGGAAGCGCTTACGGGTAAAGCCGTCATGACTACTACTGCACTTAACGCCTAATATAGCTGCAACAATGTCATCTGGGCATCGTCCCTATAAATCAACGGGGAGTAATAAGGTCACAGTGCACACACTATGAACCATCCCATCCGTCTGTGAACGATTACAAGACATAAATCCAGACTGAGAAATTATCCGAGTATATAGCGAAGTTACGCGCGCGTATGAGGATATTTCTTTGAGCCGGTGTCAATAATCACACATACCCCATCAGTACTGTCTTGGTACCACGTATTGAATTCTTTCACGTACATTAACACCTCTTTCACGTACTGTCGGGTATATAGAAAGGGCGAGCTTATTCCACGTACCGACGGGTATATCGGAAGGGCGCGTATATAGAAAGGTTCGGTATATCAGACTGATGGTATATAGATTGGGAGACCTAATACCTGGAGTGATAAGAGCCAAATCCTGTCAGTGATCTCTGCAAAATGGGCACTAATGCCCCCAAATTTTTTCTTTTGGATTCACAATTGCTCAGAGGAAGCAACTATGTTGCATGGAAGACAAAAATAAAGACACAGCTTGAGTTTGAAGAAATCTGGCCTGTTGTGACTGGTACTCTAACCAGATCAATAACTGATACCACACAAAAACGACAGTTTGATAGGAGCAGGCCTGCACACAAGAAAAACTCATCATCTTGTTTGGAGTGTCCGACGATGTGCAATCCCACATCGAGATGCCACAACAGCAAAAGAAGCGTGCGTGATAAGCTGAGCACAATATATGAGGCCAAGAACATAGAATGTCGTACTAGAATTTGCTAGAGCCAGTTACACACATTGAAGATCAAGAAGAATGAGAAAATTTGAAGCTTTCCTACAGTAAGAGTTGCAGAGTTGAGAAAATTCAAATTTCTACAGCGCAGGAAGGCCTTTGCCAAACAATCAAGTAACAAATTTGATGCATTCTGAGAGCAGTAGCATAAGGCTCCAGCGGGCTCATGAGCGGCGGGTTTATTTGTTTTTGCCTCACGACGGCCTACTCGCCCAAGGAAAATCAAGCTAAGTAACAAGGAGATAAAGAAATAATATGCTTCAAATCCGCTGCATTTTGCAGGAAACCCTAATAAACCGTCTACAAGCTCGTGCTCCACGCAAGCACCAACGTGAAAGCCTTCAACTCAACCAAGTCGCCATGGCAAACAAGGTTAGTCATGTTTTGAATATATTAAATAGCAATATCCTCCTTTTCCTATAACAAGCGCTCTATGTGCGCCAAGTTGGTTAGTGAATGCGCCTTGGGAGTGAGAGCTGTGGGGGTCGAATCCTGCCCCAACAAAAAAAAACTCATTTTTTGAAATTTAGCAGAAAAATTTGGTGACAGTTTTACTGCTAAATTTAGTGGTAAAATTTGAATTTAGTTATAACTAACTAAATTTAGCGGAGGAATCCCTAAGTTAGGGCAAAATTTTTTTCTTCTCTCCCATTTGGTCTGTTTTTTTCATTTTCCAGACATTTTTTGCAAAGGGGAGACCCTATCTAAAAATTGCATCTTCAACTTCTCCTTTTTGCAATTTTTAGCATTTTGTGATCATATTGGGCTCAGGATGCCACCAGGACCCAACGAAACAGAAATTTTTTGCCTGCCATTCAAATTTTCCAGTTTTTTGAATGTAAATTGTATACTGCTGCATATTGTACTAATTTGTAGGTTGCCATAGTCAACTGCAAACTTTTGTAACTGCTCAAGAAACTGGCAGAATTGTAATAAAAAACAATAAAAAAATTAGTTCTGTAACACTCACGAGATCCTAGATCTCATTCACAGCGTTCGGATATATACGGTGCCTCTGGGAAGCGCTTACAGGGTAAAGCCGTCACGACTACTACTACACTTAACGCCTAATATAGCTGCAACAACGTCGTCTGGGCATTGTCCCTATAAATCGACAGGGAGTAATAAGGTCACATTACACACACTATGAACCATCCCATCCGTCTGTGAACGATTGCAAGACATAAATCCGGACTGAGAAACTATCCGAGTATATAGCGAAGTTACGCGCGCGTATGAGGATATTTCTTTGAGCCGGTGTCAATAATCACACATACCCCATCAGTATTGTCTTGGTACCACGTATTGAATTCTTTCACGTATAGTTAACACCTCTTTCACGTACTCGTCGGGTATATAGAAAGGGCGAGCTTATTCCACGTACCGACGGGTATATCAGAAGGGCGCGTATATAGAAAGGTTCAGTATATTGGACTGACGGTATATAGATTGGGAGACCTAATACCTGGAGTGATAAGAGCCAAACCCTGTTAGTGATCTCTACAAAATGGGCACCAATGCCCCCAATTTTTTTCTTCTCCGGATTCACAATTACTCAGAGGAAGCAACTATGCTGCATGGAAGACAAAAATAAAGACACAACTTGAGTTTGAAGAAATCTGGCCTGTTGTGACTGGTACTCTAACCAGATCAACAACTGATACCACACAACAATGACAGTTTGATAGAGCAGATCAGAAAGAAAAACTCATCATCTTGTTTGGAGTGTCCGACAATGTGCAAGCCCACATTCGAGATGCCACAACAGCAAAAGAAGTGTGGGATAAGATGAGCACAATATATGAGGCCAAGAACAAGAATGTCGTACTAAATTTGCAGAGTCAATTACATACATTGAAGTTCAAGCAAAATGAGAAAATTGAAGCTTTCCTAAGAAGAGTTGCAGAGTTGAGGGCTTCACTTCTAGCCCTAGGAGAAGAGGTCAAAGATGAATCTCTCATTCCCATTTTTCTGAGAGCTCTACCTTCTTCTTACCACATTTTTGTCACAACTCTAAGCTTGTCAGATACGACAATTAGTTTTGACAAGCTAGTAAACCTACTGCAAACAAGAGGAAGCAATGCACAATAAGGATGATGAAGAGGAGCATCGCACTGTCTTCACATCAAAAATGGAAAGGAAAAGGTAAAGGAAAACCTAAGTCCTATTAGAAGTCCCAACATTAGAATCAGTATCATGGGGACAATCAACAGAAGAAGCAATGTCCAATTTGTAAAAGAGGACATGACTTAAAAGATTGTTGGTATAACACTTATAAGAAAGGTTCATCCAGTAACTCTAGACCACAACAACAAAAATCTTACAAGGGACATTCTAACAACTATCACGGGTAGAAAAAGGGGAACTGGAAAAGAAGACCTCACCAGCAAGGTAATATTGCTGAGCAACAAGAACAGTCAGACAATGAAGACTTCTTGTTCACTGCTCGATCAAGTGAACCATCCACATCATCTAGTGATGTCTGGTATGTTGATTCGGGAGCCACTCGACACATGACTGGCCACAGAGACTGGTTTATTTCAATGAGGGACATGCCATCGAAAAATCATGTTTCGTTGGGAGATGATTCTTCATATACAGTTCAGGGGATTGGGAACATCTCTCTACCCCTTGGTTCACAGCAAATGCAGACTATCAGATGTCCTATATGTACCTGGGTTGACTAAGAATCTTCTTTCAGTTAGTCAAGTCCTAGATCACAATCTAAAAATTGACTTTGATAGTCAATCCGACAAGAAAACGTGTTTGATTCGAGATAAATCCAGAGGCTCGAAAATAATTGCAAAAGCCTCAAATATGGGACGTATGTTTCAACTTGATTTCATTCACAAAAATGATCAAGCACTTGTGGCTAAAAACTCCACCTCAGCCCAGTTTTGGCATCAGAGATTTGGTCATGTAAGTTTCAAATATCTCGAAACACTTCGCTGGTGTAATATGGTACATGGGCTACCATCTCTTCAGAAGGATACAGACAAGTGTCCTCACTGCTTAGCAGGAAAACAACACAGAGTTTCATTCTAGAGCAGTACATTCCAAGCTCATGGTCAACTTGACCTGGTTCATACCGATCTTTGCGGTCCATTGCAGCCAAGTCATTCTGGGTTCTAGTACTTCATGCTTTGTGTTGACGACTATTCATGGAAAATGTGGATTTTTTGTCTTTGCAAGAAAAGTGAAGCCTTTGAAACATTCAAAAAGTTCAAAGTTGTAGTTGAGAAAGAAACTGGTCGTCACATCAGAACTCTCCGCTCAGATCGAGGGGGGGAATTCACCAGTGATGATCAGAGACTACCTACAAAATCACAGGATTCATCGGCAAATGCCTCCTCCTCACACACCGCAGCAAAATGGTGTTGTCGAGAGAAGAAATCGTACTATCATGGAAATGCTGCGATGCATGATTGATGATTCCAGACTTGCAAAGACATTTTGGGTAGAAGCAGCAAAAATAACAGTGTATTTGTTGAACAGAGTGCCCACAACTGCTCTTGATGGAATTACACCACAAGAAGCATGGTCAAAAAGGAAACCATCCATTGCACACCTCAGAGTATTTGGGTGCAAAGCAAACATGCACATACCCAAACAGAACATAAAGAAATTAGACATGAAGTCACAAAATCTCATCTTCATTGGATACAGTGAAGAGACTCTTGGGTATAGATTGATGGATCCTAAGACCAGAAAAGTCTACACAAGCAGAGATGTTGAGTTTTTCAAGAAGAAGGAAGCAGAGACTCCTCCTTCGGACTCACAAGATGTAGATTTTTCACCCATTGTAAAAATTGAAGCTAATGTTCCCTCAGAAGATGAAAGTGATGATGGGGATGATGGTGTTGATCAAATAGAACCACAACCCATGGGAACAGTTTAACGTATGCCTAAATGGTGTACAAGTACATTACGAGATGTAAGATTGGATGCTCTACCGGATACATCCACCCCTGGACCACGGACTCGTAGTAAAGCAAGGGAAGAAGTTAACTTTGCTTTGATGAGTAGAGTTATTGAATCAGATGAGCCCTCTACAGTCCAGGAAGCCCTACAGTCAAAAGCTTGGAAAGATGCCATGGATTCTGAATATCAATCAGTGATGAAGAATAACACTTGGCAGCTTGTTGATCTTCCACCAGGGAAGAAACCCATTGGATGCAGATGGATATTCAAAACTAAGTACAAAGCAGATGGGACAGTGGACAAGTGCAAAGCAAGACTTGTAGCAAAGGGGTATGCACAAAAAGAAGGCATTGACTATGAGGAGACATTTGCTCCCATAGCTAAGATCAAAATGATCAGGATGATCTTTACTCTAGCTGCTCAGTTTGGATGGAAAGTTCACCAAATGGACGTAAAAAGTGCCTTCCTGAATGGAGATTTACAAGAAGAAGTCTACATGACTCAACCTGAGGAATATGTTGTACTTGGTCAAGAAGAAAAGGTATGCAGACTCAGGAAATCTCTGTATGGTCTCAAACAAGCACCTCAGGCATGGTACATCAAGATTGGTGAGCATCTCGTACAACATGGATTTGTCAGAAATCCATACGATCCCAATCTATACCTCAAAAAGAAAGGGGGGGAGATGGTGATTGTTGTTGTCTATGTCGACGATCTAGTCATCACTGGCAGTTCAGTGAGGATGATCGATGCAACAAAGAAAGATCTTAATCGATCGTTTGACATGACCAATCTCGGGATGATGCACTATTGTCTTGGATTAGAAGTATGGCAGAAAGAGAATCATATTTTTGTTTCTCAGATGAAATATACCAAGACTATGCTCAAGAATTTTAGGATGATGGATTGCACACCAATTGCTACACCTATGGAGAACAGATTATAGTTATCTCGTTCAGATCCATCTCCTGAGGTAAGTGCCACTCTCTATCGGCAGCTGATTGGGAGTCTCATCTACCTGACCTACACTAGACCAGATATTAGCTTTGCAGTGAGCTATCTACCCAGGTTCATGTAGGAACCCAAAGTTTGTCATTGGAAAGTAGCAAAGTGCATTTTGAGATATCTCAAAGGATCAGTGGATCTTGGTCTAGAATATAAGGAGAATGAAAACTTCTTCTTGACTGGATATTCAGATTCAGATTATGCAGGTAACATTGATGATAGAAAATCCACTTCTGGATTTGTATTCTTTATGGGATCTTGACCAATATCATGGGGAAGTAAGAAACAACACTTTGTTTCTCGCTCTTCCATAGAAGCCGAGTATCGTTCTGCAGGAGAAGCTATCTGTGAAGTGATTTGGCTACGTCGCATACTGGAAGGACTTGGAATACCACAGGACAAACCTACTACCATGTATGTAGACAATGAAGGTGTACTCAAACTTGTTTGCAATCTAGTTTTTCACGAAAGAAAAAAGCACATTGAGGTTTAGGTTCATTTCATACGCGAACATGTGTTGAAGCACAACATCTAGCTTCAATTTTGTCCAACTGCTGAACAACGAGCATATATTTTCACAAAGTCACTTGCACGTGACAAGTTCGGGTTGTTCAGAGAGTTCCTCTCCTCATCTCTTCAGACAATGCACAATTAAGGGGGGGAATGTTAGGATAAAATATTTAATTATGCATTATATGATCTATTATTTAATTAATTTTATTAATTAAATAATAATGGTTATTTTTTTATATGGTTCATAAACCATATTTGTCTTTTATATATGCTGTTATATTGTTTTGAACAATATATTTGTTTTTATCTAATTGTTGCTTCCCGGATGTTATTGGAAGCTTGTGCATTTTGGAATTTGGTTGCACCTATGCAACTTAATCTTCTGTGTGTCTTTGGCTGTGCAATATCTATAAATATTATAGCCCATTCTCTGTAAAGGTTTATTGATTGAGATTAATAAATTATACAAGCTTCCATCCTTGTTTCTCAATCTACAAAAGCACCAAATTTATTATTTGATTGAGCTACAACTCAATAGTTACAAATAAATCATGATTGCACTTCAATTTGATGCTAAATACATTTGATAATGACCCTAGATTAGCACTCTTCTTTGAAAGAAACCTCCTCTACTATCTTGACCTCTTTGACATGCACGGTTGATCCTCAATTTAATGAAACTTCTTTCACTGATCTTCCTGATATACCTTTGACCACATTGTTACAATAATATTTTCTGAGTTTACTTATCAAACCTTCACTATTTTGACTCCCCCTATATCTCTGATTTCAAATACTCATACTTGTAAATGAATTGGATATAACTCTATTTCATAACAATCTCTGTGTCATTCATCAAAAGCTAGCTTGTTACAATTCCATGTTTCAAATTGTTCACTCAATTCCATTACCTTTCCTTGTATCACTGTCCTTAGCACTGAGTGTTCATGCTTCAATATCTCCAACTCTTTCAACCTCTGTAATTTATTTATACACTTCTCAATTATTTTCCCAAAAACAATTCAACACCTCTCACTACTCCTATTCGAGTTCGTGACTATTCTCATTTCTCCTTCAATGTCTTTTGGTCTTCCTATTTCAAGCTTCATATACCTTCATTGACTTTTCAACTTCCTCCTATCAACAAGAACTTGAGCTCAAATACTTTTCAACTCCTTATGACATATCAAGTTTGAAACTCAAGAGACTTTTCATCTTATTTAGCAGACTCAAGAAGCACAGGTATCCAAGAGGACAATAATTTTTCTTTTACTCTTCCTCATTAAGTTGGGAGATTATTTAAAGAACTAGAGCATGCACTATATTAATCAAATTCTCAAAAAAATGCACAAGTTTGAAATTGAAAGGTAGAACTCTGTATGATCTTTACTCATAAAAATGAGCTTGGAAAGTACCTTGATTTCTCAGTCAAGACTAATGTATGATCAACTGATATGACTTTATTAAACTTTAAGATGAGCTCCAACCTCATTCAAATCATTTTTATGTATATTTTTGCACACCCAAATTGAGAAATGTGCCCAATTGAACTCACATTTTATTTGCAAACATTTATGTTGAAAACACAAAGAAAACCGACAACACCTTCATGGCCTCATAATTTTCTTTCTATTCATTCTAAAAAATTAACTAATGAAATTCATTCATTTCTTTTGAAAAAACAACATAATAACTCCATAGATACTTTCCCAAAGTTTCATCGAAGATGGTTGGCTATTGAATTTTATCCATGCGAGTTTCAAACTCAAAAACCCTAGACATAGAACTTGGGACTATGCATGCCCGAATGAGGGAAAAATTGATAACTCCTTCAAATGTGGATGAAATTTGAAAATTTTAAAGGAAATAGATTTTTTCAAACTTACTCCATATTTTCCAAACAAGGATTAATCTTAAATCATCTTCAAATACTCCCAGCAGATTTAGAAGACAATTGTCAGATTGAAAGAATGTAAGACAAACATAACAAGAAGGCCATCTCAGTTTGAATCTTCACTTAGAAAGTATTGTGATTGAATTGAAACAAATCCACTGCTTCTATGAGGTCTTAGATGATCTGAACCTTGTAAACAATATTAAAACAACTAATTTCATTGGGTTGGCATGCTTGAAAGAATGAATGACATGTTTCTTGACTGAATAATTTGAAGAAGCTGACTGAATTCATCAAGTTTTTGTTGAGACAATAGATGGATTGAGAGGACATGGGGCCTAAAGAATACCCTACCATACACTTTTTAAATCCTTCTAGATTTGGACCTTCAGCTTGTTATAGAGAACAACGAGCTTGCCAACTTGTACATGAGCAGAATTAAGACTTCAAGGATCTTATCACTAAGCAAGTAAACCAACAAGTTCATTTTTTAATACAAAACCTCCATATTGAGATGTAAATATTTTCCCTAGCCTCTATACATAATGCCAGACATGATCAATAACATGTAGTTAAGGAAATATTCCTCAACACAATGGCTCCATGAAGGATTGATACAACCTTTCTTAACTTCACTCTTCAGAACAACATGGAGATAATAAATTCACACCTTAACCTTTACTATAAAATCATCTCAACTGATCAAACATGTTTCAAAGGAGCTTAGAAGAAGGTCTAGTCACTCAAAAAATTTAATACATGCCAAAACAATTCAGATTTCCCTTGAGAGCTCAAGACACATGCCAAGAGAAAGAATAAACATGTCTGTAAAATGCTTAGAAATTTCTTGAAACATATCCAATTGATCTAATTTTTTTTGTATTATCTCAGGCTTGGAGTCCTATACCAAAATTACTTATATTATTTATCTGAAGGATGCACCATTATTTTTCTTGAGTGTTAAGAAACTAGGCTACTTTTTATTCATTTTCCAAAAAGGTTGTTTTTAGTGAAACTCACATAAATTTCACATGTCCTCTCAGAATATGATGAAATTTGACCTAGAGCTTCAAAAATCACTCTACTACATGTCCCATAAGCCCATATGTCACATATATTCATGAATTATCCTATTATATCTCATTTACCTCTACTTACCCTGACATATCTCAAGATTGACTTCTGTGCAACTTTGAAATCTAACTCCTGAGGCTAAGCTGAGCCTAATATTTTCTCAAACATGTTGTAGATTATCTTCCAAAGCTACTTCCATGCTCTTACGACCTGTAATTTGACTTCAAATATGAACCACCTGATATGCATGTTCTTGCACTCCCTTTTCCATCAATGACAACAACCACCAATGCAACAGGGTGCAACAAGATATTCCTTATTCTTCATATTAGAAATAATCAAACATGAAGGTATATGCATGAACTTTGAAGGATGATTCTGAGAAATAAGATAATAAACAAGAGGAAAAGAAAGAAGAAAGTAAACAAAAAGAAAGTAAGGATGAGGAAATTGAGGACTAAGAGGAAGTCACCAAAATTCTAGCTCCGGATTTAGGGAAAACAAGTGATGCCAGACTAAATTGATATACGAAGACCCTCTGCCTCTCCTCAAGCATCTTTCAAAAAATATCCCTCATTTGAGATTATTTCTACACAAGTATCTTCTCCTTCTTCTCTAACACTCATTGCACCAAAAATAGATCCATCTATTGAGTAAATTTCAAATACTCCCTTCTCATGGGTCCAACCAATGGTTGAAAGAAAAATAAAAATAAAATATTTCTCAAATATTGAAGTGCCTAATTGTGATGTTGTGGTTGTACTCCTTGGGTCTCCTGCACCTACCCACAAAGCTAGAACAACTTCACGTCTTGTCACTGACAACTCAAGACAACAATTTTTTGAAATTGCTAGGCCAATAATTGAAAAGAGTGAGCATGAGATCACCACAACTGACTATGAGCTCACAAGATTATCACAAGGAGAATCTACTCCTGAAGGCGATGTGCATAATTTGAGGGAAATATTATTTAAATTTATTGAAAGATAGGAGAAAGGAAAATAAACATAAGAGAAGTTGGAAGAGAAGGTAAAAAATATCTCAACATACATCAAAGCCTTCCTCTCTCCACATATTAATCCTATGACATCTCTCCCATCTCCCACTCCAATGAATGACATTGACACGAAAGTAGTTTCATATGTTCACAAACATACCATTAAAGGAAAAGTTACTGAATCTTGGGTTGAAAAAATATTAATGAATGGGCTGAAATTCATCAATGAAGTTTTCAGAGTATATGGAAATTTGATAGTTGCTTAAAAAAAATCAGCTATGGAGTAGAGAACATAAAAAAGAAGCTAAAATATGTCTTGATGTGATTGAAAATATCATAATCATGGTTGTAATAGATGAGAAGATCCTCCTCTCTGAAAATATTTTTAATGATGCAAAAAAATATGTCTCGCACTTGGTCATTAAGTGTAGAATGGATATTTAAGGTTCTTGACGAAGCCTTCATAGATCTATAAAACTCAATTCAAAAAGGTGAATCTATGAAATTTGAGATATTTTTTGACCTCAAATCTCTTCATTGTGATCTCTTCCAATAAAATTCTTCCCAATGAAACTTGGTAGATAGAAAATTTCTCAAAGAATAGTTATTTAAAACAAAAAATCTCAGTTTAGAAAAAATGAAGGAGCTTTAAGATTTAAATAATAAAGTAATTGGAGCTTCTAATAATTTACCTCATCTCGAAGGAACAAGTTCAGAAACGGAAAATTATTTTGGAATTTGGATGAACAACTTGGTAAACATTGTGATTCCTAAAGAGTTAGAGATAAGAATATTGTAAAAAAGTTCAAGATGCAGGTGTTTAAGCTAAAATCGCAATTCCTCTTCCTTCTCATCCTTCTTCAAGTGTTATTTAAAAATTAATTATTATTTTGTAATTGTGAATTTTTGTGTCAAAAGGAAATTAAATGTAAAATTCACTTAAGTGAATTAATTAGATAAAATCATGTTACTTAATGAAAATTAGTTATTATAAGGTATTTATTTCTCTGTGCCTATACATGGTACCTTTTTCATTTGTGAGGGGTTTGGATGTTGGTATATTGATGTAAAAAAGAAAAAAAATTAATACAAAAGAGATATTCTCCTTTTTCTTCTCTAGATTCTTTTTTATCTTTCTGATCATTCTCTGTAGCAATTATGTGTTGATGAAATTTGAAACTTTGTGTTCATTTTTGTCATTCATGAATTATTGAACTTTGAGTCAATGTTTATTTGAGGGCAATAATTTCCCATTGCATGTTATCACATACATCTTGGGTTTTATTGACATGTAAGAGTAGAATAAGATCCATGCTTTATTATTTAGAAATGTTGTTATTCCTTATCTTTCCTTCTATTTTCCCAAGTTAATCTTTGATCTCCATATCTTATCTATGTTGAACTCCATATACTTGCACAAAACAACCAACATCCTCAAAAAAATATAATTGGAATGAATGTATATTATGTAAATGTTAGTAGGATCAGTTTTGGTTTTGAATGAGGGAACCTCCCCATTAAAGAGGAGGGACTATTTTCCCCTGAACTATTGACAATTCTCCCTCATGAATTTTTTTTTGCCAACATATGCCCATAGTTTTATCTCTTTATTGAAAACAAGCTGCTTTATAGCTATACAATGGAGAATATGAAAAAGTTGTAAAAAAAGAATATGAAGGTTCCAGAGGGGAACCAAAAGGTTATCCTATATGGATACCATTCATATCGACATTCGAAATGGATTTTAAAAGATAAAATTTTATTATTTTAAATATATCCTATTATTACTACTATTTTATTTATTGGTACTTGTTGGTGTCATATCTCCTAGCTCGTTGACCCGTTTTACGAACCGTAGGATCTTGGAAAGATGATAAAATGAAGTTGAAAAAAATTACTACGAAGATATATCTTTAGATATTATAATACATTATGAAGCCCATAAATTCTCCAAAGACCCACGAAAATGTAAAATACTTAAAGCTTCTAAAGATGTATCTTCACGACTTCTTAAAAAAGTGATTTTCAAAAACCCAGTTCTAGATCATTCGTCTTTCCTTAAGAAGAAATGGAACCCATTACTCAGATTTTTGACCTAGTGTGGGAATTATTTCTCAATCTGATTCTTAGTGAACCATTTCACTTGGTGTGTCATCTACCCTACTTTAACTACACGGTAGAGAGTGATTTTTTTATGCTTCATATCCTTGACCACTTTGTCAATTATCTTATCAATGTTCACTAATGTCACATAGTTCAGGTTCTTCTCTGTAATTTGAAACTGTTCACTAATGTCTGATGTACCTAAGAGAGGAGGAAAGTATGGGCATAACAACTTGACATTGAAAATTGGATGCAACTTGAGGTAGGATGGAAGATTGAGCTCAAATGCATTCTCACCATTTTTGGTTATTGTATATGGTCCATATCGAAAATATTTGAGTTTCTTATATGGATCCTAGATTCGTTCTTTCTAGAGATGTATCCAAACTTATCCCCCTCTTAGAATTGATGAGGAACCCCATGGGCATGATGATACTGCTTGTACTTTTGGTTGGTTTGTCCCAGGATCTCATGAAATTATTGTTAAATGTGTTGAATTTTATCTACAAATTTGGTTTCCTTATCCACTTCTTTTTTGCATATGGGAATATTATTATTCCAACATGAAGGGAAATGCTACATTAATGGAAGCCAATGGCTGCAATCCAAGACATACCTTTAATGGGATATGTCCCTCGGAGTTATGAAGAGATCGATTAAAGCTATGTTGGACATATAAAATGCTTTCATCCCATGTGTGTGGATGTTTAGAGTGAAACATATGAAGAAGATGTAGAATCATAAGGTTGACTAACTCTATTTTCCAATTGGTCTAAGGGTGGACCACATTGGAATTGTTCAGTTTTGTGCCCATCATGGACCATAGTGTAGACCATAATACCCCCACAAACCTAGAATCTTGAGCTAAAACAATATTTTTTGGAAGGCCAAAATGAACCCAAATGTGCTCAAAGAACAACTTTGTTATCTCTGATTTTGATATTGTCTTATTCCAAGGTGCCAATATTACCATTTTTGAGATCCTATCAACCACCAAAACAAACACAGTAATGGCCCTACCTAGTGGAAGGAAGACCTGACGTGAAATATGTTATCCAATTTTACACACATGAAAAATTAGACAATAGGGGCCCATTTCTATTCATCACAGAGATATAACGATAAAAATAATTAATAGGTTATATGGGTGAGATTGCCAAACATTGAATGGTACAAAATTACGGTAGAGCTCGATACAAGTTGATAGATGAATAAGGTTAGTATAAGATCTCAGTGAATATGAATCAACCTAATAATTAATGAGTTATTTGGGAAGGCTAGCTCGTATAGTTTGGGATGTCAATTGAAGACATAAGAATGAGCTAGCTCAAGTGCACTTAGAATGAGCTAACTCAGGATTGAGCTCAAATGGTGGATAAGCTTGGTAGTAAGCTCAGTTGTGATAGAAAATGAACTCGGTGTAGAGCTTAGTTGGTGACACATTTAGGGGATCCATATGGTCAAAGAATAGAGCTCAATTTAGAGGTTAATAAAATCAAGAAATCATCTTGGCAGAGTAGCTCGGTTTTGAGATCATCATTGCAGAGAAGAATAGAGCAAGCTAGGTTGAGCCATTCGAGGCCTGTGAGATCAAGCTAATTTGAGTCAATAAAAGTAGCCCAAAATTTCATTGAGCTTGACATGATTTGGTTTCTCAATCAAACAACATATGGTTCAATGTGATAGATCATATGAGTTTATAAAAAACATAGTGGCAATGTCATGTGAGTGTCTAAATGTGTTGGCCAAGTTTTACAATGGTTCGGGTGAGCCTGTGATTCATTTGGTGATGAGCCAATATAGAAAGGAGAAAGATCATAGGGCTGAGCTAAGGCCAAGTTTAGGTGAGGCGGAAATGATGAGCTGATTGGGGATTATAGAGATTATGAACCAACTTGTCAAGTTGGTGAGGTAACTGAGTCGAGGAGTTCTGATATCTCTCGGTCCATGCATAGAGATATCGGCTAAGCCAAAAAATTAGAGATCTGTGGATAAATTTCCAAGTGGGGAGAACGTAATGAAAAAAAAAACACAATCCTTCCACTTTGGGAGGATTAATGTGGATGCAAAGAAGTAAAACCGAGCTAACATTGGATGATACAAAATGTGAGGAGATCACAATAAGAAAGAGCTTGGGTGGGAGCTCATGATGAGCCAAATTCACATAAAAATTATGTTAGAGATGAGTTTCTTGGTCAAACCATTCAATAAGATACTTCGAATCCACGACCCATGCCGAGTTGAGATCATTGAAATCATGAGTTAAGATCATACAAGAGCCTGAGTTGGGAAATTTCAAAGGTTTCGACCATAAAGGAAGTAGTGTCTTCACATGCAAGGCTAGTAATTATGTGTGGGGAATTTAGGGAGTTAATTACCATGTGGGAGTTTCATTAATGGAAAACCATGATAAGGTTTCCACTTCATGGGGATCATGAGATGCATTTCCATGTGGAGATATCAAAATCACAAGCCAATGGAAAATTTCCACGCATGGGAGAAATCCGAGTCAATTGCCAATTCACCTTAAGACTCGACAAGTGATTTAAGGCATGTTTGAGTGGTTGAGTGGTTGTAGATAAGATGACGAGTTATTTGCCAAGATATGAGAAAGGTAGTTGGTGAGACTGAGTCACATGGTAACGGTTGGGAATAATGATGCATGTGTGTCAATAGGCTCACGTGAAGGGTCAAATGTTACAGAAGATGGTGAGAACTCTACTCATGGTACAATGAGCTTGCAATGAGAAATAATCCATCAGTAAGAACATGGTCATGATGGTTGAAGTTTTGTACATAGGAATGATACAGATGGTGGTTCGACGTGTCACTAATCTTGGACTCGATAGTGAGCTCAGCATCATAGTGGAGCTTACTTAAAACAAGCTCATGTCGAAGAAGCAAGTTCATTCGTCGATGGGGCTCAATGCATGGAAGGGTGTTGATATTACTGAAGTTTGATAGTTCAATCTATCCAGTGGAAAAGTGGGAGCTCAAATGCATGCATGGAGGGAGATTGAGCCAATATTAGAGGCAAGAAACCCACAACTATGAGGCAAGCCTAACACACTCTTATATTTGACCTAGATGTAATCTCGTATGTGAGCTCAATAAGACTTTGTAAATGATAAAAAAAAGTAAACTCAGTGTGATATTTGAGGAGATAGTGAAGCGATCTCAGTTGCTTGATCTCAGAGGTGAGGTCGGTGCATGCTTGCGGTGAAGGACAGAGGAAAGCTCGATGTAATCCATTTGAATGAGGGATCATGAAGAAAATGAATTGAGTTATTTATGGTGAGTAGCTCAAGATAAAACCCAACGTGCAAATCACTCAAATAGGCCGAGTTTTAGTCATGTTTCTTGACATTGGAGACGATCAGTTTAGTACAGAAATAAATCGAGCTCGCTGGCGATGGTTGGAGCTTAGCATGCCATTGCAAAAATCAAGTCAAATCATGGTGTGAAGAATTTGAGATCAATTTCATAGTATTGTAGGTTCTACCAAGTCGATGAGGAGCTTAAACAAAGACATGATCCATTGAGAGGCATGCGAATGAGAAATTGGTCGAGCATTATTGCCAAGGGAGGAAGGAACTTGGCCATTAAAGGTTGAATTCGAGCATCGATGCCAAGTGAAGTTCTTGAGGTCACATATGGCTTGAGTGAATCAATTATGAGGAGCTTGGTAGGTGTTGGTGAGAAAATTTGTCAGGTGGAAAAACTTGTGGATTTCTTGCCAATGATTTGGGAATTTAAGTCCCTCTACATAACCGGTGCAACTGTTGTATATGCATGTGCATGAAAAGGTGGATTTCTGTGGTGGCATTTCGATCAGGGATCCAATAGGAACACTGCACTGACCCTCGCAGAAAAGCTTAAAGATACCTGTAAGAGAGGACTTTGTCTGAAAGTGGGAAAGGGAGTGAGAAAAGAGGTAGGGGAACTAATGCTGCAGGTAGATAATCGGATTCCTACACACACACTAGTTAGAAACTTCAACACATGCATTCATGAGAAGAAAACAACTCTATAAATAACAACAAGACCAAATAGAATTTATTGATCACAAAGTATCAAGAAACCCCTTAGTCAAAGAAAGTTGGAAACTCCTTCTTGTATTGATTGCTCAAACCAAAGTTGTACATAATGGAGAAATAGAGGAAATTTGAGAATGAGGGAAATGGAAGAATTTGGCTATCTCCTTTTGTTCTCTCAAGGTACAATATACTCTTGAGTTTACAAGATCAATCACCAACCCCTTATAATGGGAACGACATTACAATTTATAGAATGAGAGGTGACTTATTGTCTTCGTCATGACCCTCCATATGCCTTAATATGACTTAAGACTGTTCATATTCCACTTTAAATATTTAATTCCCTTTTATAATAGCAAGGCGACTTAATTTACATTATGGTTCTAAAGTCACTTTTAAGTGACTTAAAGGCATATCAAAAAGTGCAAACCCCCAATGAAGAATGTAGAACATTTGAAAACGTGAGAAAGTTGGGGGGAAGAGGAGAGAGAAAGAGAGAGAGAGACAAGAAGAGGAGATGTTGCCTGATGAAGTCCGTTGATCCTCGTTGATGGAAAGCTCCAAATGAAGTGAAAATATGAATCTTTGAACTCCTTGCACACTGTGAAAACTCCTCCAAATTAGCCTCCATGAACACTTACCCAGTTGAATGAACTAAGGTGGATCTCGAATTCCCTGTGAAAAATGGCTAGGATGCTCTTGAACAATGATGTCCCCCTGAATGATTAGGCTTATACATCCCATTGTGCCAAAACTTCTCTTTGAGGTGTAACTTACTATTTTTAGTAAGTGTGAAAAAAGTAACTCCCTCGATCCTTAGCTGAGTGTTGTGACCTTGATTCCCGTTTCTCCCTACCTTCCTCACTTCTTTGGATCAAATTTATATTTTTAGCAGGTGCTCGAGGGGCCCACTTACTAATTTTTAGTAAGTTCCAAAAATTTCTGTTCTGGTGAATTCTTAGCTATAGTACACCTCCGATACCTTCATCTCCTTCGTAGGTTCTTCTGTTAATAACTTTCCCGAAATAGCAGTTCTTATGTAGTAGACCTGCTATTTTTAGAAAGTTGGCTTCTGAGAGTCAGATTGATGTGGAACAATTTTTTTTGATATGGGGTATCATCCCTCTAAAATTTCGGGCCCGCTCGCTTAATAATCCAGGAGATTTTAAAGTTTTAATTTTTGGACCTGACAGTGCTTCTAGGTACAACAACCATTAATGGACCTCAAAATTACAAGTGTAGTTTTCTCCTCCGTTTGTGAAGAAAATTATATTTTTGATGTGGGTTTTTTTCTTTTGGTGCTTCACGTGTGATCTTACTTAAGTCTGGCAATTGGTTTGACGGGACAATCCCACTTCTTTCTTCGTTGAGCTGGAAAGCGAGCATTTCTTCATTGTGGATGCTCTGTCACACAAGGGGGGAGTTTGAAGGTGTATTTTTTCTGGTCTTGGGAAAATGAATGAATAGTAACAAATGGTTTTTTTTTTTTCATGCACCAGCTTGTAATATTTCTTTAGATCTTTGTTTTTAGGCTATGGAGATTTTCACTGTTTTCTTCCTCTTGTTCTTTGTTTCTCCTTCTTGTTTTGATGGAAAAACCTTCTGATACCTATAAATATCTATGGGGAATGTGTTTTAGGTTCTTGGGTTGAGCAGGTCTGAGCATTTTCAATGACGTAATGATGGTAGAATGTTGCAGAGGAAGGATGAAGATTGTTTGTGCACGGGAGTGGAAGCAGCTGGAAGCACTGAGCGACAGTTAGATTTTTTGAATTTTTTGAAATCATGGAAGGAGAATCTTCGGAAGAATTTTTAATTACTTGATGTCCCTAACCTCAGGGACATGAGGGAAATCAAATTCCATGGTGGTCAAGAGGATGACACGTGGCGGCGATCCGACAACAGGGAATGAAGGTGGAAAAAGCTGCTTTAAAGCACTTAGGGCTGGAAATTGGTCACATGGGTGTCCAAATGACTCCTTATGGGGGATGGGCACATTTTTTCCATGTATGATGTCCCCCACCTCAGGTACATAAGGGGAAATTAGTTTCCACGGTGGTCCTGGAGGTGACATGTGGCACCCGATCCAACGATAGGGAATGGATGCTCCAAAAATGCAACACTCTTACTGGGGCGGCTGAAACTCAGTCACGTGGGTGTCCAAATGACTCCCCATAGGGTCTAGGAAATTTTTTAAAGGTTTTTATCCCCTAAATTAGGTGAATAAGGAACATCAGTTTCCACAATGGTCCTGGAGGTGACATGTGGTGCCCGATCCAACGACAGGGAATGTATGCTCCAAATAAGCACCTGGGGGCTAAACTATCGAGTCTGGACGTCATATGAGGGTCCAAGAGGTCATATGAGGGCTAAGAGGGATTCAAAGGGGTTGGGAACACTTTTCCAACCTTGATGTCCCTGACCTTGGGGGATGTGAGGGACACAAAATCCCGTCAGGCTCCTGGTGTTGACACGTGTCCTCCCAAAAAGTTGGCTAAGTCCCGAACTTGTGATAGTGATAAACTTGAGATCCCGATGGACCTTTTTGGAAAATGTTTATATGATAATGACTAGAAATGGAATTATAAATCCAATGGTGGGGGTCTCATGTCTTGATTATTCCATTTTATCCCTGAAAATTTTGATTTTGTACTCCACCTGTGCTTGAGAAAAACTACTTGCAGCCATGATACGCCAAAGTGCTATGAAAATTATTATTTCACCATAATGTAGGCCTTTGAATCTTCTTTCAATAGATTTTTTTTCTCCTAACTCCATCTGGATTTCCTGAAATCTTCTTGTGAAGTCCAACAACTGTTTTAGGCATGTGTACCGCCTAGGCTTGTGAACCCTGTTTTTAACTCAGACTGCTCCAAGTCTTGAAAAACTTCCCCAAACCTTACAAGATCATTTCCACGATGTTATAAGGTCTTCCATTCACCTTCATGTTGAATTTTTCCCTTCTGTTTTGCTCCAGGGGGTTGAATCCAGTCTTGGGAAGGCCAGTGAAAACCCTTCCCTATACTACTAGAAGATAGTGTTTTTTTAGAACTCCCTAAAATCACCTAGGTAGAATGAATAGAATTTACTAAATCACCTATGGGAGCAAATTGACATAAAATAGGGGGTTATCAGACTGAGGTATTTGACCTGGGGTGCCTAGGAATGATGAAACATGAAAATTTCACCATATGGGTATAGTTGTTGTGCTTGGAAACTTCCAATTTCCCCGTTGCACATTTTCACGACAATAGTAGGTAAGCCCAACAGGTAACCAAGTAAGGAAGAGGTGATCTGAGCCAACATAGGCATGCAACATTGAGTGGTTCAAGAAAGGGCTCAGCCGAGTTGTTTTAAGATCAAATGAGATCTACATTGTAATCTTGTTTTAGATCGAGCTCTATAGACTGAGAGGTGAAAAATATTAGTGATATTATATGGAGTGATTTGTAGTAATGAGTTCAAAGTCAAATTAAAATAAATACCTCGTGTGATGGAATGATCTTATCGTTGGTTTAACAAGCCATGCATGAGCATGAACAAGCCCATAGGTGAGGAGAACTGAGCTATGTGATCCAAATTACATTAGACACATTCAAAGATCGATACATGAGGAAGCTAGCTCATGGAGTGGTGAGTTGACAAGGCATATGAAGAGCTCAAGCCATTTGTGCTAGGCCAAACAAATCTCGGTAAGAATAAGTGAAGAATTCAAGCAATGCGTTAAGTGGTCGATCAACTCGCTATGTTAATGGTTGAGTTCACAAGGAAAGGAACATCTCGGTGGATGGTGGTAATGAGTCCATGATGCACTCAGTTGATATGGAGGGGAATGGATTATGAGCTCAGTTCATATGAAACATGAAAAACTCGACTCGGTGAACCGAGTTGGAACCAAACTAGGAACGGCTCAACATGACATTTGAGTATGAGCTTGGTAGGGATCTACGAAGCCAACAAGGTAAATTCACCCGAGGCAAACTAACACAATGTGGAGTGGCTCAGTCAATGTGTGCAGAATGGGAGATCTGTTGTAATGAAGGAAGGAGGAGCTTGTGACCAACTCGATGAGTTGGCTCGGCGAGCCAACCACCGAGTTGGGTTATTTTCAACCTATTTTCAAGGCCCCTCACTATCTTCAAGTCAAACCAGTCTTTGAGGGGCCCACCATATTTGTTAATTAAATTAATATGTATATTTTATTAATGATATTTATTATTATTATTAAAATATTTTATTTAAATATTCTTTTAATTAATTGAGAAGATTAGGTCAACTTGGCATTAATGGCACATGATGGAAGCTTCTCAAAGTGGTTCAACCAACTGTAATAAATACATCACGTGCCTTCAATTTAGGAAGGGAATTTATGACTCTTCTCTCCTCTCTCTCTCTCAACTTCTTCTATAAATGTAAGTTGGAAGCTCATTCCAAGGGGTTCTAACAGGTCAGATAGATTGGACAGTTAGACATCTTAGGCAAGTGTGTATTTTTCAAGAGTCCTCTCTCTTCTGCAAGTTGTCCTTGTATGTTAAGGGAACTGTCAAGCCTTCTTTTCAAGACTGTAATGGAAACCATTTCCTCTTTTGAATGTATGATGCATTGTGTATGTAATTTAAGTAATAAAAGTGTGTGTTTTGTGACTAATTTCGGCCCTTTCATCCTTCTATACTTATTTGTGTCGTTTTCTCATGCTTGCAGGTACACTATGCAAGTTCACATTTCTATTACAGGTTCTTGGATTTTTGTGCTTATCAAGTGGTGGAGCGTTGCATACAGTGTAGTTGTAGTGCTTGTTCACCATTCTCAAGTTCATCCTTCTTCACTGGAATACTAATAACTTGTTTGTCTGATCGAGTTTAACAAAGGCAACGTGTGCTTCCTATCCTATGGTATTTTGTACCCTCTCTAAGTTACAGTAGGTGAAGTTTACTTGTGGTGCACACACCCTCTTCAAATTAACCCTTTTTGAGTCTGGAAACACCCTTTATTTGGTGCATCACTATCCCTAGTATAGTTTCATTTTTGTAAATCCCTTTCCCTAAAACCCATAAAAATGTTAGCATAGGTCTAAATAACTATTTTATTACACTAGGAGTAGTACAACACTTAGTT
Source organism: Taxus chinensis (assembly GCA_019776745.2). NCBI lineage: Eukaryota > Viridiplantae > Streptophyta > Pinopsida > Cupressales > Taxaceae > Taxus > Taxus chinensis. The sequence continues at coordinate 984,882,521 of CM034146.1, forward strand.
TAGGAAGAGGAAGTTGGCCTTATCCGGAGGTTCACCTCAAGCCCAAGTCCCATAGCTTGAGAGGTGATCCCATGTGTCCCAGTCACTCTGAATGCGTCCTATTCACATTCTAGTCATTCAGAGGGTGCAGTGATTTGGCAACAACAATTTTTGGCACGCCCAGTGGGAATAGATTTGGTACTTCTCTTCTCACTTACACAAGTCAAAGTACCTGGCGACTCTATATCTCTAGATTTCCAAATCTCAGTGCATTAAATTATGTGAAGAATTCAGATAAGAGCTTCTTCAGAGTAAAGAAAATTATCAGTATATCAAACTTTCCTTGTCTCCTCCAAAGAGAAGAAGAAGAGGTGTTTCAACATCACCAGCTCTATATAGGGGTCAAATCCTCTGTACGGAAGGTTTCCTCTACCAAGGATCAATCAACCTCTTGTTGCTATGACACAAAACCAAGTTTTTCCCCCTTTCAATGCAAGCAGTCCTCTTTTGTTGGCTAAACGTGACCCTATACCTATTGTGGCACTCAAAAGTTTACCCTTTTATCATGGGGGAAACTCACGTTACTCCAGTGGAACATATTCTTGATGTAGCCAACATTTTTGCTATACATAATATCACGGAGGACAATGTTGCGGTTAGAATTATTGCTACCTCTTTCAAGGGAAAAGCACTTCAATGGTTTTGAGGGTTAAGTGTTGGTAGTATAACCACTTGGGACGAGTTAGGAGAAAATCTTTGTAAACAGTTTGAAGACAAGAGTGATCACCTATCACTTTTGGAACAGCTCACTACCATGAAGAGAGCTCCCCAAGAATACATGAGTGATTTCAACTTCCGATTCCACAGGACCTGGACTAGGATTCTGGCACTTATAAAGCCTTCTGCACATAATGCATTCTTGTACTATTTGTGAACCTTGAATAGTGATGTAGCAGTTATGATCCAGTCCATGGGAGGGGCTACATTACCTGATGCCTATGACGTTGCCATAAGAGTGCAAAATTCCTTGATTCAGGCTGGAAAGATAGCTCCACGACCGCCAATGTCATTGTCTCGGACCTTACGAACAATCAGCCTATCATTGCTCCTATTCCAGTAGCCTCTAATCAACCATCTCAATATTCCTCTACCTCTTCAAATGATCTATTTGAATTCAAGTCACTACTGTAAAATTTTAGAAATGAGCTTGTTACACTCAAGAGGTAACAGTTTCAATACAATCGTCCATATCAGCCACAAAATCAGTAGTATCAGGCTAACCTTCCTCCTTTTCAAGGGAACAATCAGCGGACAAAATCAAGCTACAAATCAAGATATGAATGTCAGACCTTTGAACTTTCAGAACCCTCTTATTGCTAGCTCATCTAGAGCCATAGTACTTGTCCAGAATAATCTAGTTTAAGACTACGAATGGTGTTACCCTTGTTCTCAACCCCACAATCAAAATCTTTGTCCCAATGGAGTTCTTGGCTAGGCCCTTATGGTTCAAAAGTGTATCTACCCCTTCTGATCTAACAAAGAACACATCTACGCAAGAAATAGCATATCAACTGTAGGCACCTGAAGAAACCACTTTACTAAACTAGCAAGCAGAATATTTTTATGGGTTGAATACAGATTCCTCATCAGTGGCAGAAAACACTCATTCCAAGAAGAGAGCAATGGAACCTCAAACTTCCAAATATGATCAAGCATCCACTTCATAACCTCAGACACAAACGGTGGTTGATAAATATGTGGGAAAGAAATCACCAGAAAACACCTGTTAGCCAAGCTGCAAGGAAAGAAGGTTCTTCATGGCATCACGATACCCAACAAGCATTTTCTAAAGGAGGATCCCAATGCCCAAAGAAGTGTTAGCAAATTTTTAGGAGTTATTCCCTTCAGCATAGTAGAACAAATGAAGAAAACCAATCATGAGTGTTACTATGTGGGACACACTCTCAATTCCTTCTCAAAGAAATTTGTTGCGAGAGGCTCTAAATAGTTTTGGTAAAACTGATGGATCATCAGGTCATGGAGCAACAAATGCTATGAGTTTGTGTCAACTGGAAGGGAAAATTATTCCTAAAGCCAACAAACTACCACCATTCTATATTTCCCTAATCATTGGAAACCACCTGGTGCATAATTGCATGATTGATTCTAGTGCCAGTAGCTCAGTCATGCCCAAACAAATTACATATGTACTAGGCATACAATATACACCAGTTGCAAGAGGATTTGTTCAACTGGATGGCACAACTATTAAGACAGTTGGAGTTATCAAAGGACTTCAACTTACCATCCATGCATTCCCAAGTTTTTCATTCACCCAAGACATATCAGTCATTGATCTTCCTCCTCTCTTCGCCATCTTCCTATCACGATATTTCACTTACCAAGATGGGCGATTATCTATCAGCTAATTGGTCACATATGATTCTCAGGACTCAGATATGTAACCAAAGTGACTATAATGGTGGAACCAATTTTTCATAATCATGTAGAACCCTACACTGCTAGTCCTATAAATGGGAATTACACCATCGAAGATCTGGAAGAGGAAGATGTTGATCATGAACCAACCACTCTCGTTGAAGAAGTCCCAGATACTGTGCTAGATGAAGTAAGTGGAGATCATCAGTATGATCCCTATGCTGATGTGTTGGCAAGAAGAAGAATATGGTTTGCTACTTTTGGAAGAAATGGGATTAGGTACCTACTGTATTCATGAAGAATATACGATCATACCACAACTTGTCAAAACACCAAGCGATTCGGAAGGACTGTGTAAATTGTTCTTTCGATGGCTCAAGAAGTAAGAATGGATCTGGTGCTAGTTTTATGTTAATTTCTCCAGAGGGAGATAAATACTTCTCATCTTTCCGGTTGCAATTCAGTTACACCAACAATGTTGTTGAATATGAGGCCCTTGTGCAAGGAATTCAGCTAGCCCAAAAGAAGGGAATCAAAGCCCTTACTATTTTTGGAGACAGTGAGTTAGTTGTTCATCAAGTGAAAGCACACAGTGCATCTAAGAATGATCTTTTAAGATCATACAAGAACTGATTCTGGGACTTGATTGAAGATTTCAAAGCTTTTGGAATCCATGCAGTTCCTAGAAATTGAAATCAAGATGCTGATAGGCTTGCTACAATTGGCTCGCAATATGACATACCTATTGATATCATGAAAGAAGGGCAGTAATTTTTCAAAATAGTGGTTCGACCTGCAGTCCCTGATAATGTGAGTAGCTGGAAAGTGTTTGATAGTGACAAATAAATTTTCCTTTTCCTATAAGAAGAGGCGGAGTTTGCTGCAAGAAATCAAGATAAGTTGCAAGAGTCATATGGTGATCAAATTATACAATTGAAGAGAAAAAAACTACCAAAATGCTTAGTCACTCTGGAATCCATTTTCAATTCAGATGATCAAGCCAAAAGAAAAAGCTCTAACATGGTGGTCAAAGAAGAAGATTTTGAAGAAGTCGAGGTAGCGCATGAGAAGTTTTTGAAGATTGGAAAAGTGTGTACTTCCGAAGAGAAAGAATCTTTCATCAAACTTTGTCAAGAGTATCAAGACATTTTTCGTATGGAGCTATAAAGACCTGTGTGGTTTTGATCCAGGCCTGGCACAACATACCATCGAACTGGATCCTAATGCCAAGCCATTTTGCCAGAAACCAAGAGGCCCATTAATCCCAAAATCAAGCCACTAATTAGAAAGGAGCTAACCAAACTCATCAAAGCATGTATTATTTTTCCCATCAAGCACTCCTCTTGGGTAGCCAATCTGGTGCCCGTAAGGAAGAAGAACAAAGATAGATTCAGTTGTGTGTAGATTTCAGGGATTTGAACCATGCCTCATTGAAAGACCATTATCCTCTCCCGTCAATGGAAAAATTATTCAAACAGTGGCAAGAGCCCAAATATTTTCTTTTCTCAATGGATATTCGGGTTACAATCAAATTCTAGTCCAAGAATTTGACCAATTCAAAATGGATTTCACTACCAAGTGGGGCACATATGCCTACAACAAAATTCCATTTGGATTGTCCAATGTCGGGGCTACTTTCCAAAGAGCCATGGATATGGCGTTTAAAGGACTAATCAAGATATCATCTTGGTTTACCTAGATGACATAACTGTGTATTCTAAGCATGTAGACAATCACATCACACATCTAAGGAAGGTTTTCTGAAGGTGTAGGGAATTTGGGGTTTCACTTAATCCCAAGAAGTGTATTTTTGTAGTGCACGAGGGAAAGTTGTTGGGGCATGTTGTTTCAGTGGAAGGACTATCAATCGATCCAACCAGGATTCATTCGATTATGTCCTTATCTCTCCCAAGTCATAGGAAGGGCCTCCAAAGTTTTCTGGGAACCATAAACTTCGTGTGGAGATTCATCCCTCAATTCGTGACATTGGCTAAACCACTGACATCCATGCTCAAAAAAAACATGCCATTCTCATGGACAAAGGAAGGATGAGAAAGCTTCAAAGCCATCAAAATGGCAATTTCTCAAGCTCCCACGCTAGTGAACCCCAGGTTTGATAAAGACTTTATCCTTTATGGTTTTGCAGGTCAAGAGAGCATTTCAGGGATCCTCACCCAGTAAAATGATGATCTGATGGAGCAACCAATTGCTTTCTTCAGTCAATCCCTCAAAGACTACGAGCTCAAATACTCATTCGTTGAAAAACAAGTCTTTGCAGTTATTCGAGCTTTGAATAAATTCAAGCACATGTTGTCCAACAACAAAATTCATCTGATGGTGTCTCATCCAGGTGTCAAGGAGTTTTTACTGAACAAAGAGATGAACGAAAAGCATGCTGGATGGATCACGAAGGTGATGGAGTATGATGTGCATATCAAGGTTACCAAACTTGTCAGAGGTAAAGGTTTGTGTCAACAACTTGCTACAGATATGGAATCAAAAGGTGATGAGGATGTGAACGCTCCTAAACACTGATGAGAGTGATGATCAAGTTGAGTAGTTATCCAAAATGAAGAATTTCCTCTTCTCAGGAGTATATCCTATGAACATGGATAAAAATCAAAGATGGACTTTCTATCTTCAGTCTATTCCATATGTTTTGGTAGATAACGTTCTCTTTCGAAAGGATTTGAATGGTGTTCTCCTTCTGTGCATAGGACCGAGAATAGGTAAGTAAGATACTAGAAGAGTTTCACAATGGTCTATCTAGAGGACATTATTCTACATGAAAAACTACTACCAAGATCATGCGAGCCGGTTAATATTGGCCAGATTTGTTCAAAGATGCCCATCTCTGGGTAAGGAAATGTAAGGAATGTGCCTTTTTCATAGGAAAGTAGAAGTTGGAAGCTCTTCCGCTACATCCAATCCAAGTGGATCAACCCTTTGTTCAATGGGGGTTGGACTTCATCGGAATGATTAATCCTCCATCCAGTGATGGACATAAATGGGTCCTTACTGCAACAGACTATTTTACTCGATGGACAGAGGTGGTAGCATTGAAAGAGAGCAATGAAAAGGTAGTTCTGGATTTCTTGGAAGGTATAATGACAAGGTTCGGTATTCCTTTTATAGTCATTTCAGACAAATGTGATGGATTTTCTTGGTATGAAGTTGAGTGAATGGGCTGTTAAAAATGGGGTCTACCTCAAGACTTCATCCAATTACTATCCACAAGGAAACAGATTGGCTGAGTCTAGTAACAAAAACCTCATAAGGATTATTAAGCACACGATGGAAACTAACAAGAGGACTTGGCATACACAACTTAAGACCGCCTTATGGGCAGATCAGATCACACCTAAAAGGGCCATAGGGAATTCTCCTTTCGTGCTTGTATATGGAAGAGAAGAAAAACTTCCACTCTCCTTGGAGTTACCATCTTTGGAGTTAGCCCATCAACTTGAAGTTATGGAGAGTGATCCTCTGATAGTAAGGTTTGCTGAAATCATGGAGTTAGAGGAAGTACGGAACAAGGCTATGAAGACTTTGGAGCAACATCAGGTTAGGTTAAGAAATATTTTGACAAGAAGCATGTCTGACAGGAATTTTCAAGAGGGAGATTTAGTTCTCAAATGGGATGAAGACATGGCTAAGCCAGGAAAGCACGCCAAGTTTAACGCTCTTCTGGAGTGGTCCATACATCATCATGAGTTACAAAGAGGTGAATTCATTTCATCTATCCAGGTTCAATGGAGAAGAACTTCCCATTCATGTGAATGGGATACATCTCAAAGATTTATTTTGAGTAGTCATTCCACCCCCTGTATAATTTAGTTAGGTGTTTTCCTCCAAGTGCTTATGCACATTGTTGTTGTGTGTTGTTCTTTTATTTTCCTCGTTGTTGTGTTTTGTGTTGTTTTACACACTATTTCATCATAGGAATGTCTTCAAGGAGAAGGAAGGTTTAAAGTGTTCCATAAGCACTCTGTCTTTCATTTAAAATCATTACAATGTTCCATAGATGTCAAGCATTCAACAGATTCAGCATACTTCATGTTTAGCATTCCAGGGAGGTCCAAGATTAGCTATGCTCAAGGAGACTTTCGGGATATGTCAAAGAAGATCAAATTAATTTTAAGATTCCAACATTGAATCCATGCCCAATGGATGAATTAAGGCTACTGAAATCATGCTTAGCAGGAAATCATCCTACGAGAGGTCACCAAAAATGTTATCCAATTTTTGCACATGGAAAAATTGGACAACGGGGTCCAATTTCGATCAAATCTGGACATTGGTCTCAGGGACCCACTTCTGGTCATCACAAAGATAATAATGATTTAAATAATTAATAGGTTGCATAGGAGAGCTTACCTAGCATTGAACGAGGTACAAGATTGAGCTCAGACTTTGATACTCGGTGTTAGCTTGGTTGAGAATGAGTCGGGTTAGTCATTAAGAGATCAAGTGAATATGAATCAACCTAATAATTGAAAAGTTGTTGGTAAGTCAAGTTTTTATAATTTGGGAATGTTTCCAAGACATGGGAAGATTTTGAACTAAGCCAAGGGCACATCAATGAAAAATTCAGGATCGAGCTAACGGTGGATGAAGCTCAGCAGTAAGCTCAGTCATAATAAAAAAAGAACTCGGTGTAGAGCATTAAGTTGATAACTCATTTAGGGGATCCATATCGGTTCAAATAATAGAGCTCGTTATTAGAGGACCCATAAATTAAAGTATCAGTGGTATAGTAAATCTAAATTTTGAGTTACTCGGTGCATAGAAGAATAGCTCAATCAGGCTGAGCCATTTAAGGATGAGATCAAGTCTCAATTTGATAGTAAATGAAGATGTATCCGGGTGTGAACTTCATTAAGCCTGATCATGATTTGAGTTTCGGCGATCAGAATAATGGATCAATCCATATAATGCGATAGATCAGATGAATCCGAGTATTGGATTTGAAAAGAACATCCTGATGAAGGGTAATGGAAGAGTAGGTGAAATGTGTCGGCACGAAGTTTTGCAATGGCGCACGGGAACAAGCTTGGAGACATTCGGTGATGAGCCACTTTGTGTAAGCTCAAGAAATTCATAAGGTCACATGCTAAGGCCAAGTTGAGCAGTGATGGAAACGATGAGCTAATTGGGTGATTATAGAGATTGGAACCAATTGGCAAGTTGGTGAAGGTAGATAACTAAGTGGTAGTTTTGATCCTCGATCCATGCATAGAGATCTCAGGTCATCAAGCCAAATAAATTAGAATTTGTGGCATGAAATTTCAGAGTGGGGAAAACTAATGAAATTGCCAAAGGAGATAAGTCAGTCCATTGAGCCAAGGAATGGCCAATAAAGCGTGTGGAGCTTGCAAAATTTCAAAATCGAGCCAACCAATCTTGCATGAGGCAAAGTGTAAGGAGATTAAATAAGGGAGAGCTCGAGTGGGATCTCATGATGAGCCAAATGTCACATAAGGATTACTCGGGTCAGAGATGGGGATTACTTGGGAGGATTCATATGTCTAAGTCACATTGTGAAAAGTGGCCACGAATATCCGTAACCAAGTTAGACTCATTGAATTTGACGATGATTGAAATCACATGCTATGAGTGAACTCAAGTCTTTGGGAAATCGATATCCAAGTTTCCAACCATGTAAAGGATTTGAGTCATGTATTCACATGCCAAGCTAGTAATTATGTAGGGGGAATGCCCGAAGGAGTCTACTTTCCAGTGTGGGGGTTTCAGAAAATGGGTTAAAGCATGTGGAACTTCCTATGAGCTTGACAGGGAGTGTAGTGGGATGCATTTCCATGTGGGATTTCAATGCAACCGAATCGCAAGCCAACAAGTGGCGAATGATCCATGCATGGGGGAGTTCAATTCATGGATTAGCTAATAATCACCTTAAGAGTCGACCAGGTTAATTTAAGGCATGTAACAAGATAGAGTGGTTGATATGGCTGTAGACAAGCTCGTGCGAACAATGGATGAGAACAGGTCATTAAATTCGGTGACCGAGTCACATGGTCAATGGTTGGGGATAATGTATGGACCTCCAATGTTTGAGTTAAGTGGATGTCATGTGGGAACACATGGTCAAATGTTATAGGAGCCAAATTACTCATGGTGAGTTCCGAAGCTTCCAAGAGGTAATCCATGCTAAGAACATGTTCATGAGGTTAGTAAATTTCTATACATAGGAATGATTCGATGATGGCTCAATGTGTCACCAATTGGGGACTGTTATGTGAGCTCTATGTCGAGGGGTTTGAGCTCGGTGAAAATGGTGGATCATGGTTGAAGAATGACAAGCTCGGTTGTTCATTATGATTCGATGAGAAGAAGGGTGTCGATATTAGGCTGAAGTTAGTCTGAGGTAGCTCAGGTATATCGTAGTCGGAAAAGTAGGAGCTCGAATTCATGTTGGTGGTTATCTTGGTTGATAGCTCAGAGGCAAGTGATAAATACACTCGATGAGGCTCACCCGAGGTGCAACAGATAGGCCATGAGATATGGATGAAATCTCTGTACCTGAGCTTAATACCATAATCATGTAAATGAAATCGGTTAGCCCAAGCTAAACTCGGTGTCGAGCAATTTGAAGATCTAGTGAGCAGTGAAATAGTTTAGTGACTCGCCCACTGGAGCTTAGCATGACATTGCAAAATCAAGTGTAGACTATGGTCCTGAGAGAACTTGAGATCAATTTCACAGTATGTGAAAGCTTATACCAAGTCGAGAGGAGCTCAAACAAAGACATGAGTCCATGGGAGAGGCTATCGAATGGTGATAATTGGCTCCAATCGAGCATTAGTTTCTAAGCAGATCGGAAGGAAGAGTAGCTCCGTCCAAGCCAATTAGGAATGAATGTCAAGCTCGGAAGTTCTATGATGGATCCAATTGAAGTTCTTGAGTTCATCACATGGATTAGAGTGCTCAAGTTGCAAGTATCTTGGTAAGGTTAGCGAGTTCTAAACAAGTAACCAGGTAAAGAAGAGGTGTTAATCCGAGTCCAGCTTGCGTGCAACAATTGAGGTGAAATAGCCCACAGTGAAGAAAGGGCTCAGCTGAGTTTGTGTTCGAACTCAATTCTCAGAAAACTATAGTGAGTTCAATTGACTCGATCGTGTAGCTATATAGATTGAGAGGGAAAAAGACTCGATGATATAGTATGGTGTGATTAGACAGTATTCAGTTCAAATAGTAAAAACTCATAAGATAATTGAGGCTTGTGTAATGCTAACTGAAAGGTGATTAGTGAACCAAGTCATGTATGAGCCAGTTGTGAATGATTTCATCCATAGGTCAGAACTGAGCTATATGGGCCAGAATTACATCAAGGCGCATTCATGAACTCAATACATGGGAGCCAAGTCCAGGTTAGGTCACATGGAGTTGGTAAGTTGAATAGGTATATAAAGGGAAACCATAGGAGCTTGGATAACGTGGAGCTCAGTGGTAAGAATAGCCTGAAGAGTTGTAGTGATCCCCGTTTCCGATTAACTCGCTATGTTGACAAACATCGAGTTCAAAGGAAAGGAAAACTCAGTCGGATGCCCAATTCGGAATGAGCTCGGGCACTGATGTTGGTTGAAAAGGAGGGGGAATGGTCCAAAGTGATCTTGGTCATTGTAATGTCATGCCAAGAACTCAGGAATATTGAGTTAACCGAATGGCAGAGATGGGAACGAGCTTAATTCAAATGAGCATTCGAGCATGAGTTACAATTTGAGCTCTATGTGGTTAACAAGTGAGTCAAATTACGTTGAGGAAAAGGAACTCAACCGAGGGGAGCTTGCTTGGGAAGTCAATGCATCGGTAGAATGGAGATGCTATTGTGATGAAAAGGAGGAGCTCGATGCCTAACTCGGTGAGTTGGCTCGGCGAGCCAACCACTGAGTTGGTCTTTTTGAACCTTTTCCTCATAATTCTCCCACTTTCTTCAAGTGCAAACTGGTCAACGGGGGGCCCACCATTATTTGTTAATTAAATTAATATTTTTATTTTAAATATTTTAATAATACTTATTATTATTATTAAAATATTTTATTTAAATATTCTTTTAATTAATTGAGAAGACTAGGTCAACTGGGTATTAATGACACATGATGGAAGCTTCTAAAGTGGTTCAACCAACTGTAATAAATACATCACGTGCCTTCAATTTAGGAAGGGAATTTATGACTCCTTTCCTCTCTCTCTCAATTTCTTCTATAAATGTAAGTTGGAAGCTCATTCCAAAGGGTTCCAATAGGTCAGATAGGTTGGAAAGTTAGACATCTTAGGAAAGTGTGTATTTTTCAAGAGTCCTCTCTCTTCTGCAAGTTGTCCTTGTATGTTGAGGGAAATTTCAAGCCTCCTTTTCAAGACTGTAATGGAAACCATTGCCTCTTCTGAATGTATGATGCATTGTGCACATTATTAAGTCAATAAAAGTGTGTGTTTTGTGACTAATCTTGGTCCTTTCATCCTTCTATACTTCTTTGTGCCTTTTCTCATGCTTGTAGGTACACGGTGCAAGTTCATGTTTCTATTGCAGGTTCTTAGATTCTTGTGCTTATCAAGTGGTGGAGCATTGCATGCAGTTGAGTTATGGTGCTTGTTCACGCTTCTCAAGTCCATCCTTATTCACTGGAAGACTGATAACTTGTTTGTCTGATTGAGTTTAACAAATGGCACACTTGCTTCTTAGTATGTGGTATTCTATACCCTCTCGAAGTTGCAGTAGGTAAGTTGACTTGTGGTGCAAACATCCTCTTCAAATTAACCCTTCATGAGTCTAGAAACACCCTTTATTTGGTGCATCACCATCCCTAGTATAGTTTCATTTATGTAAATCTCTTTCGCTAAAACCCATGAAAATGTTAGTATAGGTCTAGATAACTGTTTTATTACACCAGTAGTACATCAATTAGTTTAGGAAGAGGAAGTCGATCTTCTCTGGAGGTTCACCTTGAGCCCAAGTCCCACAACTTGAGAGGTGATCCCATGTGTACCAATCACACCGAACATCTTGTTCACATTCTAGCCATTCAGAGGGTGCAGTGATTTGGTGACAACAGAATTCATTGATATAAACTCCCACAATGTTGCTAGAATTGGTAAAGGGTTATAAAGGACCTATTTTCAATTAGATGGCTTGGTATTTACAAGAAATATATAGGGAGTGATGCATTTGGTAACATCATGAGGATCTTTGGCTAGTAGAAATATTTGTACAAGAATGCCAATGTCTTCTTACTCCAAATTGACCTGAAACCATAATATAATGAGCCTCCTGGATAAATTTGAGACACTCCCCTATAGAAGCACATATGTGTCCCATGTGGCATAGAACCCCTTCCTATAAATGGTAGTATGGGAAATTATTTCCATCCTTTAGAATTTGATAAATGTTAGAAAACTTAGGGTCATGTCAATATAGTTGAGGCCACTCTGATTTCTTATGCCTACATGAGTCAATAATTTTTTTACAGAGGTGATCGGGGCTAACTTGAAAAATCATAAACTCAATTGGAACTCCCCTTTTATGTAATATGTTGAGACAATTTTTTTAAAAGAGGTGAACCACCTATGATGACGATCATTCTACAACTTTCCTTGGGTCTACATGAATTAAAAATGCTTATGATATGTGTGTTTAGTGGTTTATTTTCCTAGAATGTAGTGCTTCCACTATTTGTAATCTTACACAATGAAGTATAATTCCTTGTAATATGTCAGGTACCTATGTACTGTGTTAGAGAAGGTATCACTTTGGTATGCCACCAGATGCCCATGTTAGATGAGGACTAATCCAAGTGTATATTATGAACCATCTATTTATATCTCAAATGATTATTTTAGATATGAAAATACCAAAACTAGTACAAAGTAGAGTCTCTCCTTCATTCGTATCAATGCCTTCTATTGTGCCTATGTCCATACAAACTTTTATTTCATTCCTACACGTGTCACCTGATTCAAATTCCATGTAATGTGAGAAAAACCAAGTTCAAACATGTGATAAAAGTTGGATAGTCCCAAAAATATTTAGAGTTCAATGACAATATTTTGTGCCGATCAATCTCAGATGACCTAGATATTATCTGGGTCCACATACACACCATCCTTATTAATGATGTATCCCAAGTACTAGATACTCTCCATGCCAAAGTGACACTTATATATGTTGGCATAGAGCTTGTGTTGACACAAGGTCTAAAGAACCTATTGGACATGTTGAATGTGTTCCTCCCATATATTACCAAAGATAAAAATGTCATCCATGTACATGACCACAAATGAATTATTGTATTATCACAACACATTTTTCATCATCTAAATGAATATTGTAGGTGCATTTATGAGACCAAAAGGCAAGACCAACCATTCAAACAAGCCCTCCTTAGATTCTAATGTAATTTTCAAAAATTTTGTGGAATCGATGGTAACTTGGTAGTACCTTGACTTTAGATCAATCTTCGTGAAGAAATTAACTACCCTCACTTTTTATAGGAGGTCATCAATTGATGGAAATAGGTATTAGTTCTTCACTATGATTATTTTCAGTAAATGAAAATTCGTTGTGCCCTTATATTTATTTCGGGAAAGAAAAATTAGGCTTCCATAAGGTAACACACTTGGTCAACTGTTCCCCTCCTAAATATTATACTTGATGTATTCATTGTCAAGTAGCGAAGACCTGTATAGGGGCCCATTCAAGAGTAGTATTTTAGGGAATAATTCAATCACATTATTCACCTAGAAATGTTGAGGCATACCCATCAGCTGTATGAATATGTCTGTGTATTTAGATATCATTGTATACATCTTCTTCCACTACATAGTTTGGCTTGGTGGGGTTGCTCTTGTGTTCAATGCAACCTTTTAATTTTCCTTATGTCAGATCATGATTAGGTAAAAGGTACTAGTTTTAGAAATTAACCTCAAAAAATAATTTGCATTGATCAGGGCCACTGATTTGGAATGGGTTACCTTTGTGATGTGATAACATTTACATCCTAGAGTAATTATGGCACTCCTCATACTCGTCTCATACTCACAATGGTGATCCTACATGTATAGTTATACAATAAATACATCACAAACATATAATGGTGTGACATCACATACCACCACATCTTTGAATGGTTTGATTGGATAGGGAAGGAAACACTATCGATTCACACATATGTCTCTTCCTTGACAAACCCAACTAACCAAATATGATTGTGGGTGGGGAGTTGTTACCAAATTTATCCTATTTACTATTTTTACAAATATTAGATTCTTTTGACTACCACTATTTATAATAAAGTGAATATACGTACCATTTACCCACATATATGAGTGGAATATACGTGTTCCATCGTCTTTTGATGGAGATACTATTCATGTGGTGGAAACAATGGTATATGAATATGTGTTCACAATCAATTGAACTTCTTCATGTGTACATTGGTTATCTATGTAGTATTATCTCACATTTGTATCCCATGAATATGTTTTGTTGAAAGATTGATGTTCCTTCATGTCATGGTACCTACCTGCTCTTGTGCTTCTCAGAAACTTTGTTGTGTCTTTTTGTGGATTTTCTTTCCATGCCTACTTCTTGTCATGTTTCTATGGTGGCACATCCCTTTCTTATTTCTTGGTGTCATATTTCCCTTTCTTGGAATATGAAGTATCTTTATTTCCCCTACATTTGGTCCTTTCTTCAATCTTGACTACATATTAGTAGGTTTCCCCAAAGGTATTGATATCTATAAAATTGATCTCTTCCTAGATGTAATATCATAACCCACTATAGTATTTGAGAATCTGATACTTCTCGGTGTCCCATGCACCCAATTTTTATAACAGGTTATGAAACTTAGTGGTGTATTCTTACACTACTTGGTCATGAACTTGACATAATTGGTGTTGATTCTTTAATGCGGGAGCATAACTTTTGATCCGACCATTGGATCATCTTGAGATTTTCTAGGGTGGTAGATCTTCATTATTATTATGTCAGGGGAAAATTTTCATGAGAGTTTGTGGCCATTTCAGCATACTTTCAGGTCTGGATCCATTCATCTTGTGGTTTAAAATTGGCTCTTAACATTTTTTTCTCTTTTGAGTAGGTCTTAGAGTTTTAATAACTTTTGTTGTGATTTTCAGAATAAGTCAAAATTTTGCGTGAGTCCTAATTTATGAATGCATATTTGGCACATAAATTTTGGGGCCCATCTAAGGTGTTTTTCTAGTAGGTAATTTTCGGCATTTTAGGGTTTTTTTAGAGTAGATGTGAAATAAAAGGAAGATTGTAATGATGTAAAAAATTAGTTTGGATTCTAGAATGAGAAGAAAGTTATTTTGAAGCTTCTGTTTTTTATTTGTAAATTGTTTGTCTGTGTTTTGGAGGTATTTCAGCCTCTTGTAGTTGGATCCACATTAATTGTTATCAGAGCAGGATTTTGATCTTGCAGGAATATTTAAAGTAATATATTACATTTTTCTATGTAATTTTTGCCTCTATTTTATATAAGCATGGATAGATGCGGGAGACGAGGTTATGCCTAGATGAATAGGCATATGTAGGAGCTACAGAGATAAGTTGCTGAGCTCAAAAGATAAGTTACCCACCGTAGATGGAGATATACAAATGGGGATGCAGACCTAGATAGTGATACTGAAGAAGTACCTTCATTAATTAATGAAGGAGGAGATGAAGAAGAAAATGAGATAGATGAAGACACCTTACATGAGAGACCATTTGAGGAGATACTGATCCAAGCTTTAGAGGGAAAGAATAATGACATCAAGATTAATGTTCCTAATTATGGTGCAGGGTTACGACTAGAGGAGTTGATTGATTGGTTGATTCGTATGGAAAAATTATTTGATTGTAAAACCCTTTCATAGGATAAGAAGGTTATGTTTGCATGCACTAAGTTGGCCGGACATGCATTGACCTGGTGGGATCACCTGCAAAATGAAAGACAAATCAATGGAAAGGGAAAGATCCGAAACTAGAATAAAATGGTAAATAAGTTGAAAGAAAAGTTTATTCCTGTTTATTATGATCACACACTCTTTCAAAGGTTTTAGAACCTAAGATAAAAGGATCTCAACATTGAATAGTATACCAATGGATTTTATAACTTGCCAATTAGGGTGGAACATGGAGAGTCTAAAGAACAAAAGACTATAAGGTATATAAATGGGTTGAGTTATACCATACAAGATGAGCTAAGTATGCTCTGGATCCATAGCCTAGATGATGCTTATCAACTCACATTAAAAACAACAGAAAATAACAAGAGGAATAATTTTAAAAGAGGTGTGAAGAGAGGTCCATCATCATCTCCAATGAGAGGAAGAGGTAAATTTGATTCTACAAAAGGTGAATCCTCTAATGCAGAAGGGCATGAAGATTCTGGTCAAATTCGTGGTAATTACCAAAGAGGAATGGGGGTTTCAGTGGGGAAGAGGTTATAATGGAGGATGGGGCTAGAATAGTCCCCAAAGGTAATATACATGTTATCAATGTGGTGAAGAGGGTCACAGAGCTTTTGCGTGTCTGTACTATCCTACATAGGATAGATGGCAAGGATAAAAACCACAAGTAAATCTGGTAGAAGTTGAAGAGGAAGAAGAAATGGAAGTTGCTACAAACTTGGGTGAAACCCTCATGATAAGGAGGAAAATGATTGTCTCAAAGAAGGAGAAAGAACATGATGGTGTTGGTGATGATTATTTTTTTTGGACAAATATCTTTCAAATAAGATGAACCTTTGGAGGAAAGGTATGCAAAATTATTATTGATGGTGGTAGTTGTGAAAATATGGTTTCAACTGTGATGGTTGATAAACTCAATCTGAAATGCAGAAGAACTCATATCTCTATCCTATATCATGGTTCAAGAAAGGGAATGAGGTAACCATAGATAAAATCTATCATATAACATTTCTGATTGGGAATACCCACAAGGATGGGGTGTGGTGTGATGTTATCCCAATGGATGCATGCCATATATTACTGGGGAGGCCTTGGCAATACGATAGAAAGGTTACACATGATGGACAGAAAAACACATAATTTTTGGAAGGATAGTGTAAATGTGGTCTTGTTACCCTTAAAGGAAGAAGAGAAGAGTGAGGGCTTGTTGGCTACAAAAGAGTTTGTTATAGAAATGGAAGAAGTTGTTTGGTGTTATGCACTGATGTCAAAGAAGGTGGAAATAAGGGACTTTAATATACCCGTTTTTTGCAACAAAGGTACTAAAATAATACAAATATATCATACCAAATGAGCTACCATATGGGTTACCTTTGAAGTGGGATATACAACACCATATTTATTTGATCCCAAGACTAACCCTTCTAAACCAGGCAGCCTACAAGATGATTCCAACATAGAGTTAGGATTTGAATAAAAAATTGACAGATCTAATACAAATAGGGTAAGTGAGAGAAAGCATAAGTCCATGTGTAACTCCAGTGCTATTGAATCCCAAAAAATATGGAGAATGGATAATGTGTGTAGACAGTAGGGACATAAATAAAATCACAATTAAGAATCGATTCCCAATTCCAATATTGGATGATATGATGGATGTACTCGCGGGAGTTTGATATTTAAGCAATATTGACTTGTGGAGTGGGTACTACCAGATCCGAATCCATAAAGGGGATGAATGGAAAAAAAAAATCAAAACAAAAGATGGATTTTATGAGTGGATGGTGATGCCATTTGGGCTATCTAATGCACCCAGTACATTCATGAGGCTGATGAATAGAGTACTTTGAGAATACAATGAGGATGGAGCAAGGATGGATGAGGAAAAATTAAAGGTGATTTTGGAATGGCCTATTCTAAGGAAGGTGATAGAGGTTCATAATTTTCAGGGATTAGAAACTTTTTTATAGGAAGTTAATTAGGAAATTTATTAGCATTGTTGCACCCATAACAAAGAGTACAAAGGGGAATGAGTTTTTATGGACCAAGACAGCAACATATAGTTTTTAATTGTTGAAGAAGAAAGTGTTAGAAGCACCTGTTTTGGTATTTTCATATTTTAGGAAGGTCTTTGAGGTTGATTGTGATGTTGAAAGGAACGATAACCAGATGGTACCAAGCCAAGAAAATAGATGCTAATCAAACACCATGATCAATAAGATGAAAGTAATTCGCCAAAATAGATTTACATAAAACCTTTGCAAATAAATGAGAAACAATATCATATATTATTATGGAACTCAATGCAATACATTGAGAATGGGCCTTGCTTAAATAGGCAAGGAATAACAATCTAAGAACCAATCCAGGTCGTAGATCAAGCCATAAATCAAGGAAATAACTAGTCATTAAAGAACTAGTCAAGACCATAGATTTAGGAGAGAACTAGACATCAAGGATCTAGTCAATACCATAGATCAAGGAAAGAACTATACCTAACAACTAGATAATATCTCCTAATATCTAAATAAGATAAAAAAATATCCACACACATAAGTGGGTGAGGATAAATACAATAAAGGTAAATAAAGTACCTAGGTGAACATGAGCTAAGGTAAATACCTACTCTAACACCCCCCTTAAGTGAAGCTAAATAGAATTGGCATGTCCACAGTATGAGTCCCAGTAACTAGGCTTGATAAGGTACTCATGTACAATAACTGGGAAAAAAGGGACACCACAAGGTACCGAAAACTAGTAACAACAAAGTAAAGAGAGTAAAAACCCGCTCCAAGGCATCCCAAGAAGCTAAGCTCAAAAAATTTGTACAATGCTAAAGAAGTTTGGTGTGCACTATGGTCTAAATCCACTACTCGATCATCGAACTCAAAAATAACTGACACTGGGCTTCACCAGAATAGCTCCATACAAGGAGACTGTCAACGGAGTGATGTCGAAAGTGCAAAAAAACACCAAACATAATTTGATCAACTGCTACAAATAGGTGTGCCACAATCC
Organism: Taxus chinensis; assembly: GCA_019776745.2. NCBI lineage: Eukaryota > Viridiplantae > Streptophyta > Pinopsida > Cupressales > Taxaceae > Taxus > Taxus chinensis. The sequence continues at coordinate 984,900,890 of CM034146.1, forward strand.
AAGAACAATAACCAAAGCAACAAGGCAAGGACACAAACTCTATAGTGTCACAATCCAAGAAAAACCAAGGTAACAAGGCAAGGACACAAAACTTGAAGAAGAAGGATCAACACCACACCCTCCCATACTACTGAATGGGTGGAGTGATGCTACAAATCTGTATGAGTTGCCCAAAATCAACTACTCGAACAATGACAAAATAACACTGGAATTCACTAGAATAGATCCCTCACAAGAGATACTATCAACATGCCAAAAGCATTGAAAATATAGATACAAAATATCTCAACAAACAAGAGAGATACACTACACCTGCTAAAGAAAAATTCTCAAAATAAGAAGCATCACAATGCATAAGGTATATAAAGTGGAGCAATAGGTTGAATGTTGGAGGAGCCATGCCTTTAGAGTCCTCTCAACGAATGCCTATGTTGCTGCCATGAGTCAGCATATTTCCACCCCAAATCAACACAGATGGATGAAGAAGATGCTTGCTTATGACTTTGTGTAAAATGCACAATGGGTCTATGCAAAAGAGCATTAGAATGTGTGTCAGGTTGATTATGTCTGACAGCTGAAATATTAGGTTTCTCAAGCTTGAGTGAAGGTGTAGAACTAATGTGTTACTCATGATCCTCAGAAAGAGTCGAGTGAAAAAAAAAAGGAGCTCTGTCAATGTGTGATCCTAATGAAGTATCTGCTTGAAAACTAATGTCATGATGAGAATTCCACTTAACATGTGGAATAGAGAAAAAAATACCTTGTGAATGTCTACCAATGACTCCGGTAGTGAGACCCATAGAATAGAGCATGTGAGAACTGAATGCAGTGGTATGCTTCTCAAAAAAGCCATGCAGCTGAGTAGAAGTAGGATACACAACATCTAGTACTGTAAGAGGCATAGATGTGGAAGAGCATGCAGTAACAAGCCTCACAGGTTTAGAAGCATCAAAAGAAGGTTCAGGATCAAAGACTGGCAAATCAATGTCAGTGGGTACAAGAGCAACAATTACAAGCTGACTAGGAGCATGGATATGGTTGTCCACAATATGATGGTGATGTTGTAGGCTAGCAAGTTTGTTTTGCAGGGAGTGTATTATTGTATCCCTATCGTGAATGAGTGATTGTAGAAGAGAATTTTCCTTCTTGAGAGATCTATTTTCTTCCACAAATTTTACAATATCCTCTTGAAGTCCACATACTTCAGAGAAAAGAATATCATTCTCAGAATCCATGATAGGTACAAACTGCAACTCCCAAAATGTTAGGACATCAAGCTCAGCCAAAATTACATCCACAATTGATTACAACACTCCTCCATATTTGACACTTTATAATTATAGTGCAAGTCTCAAAGTAAATAACTCTAATGGAAAGATCATGAAAAAAGTACTTTTGCAAAAGATGGCACTCAAAACTGAGTTAGCGATCAAAAGTTACAAGGTTTGCAAGATTATGCTCTACTTATTTATTTTAGTTGACACTAAAACAAAATAAATTATTGTTGCCTTCATCACACAAATAAAAATAAAGGGGGCTGAAGTTAAGCACCAACAAGTAGGAATCACAAGCTTTAAGCCCTCATATGACCATACCATATGACCAAGGACTTAGGATTTTGGGTTTAATCTTTTGTCTTAAAGCATAATTAGGGTAAGCAAAATCAAGTTCTTGATGTCTTGAGTAGGCGTGTAGCACTTTTGACAACTATGGAAAATGAAGTAGTAGGGTTTTAAGTAGTTAAGGAATTATATGAAGGTGATCCATATTTTGGTGATGTTGTGAGACAACTTAAGGAACCTATAGTAGGTAGTGGTTCTTCTGATTATTTGATGCATGATGGTTTTTTATTCAGGGGGAAACAATTGAACATCCCTGTTGGTTTAATGAGAGAAAATACTATAAGAGAATTGCATAGTGGGGGGTTGGCTGGACACTTTTGTATAAGTAAGACAATTTCTCTTGTTGTAGAAAAGTATTATTAGCCAAAGGTAAAGAGGGACATAAGTAGGATTGTAGCAAGATGTAGAGTGTGCCAAATGGCTAAGGGGCATGCACATAATACTAGGTTGTATATGCCATTACCTGCCCCTACATGGTCATGGGTTGATTTGAGTATGGATTTTATGTTAGGACTTCCTAACACACAACAAGGAAATGATTATATATTTATTTTGGTTGATATATTCTCTAAGATGGCACAATTTATTGCTTGTAAAATAACTAATGATGTTTCCAAAGTTGCAGTTTTGTTATTTCATAAGTGGTTAGATTGCATGGAGTCCCAAGAACAATCACTTCAGATCAGGACACAAATTTTTTTAGTCAGTTTTGGAATACTTTGTTGAGCAAAATGGGGATGGTTTAGTAGTGCATATCACCCTTATATTGATGGGCAGACAGAAGTAGTGACCAAAATCTTAGGAAATTTCCTACGTTGCATAGTTGGAGAAAATCCAAAACAACGGGACTTAGTTTTACCACAAGTTGAGTTTTCTTATAACAGCTCGGTAAACAGGTCAATAGGGAGGTCTCCTTTCTAGATTGCATATTGTAGGAATCCCAAGGGGGTCATAGACCTGATTGTGTTACCCGGTGAAGATAAAACTAGTAATGATGCAAAAGCATTTGCAGAACACATTCTATAGATGCAGGATAAAGTGAGGGAAAAGTTAAAATTTAGTAATGCACAATATAAATCAGCTGTAAATGCTAGTAGGAGAGTAAGTGTATTTAAATAAGGAGAGATGGTGATGGTTCATCTTAGAAAAGAAAGGTTTCCAAAAGGGACATATAATAAACTAAAGTATAAGAAGATTGGGCCGTGTAGGATTCTGAAGAAAATGAGTGATAATGCCTATAAGGTGGACTTACTTGAAAACTTTTCTATCTCACTGGTTTTTAATGTTTTTGAATTATATAAGTTTTCAGGTCATGATGAAAACTTCATGAAGGAGGAAGAAATAAATTGGAGCAGAAGATACCAAAGAAGAAAAAGGAAAGGGTAATGTGTGTCTTAGACTAGAAGACAATGACTACTAGACATGGGAGCTACAATAGATATTTGGTGCAATGAGAAGGTTTGAAACAGGAAGAAAATATTTGGATTCCTAAGTGGGAACTGAAGAATATTGACAATAAAAAATTATATGAATTCCGTCAACTGAATATGCATGAGCTGAATCCTTTTTAACCAGGGGAGAATGATGTGGGAGTATAACTTGTGAAGGCCATAACTTTTGATCTGATCGTTGGATAATCTTGAAATTTTCCAGGGTAGTAGATCATCATTAGTATTATGTTGGGGCTAAATTTTCATGAAAACTTGTGTCCATTTTGGCATATTTTTTAGGGCAGATTACTTCATTTAGTGGCCTAAAATTGGCTCTGAACATTTTTTTTTACTTTTGACTAGGTCTTAGAGTTTTAATAACTTTTGTTGTGATTTTTAGAATAAGTCAAAACTTTGTGTGAGCCTTAATTTATGAAGACATATTTGGCACACAAAATTTGGGACCCATTCAAAGTTTTTTGCTAGTAGGTAATTTTTAGCATTTTAGGGTTTTTTGGCATTTTAGGGTTTTTTAGAGTAGATGTGAAATAAAAGGAAGATTGTAATGATGTACAAGATTAGTGTGGATTTTGGAATGAGAAGAAAGTTATTTTGAAGCTTCTGGTTTTTATTTACAAATTGTTTATGTGTGTTTTGGAGGTATTTCAACCTCTTGCAGCTGGATCCACATCATTCTTGAATTGGTCCTCACAAGTATTGTTGGTTGGATATTTTGTCAACCAAAATATGAGGTTCAACCACAGTACATGGGATTAAATCCCTCCTCAAAGACAGGTGAGGCTTCATGTTTATTACTAATCTAAAACACAGCAGAAACAATATATACAGTATTCACACTAATCTAACCATTGGGGTTGGGATAAAATCCCGAGATCCATATACACACGTTGGGAAGATGTTCTAATAAATGGACAGGGTCGAAAGTTATTACAATGGAAGAAACACAATGGAAAGGAAATGAGAGGAACGCATTTTATTATGAGTAAACACAAAGCATGAAATAATCATACGAGCTTTAGATCATAAATATAATGTTTGAAATGATTAGAATCATCAAGATGCTAAACGAAGAATAGCTTAAGATTATGAACATAAGAACAATATCTTAAGAAAGATATATCTCACAACACAAAGTTTGCAAAATAGTATCAACTCCTATTCTTCAAATGATTTAAAAGAAAACACAAAGTTTTTCTTCTTCACAATAGTTCTCAATATTCCAAAAATATCAACCCTTTGGAATGTATGCACATCCCTTATTTATAATAAAAATGGTTGAGAGAAAATAGGACAAACCCTATAAAACAGTCTTTTTAAAAAGAGTCCTGTTTTGCTTGGCTCTCACGCAAGAGACCAAGTCACAATATGATTCAAAAATGTGACGAAATAGAAATGAAAAAGACATGTCAATTTCAAGATTGAAATGGCACGTCGCATCAAGACTTAGTCTGAATCGTCATCTTTTGCTTCTTCATCTTTCTCTTCCTCCAACTGAGCCTGTTTGTTCCGAAATTCTTGGAATTTCTGGATTATACCTTGCATCTCATTTTCATCAAGCGCAGTGGAATGATTACTCAAGACTTCACATGTTTTGTGAGTGTCACTGGCACTACCGGGAAGCTTTCTCAATCTTTTGTTGAGTTTTCTCGAGACCTCTAAAGAATGTTCAATCTTCACAAACCTATCGATGATTTCAATACCAAATCCGTGAGTTGGTTCATGCTGAATAGATTCTTGGATTTGTTTGAAAAGATCATCGGCTGGTAGGATGCCTGAGTTTCCAACTGACACTTTCACACAAATTTTTAGCAGTTCTTCTTCTAGGTCGCTTTTGCCATCAATCAATTGATCTCTTGATTCTCTCAATTTGCCGCAAGCTTCATTGAGAATCTTTACCCTGAACCTGATGGCTTTGGTCAGCTGGAAATGCTTATCTGCATGTGGGATGATGCCTTCTTCTACCAAGATACATGATGGAATTTGTTTAATACCTAGAGAGCTTCGAAAATCAAATCAAGGTGTCCAATTTCTTGGGAGAAATCATCATCCATCTTTTCTCCATAACTCTGTATATTCCCCAAAGATTGATAGACTTCCACAGTTTCTTGAATCACTTCTTTCCCCTGTTGGAGTAGCATTTGGATCCATTCATCGACCACCCTTCCTTTTTTATTAATCTTCTCAATTATAGGCACTGATGAGAAATCGAATCCGACAGGGACAGAGGAAGATGGTATGGATTAAAGGGGTTTTGAGAGCTTAAGCAATACCTCAGTCAAATGTTCCACCTATCCTTTAAGCTCATCTCTACTGTCTTTTGTTTCCTTCAATTTCTGGCACAACACGTTTGTGGCATCCCATGCATCTTGTTGTGCTCCATCTATTGTCACTTCTCCTAGAGCCACCCTGGTTATCTGATAGTCAAAGGCTGTTATGTCCTCTTTTGTTTTGTCAGTCACAAGAGTGGCGATCTCTGCAAACTTATGCCCTGAAGCGTCCACCAAAACCCTTGAAACAGTTTTGGGTTTCTTGGTTGATTTAGCAGTAGAAACCTTGAGTGAGCTAAAATCAAAGGCTGGTATGGGTATAATCACCTTCCTCTTCCTCAGAGTTTTCTCGAGTAGCCATTGAGGTGTGTCAAAGGGAGTTTTCATTATTGTAGAAGTTGGCATCATACTTTCAGGGGGAGAGGGATCCAATGGCGGAGTGGGGATAGTTACCAATGTGGTAACAAATTCAATAAAAAGAGGCACATGAGGGGGCGTGTTGGTGATTACTTTGGTACTAGCAGAGAGGGGTGAGAGTCCAAAGAAAATTCTAGCCATGACCAAAGAAGTAGATGGGGAAAGAGGAGGTAGGAGTGATTGTGAAGGAGGAAGAGCAGATTCTGACTCCAAAGTCTGGGATACAAGAGATAAGGTCGCTTCAGTTGGACAGTCAATAGATGATGAAACTAGAGGCTGGCTTACTTCTCGTTCGAAAGAAATTTCTCCTATTCCTGGTGGTGCTGGTGATTCTGGCACATTCACCATTTCAACTGGAGTAACAATTGAAGAGATTTCTCGTTCTTTTCTCTTCTTGACAAACTTGACCTTTATAGGTCCCTTAGAAGATCTTTTGTCTTTTCCCTTTTTGGAGGGCCCCACCTCTGAAGCAACCAATTTTGAAAAATTATCATCTTTAAAACTCATTCCCCAAGAGGCGAGCCATGCTTTGGTGCGTGCAAGAATTAGGGTTCATCTATCTGTAACGGAGGCTTTCTCACTGAGAGACCAATCAATAGGTGGGAAAACATATTGATCTTCATTCAATCCATCATATGAAGGATCCATAATGCTTTCATTATCACTAGTACCTTCTGGTATGTCAGCGAGCTCAAGTGTCTAAATTTCAGCAAGTGTCAACCTGCTATGATATTTTCTTCGGACATCAACCTCATCACGTAAATCAATCTAGATGTCTTCTATGCTTGGCATGTGTGGGTGCACAGTTCCATATGACTTGAGGACTCCTCGAAAATCAAACCCATCTCAGGGCTTCATGTGCTTCTTCAAATTATCTTGAAGCTCATGGAAAACGTTCTTGGCTTTCACCACCGTTGAACAAGTATACCTTCCAATAGAAATTGGGAAAGATACAGCGGCGTTGTGTTTACTCTGTTGGAACTTGTGAAAATCCAACAATTGCCTGACCAACTCCATCAGGATTAGTTTGTCCCCTGGATATCGGGGCAGATGGAAAGGATCCCCTGGGTACATGACTACCCGAAGATATGTGAACTTTTTAAATTGCAAGAAAACACAACCCCATTTTGAAACTTCAACCCATGCCTCATTAGAGACTCTCATTTTTCTCTAGTTCGGGGCTTAACCTGCAGATGTTCTCGTAAAAGAGGGCATCGTTTACCCTTCTGAATTGGTCTTAAGACCCTTTTCTTGTCAGCTGAGGAAAATATTGATAAACATGCTCCACTGTCTTGTTCCCCTTGGGGTCCAACCTGGGATAGTTCCTCATGTTGACCAGTTGCATAGGTGACATACGAGGACATATAAAAATTTCCCGTAGACAGGACTGTTATCATTTGAAAATCTATCTCGTTACTGACAAGGGTACCCCAATCAATTCCATGTTGATTCTTCTTAATAATGATCATGAACTGGTACATCCATCCTTGGAAAACATTTGATTCGGGGAAACCAAAAACCTGACTCAACAGAGTAATGATATCATTGATTTCCTGAATGAAATCACTTCTGGGAACAAGTCTTGGGAACCTGGAAACAACCAGTTTGGATTTGATTAGGAACTTCTTATTCATGTGCTTGATGCAATCCTCCTGGTCATTGTCCCAAGCTCTTTGGGATGACTTGAGATCCGCATCTCCATATTCCTCAAAATTAGGTAGCTTGAGAAGGTCATCAAAGTAACCTCCGTCCAAATTGATTACAACTTCTCTCGCCTGGTTTTTCATAGAACGAAAAGTAGAGTCATAATTCGAAGCACAGGATAAGATGAACTCGGGGCACTCAGTGGACATAGGGAAGCTTGCTGCAAGAGGTAGGCCACTGCCAACTATTGATTTCATCCATGCATTCTGAGAAGATCTCTTGACCCTATTCTAAAAATCCTCCATATCTATGTTTCCGAGCTCTGTATCCCGGATGTCGTAATTATAGTTAATGTAGGAGGGAGACTCCACCTTCCTGAATTTTTACTTCATCCTCCCTGATTTTTTAGTCTTATCTTGTGATGGACCAGGGTCCGACATGAGGAATTTCGAAGGAGAAGAGTGTCAGAGATCAGAAGGTGTTGAACACTTCGGAAAACCTGACACACTGGAGATGCCAGAAAGATGGAAAAACCTGACACATTGAAGAGAATGCCGGAGAGTTTGAAAAAATCAACACACTGAAGAGAATGCCAGAGAGTTCGGAAAACCTGACACTTTGAAGAGAATGCCGGAGAGTTTGGAAAACCTGACACTTTGAAATTTTCTGATATACTGTTGGTTTTGAAAACTGCGAAGCACCCTGCGAAACCCGAGAAGAGGGAATGGGGTAATTGTTGAGTTGAAACATGTGGGTTTCCTTCACCATTTATATCCCAAACATATTTTTAATTACAATGACATTCTGGGGAATAAAACAAAGTGATAATTCCAAAGGGGTAACCCTAAAACACAAACCTGATTTAGAAAACAACCCCAAAATGGAAAAGATAAAACCCCAAAAACCCTGATAAGAAACTTGGAAGAATTCCTTACAAAATTATTCCACAAAAACCACAAACAAAGAATGAAAAAAAATATCTTCAACCAGGACAAGGAATGATAAAAAATGAGCAATGCAATCAGGCACAGAGGCGAGTCGGGTTTCTGGGTCGAAGATGCATGCGCGAAAATCCACGAGGTAAAAAGCACGTCTGGTAAAAATGACGTGGAAATCTGAATATTTATAAGAAATTCCACATTTAATACACTTCAGTTGACATGTACCAACTACCCGACAACTCGGCATTAATGCCATGTCAGCATGCTTGGGATATCCAGAAACCTGACACAAAGGGTTTTAGAGTAATTCCGGTTGCGGGGATCGGAAGACATGCGACATAAGGCATGTTTTGATGAAGGCATGTTCCGATGCTTGGAAGACCCGAAAACCCGAAACAAAGGAGTAAGTCAGGATTCAGGAATCGGAAGACACGCGACATGAGGCAGGTTTTGACGAAGGCATGTTCCGATGCTTGGAAGGTCCGCAAACCCGACTCACCTTACTTGATGCGGGTTTTAGGTTTCGGGGAACACACGACATGAAGCACCCAAAACACATGTTGTCTTGCTTATGAAACCTGAAAACCTGATTATCTCTCTGAAAGGTGATTCTTAGAAAACCAGCTCAAAAATTTCTTAGGGTTATCTCATTTTTTGGCATAAACTCAAAAATGAGATAATAGGTATTCACTGGATAATATTCTTCTACGATGGCCTTTATGAAACTACCCCATGTTTCTTGAGGTTTTGTATCAACCATTACATAATCATTATCATCCTCTTGCAGGGATTATGAATCCCACCATTTTTTACATAAAGAGATTATTTTAGCAGTGCAAACATTATATTTTCACCATTAAAAAATTATTGACAGAAAAATATGATTCTAGTTGGTCAAGCCATTTATCCAATTCATTAGAATCAAATTTTTCTTCAAACCACAAAATGGCAAACTTTACTTGTACCTTGAATAGTGTTAGGCCCCCAAAATGCCTACTCGATGTGGGTGTAACTATGGAGGTGAGCTAGTTGTAGGGATGACCCAAGAGAGGTCATTAATTAACTATGTAATCATATCCCTCCTTTGGATCTCAAGGGATTCATCAAGAATTTCTAGCATTTTGACCTTGTGCATTCTAACATGCAAGATTGGAAATAACCTATCTTTGATATTTTTGTCATTATTTTTTTCAAGGGTAAAATTCATACTTGAAAACATGACAACTATACCCTATTGTCCAAGTTTTTATTGTGAACCTTCCCAGGCACCCTTCTAAATCAGGTCATCCTTTATGTTAGGCCTTTCCCCATCCTTTCAATATCCATTTTTTTTTCCCAACCTTTCCCATGTGTTATAAAGAGGAAAAAAAATATCATAATATTCTTTTGAGTCTCACGACAGATCTTTCAACACGCTAAGGAATGACTATTTTTAGAATTTCTAAGGTGGGTGCACATTCTTCAGAGTAGATTTAAAGACCTAAATTCATCAGGGGGTGCTATTAATGATCCAAGATCATTGTGTAATTTACTTAGGAAGATTTAATAAAGATTTAGAGATTTAGGAGCCAGTTAAGGAAAAATAGGTTTTTGAAGACAAAGGAGTGTGCACTGTAAAAAAGCACCCGAGCTTCGAAAGATGATTTCAAGAGATTTAGAATGAGTTGGAGGCCAAAATATATATAAATGGAAATCTTATTCAATTACCTAAAATTTGGTATTCTCAGTTTTTTCACAAGACCCATGTATTTCTTTCCACAACTCATTCTTGGTAGGCACAACTAGAGATCCAGATTAAAAAAGACATTTTTGAGGAGGTTTCAAGCTGACTCAGAACTTTAGACCCATCCCAATATTCTCAAAATTCCTTTTTCAGTCAAATTTATATAAATAAGTGCCTAAAAAGACTTCCAGGAGCTCCGACAATGTCATTTTCAAGGTCCTTTCCAAGGTACAAGCTCCGTACTTAGTCAATTTTTCTAGTGCCACGTGGCAACATGAGACTGAGGAAAAAAATTTGTGTCCCCTTAATCTATTTCCAAGGGGAAAATGGGACATAAAAAATGTTTCCCATCCCCCCTTTGAGCTCTTGGACCCACCACATGATCCTGAGAGACCTCTGTAAGCACTGTTTGGCAATTTTCTTGCCCCTGCCCTCATGCCATGCATGCCTGCCACTCATCACCATGATGCTGAGGAAATTTTTTGTGTCCAATTCATCAATTTTCCAAGGGGAAAATAGGGATATAAAAATGTTCCCCCCCACCTTTCTCCCACATGTTTCCTCATGTGACTTCAAATCAACCTTGGGTGCCGAAAATAAGCTCCTCCCTCCCTCTCCTTAACAAATGCAAGTTTGTCACTTGTCCTCATAGGGGCTGAGGTGAATTTGTGTGTTCTATTTATACCTTTTATAAGGGGGAAAAGGGGATTAAAAAATGTGCCCCCCAATGCATAAAAACCAGGAGATAGTACATTTTTTGATCTTCCTCCATTTTTCTCATAATATACCTTGAACTCTGGCAAAATATTTTTAGATTTTTCTCCTCCATTTTCCCTCCTCCATTCCTCATTCCATGTTCCCATAATCTCAATGAATAAATATTTCATGAAATTTTCAAGTTTTTAAAATCTCCATGTTCATCTTCTTTCCTGAGTGACTCCGTACCTGGGAAAGTGAAAATTTCATAACTCTCAAATAGGTGCATGGATCAAAGTGGGGTTTTTTAACAATTTTCTTCATTTCAAAACACATTCAAGGAGAAAGAGAATTATTTAAATGATGCCTTATATTTTTAATGGTGAAAAAATCCTTATTTTTTCCCCAAGATGTCATTCCTTTAATCTCCCATCATTCTGGCAGACAAATCAAGCTAAAAACTTGAACACAAAGTCTAGATGAAAAAACCTATTCAGGTGAAGCTGCTTTCATTGCAATTCAAGGTGGGAAATAAATTTTTACAAAAACATCAGGGACTACATTAATGTCTGTCATGACTCAGTGACAAAAAAACAGTGAGGTACTTCTTCACTTCCCAAGTTTCCAGTGGGTGGAATCACTCAAAAATTGGAGTAGAGCTTCAAAATTAATTATGTAAACTTCTGTAAGTGGTTTCATTTGAATCCAACATCGGGAAGACCAATTTATATTTTTAGTAATTATCCATGGGAGAACCTACTATAAATATTAATTTTGAGAAAAATGTGCATTCACACTCCTTATTTCACTTGCTCATGATCGCGATACTCCAAAATTAAGAAGATTGACAAAATGACAAATAAATGACTAAATGAGACCATAATGGTGAATATTCTAAAAATAGCTAAAGGTGGTCACATTTTAGTCATTCACTCATCCTATGATGGTATCAGCACTCATGAGAGCTCCAATCTTTGTTTTCAAGTCAATTCTCACATCCCCCAATGCGATGAGCGAAGAGTACCAAAACAAGGAAATTACCAATTTTGTATCGAATACCCTTTCAGTTATTTCCACAAGTGATGCATGATCAACAAGAAGATGAAATTTATTTTGGTCTCATTTTCCTTTTTTCAATCTAGAATTAGAAGGATTTTTTCACATGCCTCATTCATCATCAATGTGTCCACATAGGCAAGATCAATATCGTGGCTGAGTGAACAAATGCATCCAATTTTTCCCATATGAATGATTGATCATGAATTTGCGATAGTGTCTCAAAGGTCAGAAAGATTTTCTCAATGAGGGGAGTCATATTTTGATGTTATCAGTGGTCTTCTTCTCAAGTTTTCATCATCCCTCTTCTCGGTGTAACTAGGCAGTGTGTAGAAGTGCATTTTTCAAAGAGTTTCTAAAAGGAGAAAGGAGTTCAAAATTGTCCAAAAGAGCAACCTTCATTTGCGGAGCATGAAAATGTTGCAAAGGACCAGCTTGGGACAAGTTTCAATCTTCAACATCAGTGGAGTTGATCTTCATAAAAGGAAGAGGCATCCTCATCCAGGATTTGGACCTTTCCTTCTCTTCTCTCTCCATTATTTCCCCTCTTCTCTACCCCCTTTCTATTTCTCCATTATAAGCAATCACAAATTTCATCCTATTCAGTTAAATGTGACTATAGTCAATATTGTAATAAGTCACCCACAATTAATAAAAAGGGGACTTAATTACATCTCTAGGGAATTGAAGAGTCACATGTTGTAGAAGATAAATGGAAATTCATGTGGGGCAAGGTGAAGAGCCCTCTTGAAATCTATAAATTGTAATGACTTCCCCATTCCAAAGGGTTGTCAATTTTGTATGTTCAAGAGTAGATAACTACTTGTGATAAAAAAAGAGATAGATATTTTATTTTATTCTCTTTCTCATATGTTCTTCCACTCCTCTCATTGTACAAATTTGTGAGAATGTCAATAAAGAATAAATAAGTTTATGCTTTTCTGATGAGGGAATAAATGATACTTTGTGTTCATAATTTCATCTTGTCTTAGTGTTGGTAACAAGGTTGTTATTATTTCTGAATATGTGTGCTGATATGATTTGATTAATATTTACATGCATCTGAGTTTTCTATCTGTAATAGTAATCCCCCCTTCCAAATTTTCCATTCTCTTTTCCCACCTACCTAGAAAATTCCTCCCTTGCAAGAAATTGCAAGCATTTTCCTTAGGTTCAGTGGAGTGTCCATGTTGGATCCCTAGCCTTTGGGCCAACAAAAAATTATTTATTTTCATTCACACACAATAATGGGGCTGCCCCATTCAAGAAAAGGGACCTAGTCCTAGAGCATTTATGGAAAGCCACCAATTTTTCCTATCGACAAATTTTCTCGCCAACAGATACCACTGATCCAAATTGAAGTGAAACCACATGGACACCACACTAACAATGGTACTTAATGTGTTATGATAATCAATTCAAAATGAATTATTTATAAACAAAAATGAATTTTATTTCAACTACAAAATGAATTAAATTTGTAAAACTCCATAAGATGGATCTATTCCCAAAGATCTCTTTATTCATATAACAAGCTATTTTATAGTTATACAATGGAGAATATGAAAAATTGCTAAAATACGAATATAAAGGGTTCCACAAGGGAACCAAAATGTTATCCTACATGAATAGAATTCTTATCCACCTTAGGGATGGATTAGAAAAGAAAGAAGTAAAAAAATTGAAATCTATCCTATCATTACTATTATTTTATTTACTGCTACTTTTGGGGGTCATATCTCCTAGCCTGTTGACCTATTTTACAAACCACATGACCCATTAGAAAGATGATAGAATGAAATTGATTTTTTTTTCTATGATTGTAGTACTTCAGCTATCACCATACAATCCAAAGCCTAGAAATGCTTTGAAGACCCCCCAGAATGTAAAATACTAAATTTTGTTAAAAAATGCTAAAAATAGATTTTCAGGAATTATATTCTAGATCAGTATATATAGTATGAGGCAATCCCATAACCTCCATTATTTCCTATAAACATTCCTTCTCATCCAATAAAGGGACGTAACACCACTTTTTCTCTTGAGCCCTCTCTTGACCAAACCACCACATCTAGTCCTTGAGGATATAAACAAGGAATGTTATGATGTAGTACTTATGATTATGAGGGCTGTTATAATGACAATTATAGTGATATCGTAAATTATTTTGTTAAATAAAAATAAAGATATCTCTTTTCCCTCAAATTAATTAAAAATGATAACATTGCAATGAATCTCTTACCTTCTCCTCATATTACAGGAAATGTTATAATACATTTTGATTTATTTTCTCCTCCTCTTAACATAGTAAATGATACAATTGAGTGTTCTCTCTCTCCTTTTCCTATTGAAATGGAAAATGCTACAATTAAGTGTGTTCTCTCTCCTTTTCCCATTGAACTAGAAAATGATACAATTGAGTGTGTTCTCTCTCATTTTCCCATTGAAATGGAATATGCTACTATTGAATGTATTATCTCTCATTGTCCGCAATAAATATTGAAGTTCCCAAAACGGAATGTCCATGGATATGCCCTGTAACACAATCTTGGATTGAAATAGTGATATCATTGCAAGAAAGAAATTATTTGTAACACCTTGCATAACAAGGCCTCTTTTAGAACAATTAACTGCAGCTGCAACAAGATATAAGAAAGTTACATGTTTGGGTAATCAAGTAATATTAAGAAAAGAAAAAATTGAAAATAAAATTGAACTTACCATCAACTTGCACATTGTAATGAGATTCCAAATATTTTTTGCATTCATCAATTAGGAAAACCTTTGTAATCACAGGCATATGCTTTTGAAAAGATAACCCAGATAATCGATGGACGTCTACGGGCTCCACGCGAAATGAAAATATATGATCCATTAGAGGGACAGAAAACTTTCCATCTACCTGGTGGTAAGAATTGATCAGGTAATCAAGGATTGTAGTATTTGTTTCAAATTATGGCATTTTTGCCAAGCCCTGTGAATTGTGTTTTGTTCATCCATTCTTTAGGTGTATCTTTCAGTTTCATCAGTGTCGTAATATGAGGGCACATGAGATTTTTTGTACTAGAATTTGGAGGTAGGAGTAATTGTGGAGCTATTCATTGTTGAAAAATTTGGAAATTGGTGTTAATTTGTAGGAGAGGGGAGGGGAAAGACTACAAGTGCATGTTGGTTTGGTAGAAAATTTGAGAGAATGTTGTAGATTTGTAAAAGTTTATGGAAAAAAGTAAAGAAATGAACCTCGTAGGGCTATATATATGATCAGGGGATCATTTTTGATATCAAAATTTCCCTAAACGTCCCTAAATTATGTAATTGTAGAAGATATTTTTGAGATCTTTCCGAAGACTATGAAAATGTGACAAACAGACATTGGGAGCTCTAGTTATGTCCGGTCGAAGTTTAGTCAACGAGAAAGTCAACTCTAGTCAATAGGTCAATATTGGACCAATAGCACTATGACACATGGAAAAAGGGTGTTGGCAAAAAGAGAAAGTCATTTTGCATGGTTATCAACCTCCAGTCTTTAACAGGCGTAAAAGTTGGTGGTCGCGATAAGAGGCTCAACTTTTTTAACAAAGGGGAGCCCGACCGCCGTGTGGACTAATTAGTTATCACCAACTTGGTGGGTCCACAAGCCACCAAATGGCTTGCCACCACTCATCTAATTCTCTCAATTTTCCTATCGAGAGTCGACAAGTGGACTATGTGTTGATCGAGTTTCTCATCGAGTTATGGATCGAGTTACACATCGAGTTATTCACCGAGTTGATTATATTCTATGTCATAATGTTTGGGTCAAATTTCTATTATCTTGGTGAGTCCACGTTACACCTCAGTGGGAACCATTTCCACATGGCTCATTCAACCTAATTGGCCATATTCCCACATATCTTGGCGGTCACAACAACCAAACAACACACCACACGACTCGGCCAAATAACTCGGCCATGTAAATCCACCCCCACACATATGCAAAGACCACATGGAGCATGGTGGGGAAAACAAAGGCCCATGTGTGGAGAAGCCCACGTGAAAGGAGGGTGAGTTTAAGGTTTTAAAACCTTAGAAAAATCAATATGCCACCCAATGTGGGATATTATCCACTCAAACATGCAAGCCACCTATTATGGGGAAATAAACCCATCCATATGCTACGTTTAGGATTTTAATAACATATAGATAATTTAAATGCATTATTTAAGGGCCCCATTTGGGTATAAATAGAGGACCCCTTGCATTGAAAAGGAACACACTGACACAATTTGGAATCTCAAGACAAAAGCTTGACGAATTTTTCCCGAGCGAGTGGAGGAGAGTTTTTTTATAAGACCTATTTATTAGGCTTATAATAAAGTTGTGAAGACCTATTTATTTAAATAGGAATTATTGTGACTAGGAGTTTTAATACTACCTAGCCGGCCCATAGGCATTATTTTGAAGCCTAGAGTATTGACTAGAGTTCCATAGTGCATTACGAAGCATCTAGAAGGTCGATCGAGTTCTAGAGGATTCTGAATAGTGGAGCTAGTGCCATAGAGATTTTTGAATATGCCATGAAAGGGGAAGTCGGGTGATATTTTTCACCCTTGTCATTTGAAGGTCTAGATATTCTTCTAAGCAAGTTCTTAATAGTTTCCATTAGGATTTTTGTGAAAGTACTATTGTAACTTACAAGTTTTGACTAGTGGAATGGTTCGAAAGAACCCGAAGACGTAAGCAATTGTCAAACTCCATAATAAACCCTTTTGCAAAGTGTCATACTTATTACATTATTTTAAGTTGATTTTAATGGGGTAATAATAAAATGGTAATTTGATAAGCCTACAAGGGTCTGAGATTGAGTAGATAAATTTTTTTGTCTATTTTCGGATCAAGTTGGTATCAGAGCTGGTTTAGCTCCATATTTTCTTCAGTAAATTTGATTAATAGAGTGATTGCTTCAAGTTAGTGAAATTGGTTTAGTTTGTGTGAACAGGGTATAAGTGTACTTTGGGAAAAATTTCTAAATAGGCAAAGCTCGATGAGGTTGAAGCTTATAATCACCGGATCCAGGAAGATAACTCTCTCATGTGATCAATGTATTACTCCTTGGAAGAGGAGAATACTCACTTAAAATCAGAACTACAAACCAAGGATGAGCTCTTGGAAAGGTTGCAATGTGGTGACCAGAAAAAGGAAATACCTTCAACTTTAGATGCAGAGAACATGGCAGATGATTGCACTATAAGTTTTTCACCAATGGAATCTTCTTCTTCCTCCCATTTGGTTTTAGATTCAGGTAATGAATTCTTTGTTTTGTTTGAAAAGCATATTAGAGGCATTGGATCTAAATTATTAGATAAAATGGGATTTGATGGAAGAGGCCTTGGTAAAAATGGCTAAGGCATTTCTAACCCAATACAGGTCAAGGATCATCCTCATTTTGCAGGTTTAGGTTTTCCTAGTGTAGGAATGGATATTGGAGAATGCTCCAAGAATGTTGATGGAAGAAAATCTTTCAAAAGCAAAGTGAATACCCCTCTAGTCCTGCAAGAATATTTTGAGCAGGAAATTTGTGCTTCGTCGTCACAAGCAGGATGTGGTAAGAGAAATTAGCGAAGAGGTAATGAGATTCCACCTCCAGTTTCTTACCATAATCATAAGCACAATAAAACTTTTGATCCACTTTTTCAGCTTAAAAAATATGGTTATGATTTTTAGAAGATGTGGAATTCCTTTCCATGTACCTTTTGTGGATTGCATAATCACTTTGTGCAAGAAGATAATGAAATTGATGAAGAAGTTGATGTCGTTTCTCAGGAACAATCTCATCATGCAGAGTCAAGAAATGGAAAAAAGAGTTCCTCATCCCAGAATAAGGAAATTAAAAGGAATTTTTTTGCTCATTACAAGAGGAATGGGCATAGGGTGGAAAATTGTTAGAAATTGCATCCATTTGGCCATCAGATTTATGGCAAGCCAAATATGGAATGGAGGCCTATTGCAAAGGAAAAGGAGTTTTCAACTCCACCACCAGTTGAAAATTCAACCCAGGACCAGGTAATACCTAAAAATGAAAGTCCTTTAAAATGGGTATGATGCAGTGTAGAATTCACCAATACAAGCCTAGGCACACTGGCACATCACTCAGCCTAAACTAAGCACTCACCCAAAGTGCACAAAGGTACCAGGCCCCTCTTTAGGTTTGCTGTTGCAGGATGTTAGCATGATGAAGACTTTAAGCATTCATATCTATGACTAATGTATCCTTCTATAGTGCATGTTCAGATCTAGATCTAGAAAATAACAGCCATGATGAAATCAAGCATGAAATACTGAACTATAACCATGATAACACCTTAATTCAGTCCATAATCTCAATTATATCAAATATAGTAATACAAAGAAGTTTCCTTACAATAACATTAGTATACACTCATGCACGTAACAAATTTTTTAGCATAATCTCACAATAACACAATTCTCATACCTATACGCCCTCTCTCTTTTAGTGCATAGTTTACTACATATTTATAAGGATGGGGACTTGCCCTTCATCATTTATCTAATCCCAAAATAGGTCACATGCTATTATTAGCCACACACCATTACAAAAATAGGCTTACATGTAAGAATACTAACAATAGACATCTCTTAGTGAACTGACAGTAGTAGATCTTTAGTCCCAGCCTTTGTCCATACAAAGTGCTCCATAGCTGATCCTCCAAAAAATAGCCAATCTATGAAAATGGATAAGTCCTGAATCTATCTCTCTTCTCCATGCGTAATGCTTTATGATACTTCCATGCCTTTGAATGTGCCTTGCTCTCTTTCGCAAACCTTCTGTATTTCCTTCATTAAGTTCCAAATTCTGACTGATCAACATTACCCCACACTAGTTGCATTATCGCCTTGTCAATGGTTGTCTCCAAAATGAATCAAAGAATATGAATAGAAGAATAGAAAGAATTTTTATGAATATATGAATGTCTTTACCCTACAGTATCTTCTGCTTCAACCTGAATAATCAATTCTAGATACTCTTCTTTTATTTCTACCTCTAGAGTCTGCCAATCATTGACTGCGGCCTTTGCATTCTCTAGAATATCCACTGCAATTGACTCCGATTCATCCCTTACAATCTCTCTCTTCTCATTCTGCAATACCAACACAATGTTGTACATGGCAGTCATTCTTCCTTCTAACAGGTCCATCTTCTATGCGATGAGTTTCCCAAGCTCATCCAACCTTTCCTTATGTGGTTCTTGAGCTGCCATAAGGGCCTTGTACTTCTTCTTAACAAGTTCTAACCATTATGAGTAGCCCAATGTCTCATCTTTCATGGCCTTTAGGACTTCATTTTCTTCTAAAATGGTCCTAGTCCTTATAACAACTTCTAGTGTTGTACAAATATTTAGCACTTGATCTACCTTCTTTAGTTCCTCCTGCAAGCTCTGAAGCAACCCTTCATATGATGCAATCTTCCACATCACTGAAGCCTTTTCCCACTCTGCTTCTTGTGCTAGATCCTTTGGCTCTGGCATGTGCAAAGGTTCATCTTCAAGCACTAAGTCCACCAATGTACTTACATAATATATTGCTGAAGGAAATGTTGTGGGCACCTTTGGCTCTAAGTCTGGCCTAGCCTTCATGATATTGTCACCAATCTCCTCTGCCATGCCGATATAAACAACATTATTTTTTTGTACCAAGTCTCTTTCCTACTTTAGGCACGTTATTTCCTCATCCTTAGTCTTGATCTCCTTCCTTAGAGCCCTAATTGTTGTAGCTTTATCCATATTCTATCATGCCATCTCTGTCGATGCTTTCACCAAATAATTGCTTGTTTGATCATCTGACATAATAGTAGGCTTTACTATTATGTGTCTAGCCTGAGGCGTCTTTTTCAACCTCCTTCATATGCATGACTCACACACATCAAATTTTGGTTCATCCAATGCGTGTGCATTGAGCATGACAATTGCTTCCTTGTGTGCATTTTTGCCATATCTTCATCCATTAACTCCCAGCCATACAACTCCTTTTGTGTCATTGTGCTTTGGAAACGGGCACAGACAATTTTACCTGTGTCCTTGGCGTAGCCCATGGCTAGTGGAATATATTCCCCACTTGTTCTTCTTGATCTAGGTTGCGTAGGAACTTAGGCTTAAATATTTGGAACTTGTGTTTTTGTGTCCTTAGTAGTCTCAGTTGTTATCTCATCTACTCCTTTTTCTCCCTCTTATCCATCCTTCATTTCCTTATCTTTTTGTTCTTCCATGTTCTGTAGGAGAATTGGGTGTGCTTTCCTCAGACCCTTCCACTTCCTCATTCAGCTTAAATTTCCTTCTTCTTTTCTTAGTTGTCTCCTTCAGTGGAGAGAGTTGATGTGATCTGTGAACTTTTTGTGGAGTAGCACCTTGGGTCCTTGTTCTCATGAATACTCTCTTGAAACAACACTCTTCTTGGACTACATCTAAGTCCTCATCATCTCCTTCTTGTGGCTGTGGTGGTGTAGTCGCGCCTCAGCTTCTTCCTTATTTGTAGGTTGTCTTTTACCTCTATGTTCCAAACCACCACTATCTTCATGCTCTTCTTCTTCATCATCTACCTAAATTATTTCTATGGGCTTAGGTGTTGGAACATTTTCCAGTGTATGTTTACCTTTTGGCGGCCTTGGGAGCATAAACTCATTCTCCACATACTTAGTGATCTCCAGGTTGGGTTTGAGTTGGAGGTACACAAGCACTACTCTAGTGTCCCCAAATGCCAAGCTTAAAGGATTCATGCTTATAATATCTAAAATAAGCCTCTCAATATAGGCATTCTATCCTGGATATACATATTTCTTTCTCAGAGTGTGGTAGTCACAATCTACCTTTTCTGCATTGAAGGTTAGGCAACACACATCTAAAAACCAGTGAACTGATGCCTAGAAATACATCATTGTGAAGGCATAAAAAAGGTTGCACCATGGGATCCAAGCCCCATCCTTCATCTCAAATCACACGATGCAAAAATGCTGGTAGACTACAAACTGAACTGCCTTACCCACCACCGAAGGAAAATCCTTGGGTATGCACCACTCTTCTTCAAATGCCATGTAGATTATATCATACCACATCTCCTCCCTCTACTTGAATGGTCCACTCATTGATCCATCACACAAGTACTTAGCCAAATCTTTCCGTAGGTGACTTGTGTTCTGCGGGGTACTCCCAAATCCTCTCTTTTGGCCCATCAGGCACCCCAATCTCCATAAACACTAAGGCTAATAACACAATGCCAAAAATTATTCTGTCACCTGTCTACACTTCTTCAATGATTGTCTTTGCTATGTGATTTGCAATATTGTAGACCACTCCTTGAGACATCTTCTTTACGACATGTAGCCACATTGTGTTTACCTGCAACCATCTTCCTTAGTCATTCAACTTTGTTACAAGATGTGCAGTTGCCTACACTACTGGGTACTTTTTCAAAATTTTAATGTCCATGCCATGTAGACCTTTAATATATCCCAGCTCTTTCCTTTTCCCTAGGATTGTGGCCTTATCAGTTAAATCATTATCCAGATCCAACCCTGAGGCCCTTAGTCCTATCACTGTTGAAATCAAAGCAGTTGTGATTCTTACCCTCTATCTAGTGAAGTAAAAGAAGTCCTCATGGACTTTTCTCATCAACCACTGATACAATGGTTCATAATTTCCAAAGTATGGTAGCTCGTACAACTGGTAGACTCCATTTTGCTTCAGTAACTTCTCACCAATGTCATCGTACACTGACATATCTTCTGTTGTGCACTTGTTCATTTTTGTGCTCAGTAACACATCGAGATCCTTCTTATTATCTAATGTTCGATGGTTGTAATCATTGATTTTACATTGGTGGATATGGGAATCCCATTCTTGTCCCATAATCATGGCCTCTGGATACTGCATTTCTGAGAAATTACTCTTGGGAGCAATTTATTCTTTCACTTCAACCTTCTTCTTCCCTTTATCTCCTGTTGTAGGTGCTTTCTTCAGTGCCATTTGAAAAATATCTCTTTTCTTCCCTTTGTAATTGAGAAAGTTTAAACCCTAGTTAAAATCTTCATGCCCTAGTGGAAATCACGTGCCCTAGCTCATTTGTAATGTGTCTGCTTCACTCAAACCCTTCACCTATGGGAATCCAAGCTTCTCCTGTGCATAACCCTTCTCTCCACGTCTGGTTTCACACTCTTCACACCTCAACATGATTTCTCAGCTCATTCACACTTAACTCTTTTCAAATTCTCTCAATTGCAATGGTAAAAATGAACTCACATCCTATCCTTATATATAATTTCAAAAAGTTAGTGCATTTATTTCTCCTCCACCTACCAACAATCCTCTCATTAATTGACCATTTTCATTATTTCCATGTGCTACATCTTCACACCCAAGCTATAACCTTCTAGTGCACCCTCCTACCTTTTGGCTGCAAACTTCTCTTCAGCACACTTCCATGCACCTGAGTACCTCATCACTACACCTTCCACTGGTAGTCTTCCCAGCCTCTGCTTACCTCACGTTATACTTGTTTCTTCATTCCTCTCTATCTATGGTCCTTGTGTCTAGAAGCAATATCTTTTGTTTTTCTCTTTTTTTTTTCAATTCTCTAACCTTGAATAGGAATTGTAGATAGTTCCTTTCATGTGGGATTATTTCCATCAGTATTGTACCTAGATATCAACAACCTACCCCACACTAAGGGTATGTGTAGTCCTCTGCACATAAAAATTCTTCAAATAGTAATTAGCTTCTAGCACGTAAATGTGCTTATTACAAAAACACATCAACTGAATTGACAAAGCCTAGTGACAAAGAAGGAAACACATTAAGGGAATGTAGAATTGGAAACCTAACCTAAATCGCAACACTACCTTATTACAAACACCAAGAAGACTTATTTATAGTAGGGCTTCCACCTACTCCCATTGAAGTAAGTGGGTAACCATATTCCATCAAGTGCCTCTAATTAACATATGTCTGATTCGAGTATGTGAATGATAACATACGGCCCCAACCAATGTACCTTGAATTTTCCTGGGTGGCACAAAAAGTTAGAATCATAAAGGAGCACCATCTGTCCTATCTCAAGCTTTTTATCCTTGATGTGCCTGTCAATGCC
Organism: Taxus chinensis; assembly: GCA_019776745.2. Taxonomy (NCBI): domain Eukaryota; kingdom Viridiplantae; phylum Streptophyta; class Pinopsida; order Cupressales; family Taxaceae; genus Taxus; species Taxus chinensis. The sequence continues at coordinate 984,923,843 of CM034146.1, forward strand.
ATGATTTCTACCTGGCCTTCTCTTGTTTTTGACTCCAACGTGTTATGGCTCATCACTCATCCAATTTAATTAACTTTTCAATCTGTTCTTCTAATTCTTTCTCATCAACAAGACCTCCAGTGAGTGCAATACACAAAGAAGGTAACATAAATTCCATAGGAAGAACTGGTTCTATGCCAAACACTAACTGAAATGGTGTGGATTTGTTCAACCTTTTATATGTTGTATGATATGCCCAAAGTACTATAAATACTTTATCATCCCAATCCTTCCTTCCAACATCACATATTTTTGTCAATGTGTGGCCAATTTTTTTTTTGAAAGCCTCAGCAGTTCCATTTTCCTGAGGATGATAGGGTGTAGTCTTATGGTGTGAAATCATGAATTCATCCAATAAAATTATGATTGTCGCATTAAGAAAATGTGTGCCCCTATCACTGGTCAAACTTAAAGGACATCCATACCTTGTAATAATATTTTCCCATAGAAACCTGGTTGATGTAGCTGATGTACAATCCTTTGTAGGTGCTACTTCTACCCACCTTGTCATATAATCTGTGTAAGTTATGATGTAGCGCGATCCAGTTCTACGAGTAGCTGGTGAAATTGGACCCACAAAATCTATAGCCCATTTCTCAAATGGTTTTTCACTAGTAATGGGTCTTAAAGGCATTTCATCTCGTTGACCTAGTTTCCTAAGATGTTGGCAATGATCACATGCCTTACAAAATTCCTTACAATCTTTATATAGGGTCTCCCACCATAATCCAACGAGTAGAATCTTGCATGTAGTGGCATCACTGGCATAGTGGCCACCTGCAATGCCACCATGAGCTTCTTCCATAATATTTGTGTGCTCATGTTCCAATACACAATAGCTCAATACTTCATCCCAACCTAATTTGTACAGGTCACCACTAATTAACATATAAGGGTCTATGCGTATAGCAAGTTGTTTCTTCTCCAAGGATTTCATTCCTTCTGGTGTCATACCCATTCATAGAAAGACAACAATGTCCTCTAGTTCTAATGGTGCTTGTTGTAACCTGTATAACTGTGCATCTGACATGGTATCTTCAATTGCCTATGCTTCTTCTCCTGACTGTATTCTGGATAGATGGTCTAGTCCAGAATTACTTTTCCTAGTTTTACCATAACTATGAAATCAAATTCCTAAAATAAGAGTACCCATCTGCATATGTGTCCTTGTAGAATGGGATTATTTACCAAATACTTCAATGCCATGTGATCTGTATAAAAGATGAATGGTGTAGCTAGTAGGTAATATTAGAATTTATGTAGCGCATAGATCATTGACAAAGCTTTGTTCTCTGTAGTTGTGTAATTCTTTTCTATAGGAGTCAACTTTCTACTAGCAAAACAGATAGGATGATCTACAATAAATTCTCTAGGTTGAGCCAATGCCACGCCAATGGTCATGTCAGAGGTGTCAACATGTACATGAAATGGTTAGTCCCATGAAGGAAAATGTAGAATAGGCATGGTAGTAAGTTTCTCCTTTAATGTCTCGAATGCGCGTTATTCTGGTTCTTCCCAGTAGAATGCACCTTTCCCTTTTAGTAACTCCTCCAATGATGGGACAACTTTGGCATATCCTTTGATAAAATTTCTATAATATCCTGTATGACCCAAAAATCCAAGCACCTCACTCTAACTCGGTAGGCTCTCTTAGGCCTATAATGACTACAACCTTGGCTGGATCAACCAACAAACCTTCCTTGTAGATTATGTGTCCTAACAGTATTCCAAACAACATGGAAAATATGCACTTCTTGATGTTGAAAGAGATACTCAATTGTCTACATCTTTCAAACATTAAGCACAGATTGTCACAATGATCCTTAACTAATCCATACACCATCCAATCATCTAAATATGCATGTAAGAAGTTGTCGATAAATTCCTTGAACCTTGAACAACTATGTGCGAAAATACAGCAGGTGCATTTTTCAGACCAAAAGGCATTACAGTATAGGTGAAACTACCCCATTCAATAGTAAACGTAGTCTTTTCCTGATCCTCCTGGGAAATCCTAACCTAATGATACCCAGAGAACCGATCTATAAATGAATATATTTCACCCCCTACAACACCTTCTAGTATTTCCTCAGTGAATGAAATAGGAAAGGGATCAGTCACACATGCAAAATTCAGCTCCCTGTAGTCCATGCAGATCCTAATCCATCCATCCTTCTTGATACTGATCACCATTGGACTAACCCATTCTGACTCATCAAGGGGCTTGATAATCCCAGACTTCAACATTTTGCCAATCTCTTCTTTGACCTTTTCGCGCAAGTTGGGGTTCATCCTATAGGGTCTCTTGCTAACTGGGCACACACCTTCTTTAAGCTTTATCTTCATCTCCCCTAATGATTCATGCATGACTTTAAGTTCATGGTACCCCCTAGGGAATAATTCCTGATAATCCCTTAGTAACTCTATGATTTTTTCCACTTCAGAGTCTGACCAATAGTCTCCAATTATGGCTTCCTTAGGCTCATAATATAACCCAATATTCACCCTCTTTGTCTTCATAGGTACATGATAGGCGGGCATGGTCTTATCTACACTGTCCAACACCTCACACCTACTTGTTGAATGGTTTACATCTAGATTTTCTACTTCTTTTTCATCCACTAAGTAGACCATTTTTCCTTTTTCTTTCTCAAGGAAAGCACATTGAAGTAGTGTGGCATCGACCTCTATTTCCTTCAACAAGACTTGCTCCTGAGTTTCCTTCATCCAATAAATCCTGAAGGATTTCTTCAGCCTTGGAACTATCTCCCATAAGTTAAGCATTTTATGAATTTTAATGCTTCTTCCACCAGAGGCTTTGTAGAGAAGAAGTCAAACATCTAGGCCATTCCTGCAATTAAATCCTATCAATTTCTAGTCTCTCTATGGAGTTCTGCATATACATACCAAGCACACGTGCAATCCTTGTAAAGTGGAATAAAACTTGTGCACCCATAGCGAAGGTGGTAAAGCTTCCTCCCCTTCTGTCCAGAGTCTCTCACACTTCTGAACGTGGTGCTGAATAGGTTGATTACCATGATAAGTGCAGATTTGAGTAGGTGCATTTCTCCTGAAGAACCTAGTAGCAAGAGCAATCCTAATTTCATTCCATCCTAAAAGATTATCCTTATGGGCCACCCACCAGCATGTTGTTGTCCCACATAGTGTATATGCTAGCATATTTCTTCTTTCCAGCGGGTCTATCCATTGTTCCTCCATGGTGCACAGGAATACCATAGGATCTCCTTCTCCAGTGTAATAAGGTATTGAGTTGTTACCTATTCTTCTGACATAACACAGTTTGCAACCTCTAGGAAATATGTTCTTTACTTCATGCCCTACCAACTCATAAGTGATATGAGCCCAATTATCACAAGCAACACTTGTAGTATCGCTAATAGATTGTGCATCCTCCCACTGAAGGATTCCTTCTTTACATGGCTCAAGCACTTTTGGATCCCAGATGGTGCATACATAAATCCTATTCAGATATTCTTCACTTAAGGGCTCAACATAGGGAACATATTTTCCATCTGTTAAAGGGATAATAAATCTTTCCTCCTTGTTTTCAAAACTGATATAACCCTTGTTGAACCGAAGATCAACATTATTTGCATAGCACCAAGGACACCCCAATAGAGCTAGGAAGCTATCTGACTCTTCTAGCGCTAAAACCTCAAAGTCTCTAGTGAACTTGGCTCCTTGTATGGTAATGGATGCATCTTTTAAAACTCCAATGGGAGTGGCCTTAGTCTAGGTTAGCCATGAACAATACATTAGAGGATGGTTGTAATGGAGGTCTCCCCATTTGTACCCATGCATCTAAGGTAAGAACATTGACTTGCACACCTGTATCAATCAATATATTACTCAATAGCCACCCATCCACAACAACATTCAGAGTTATTTCCTTATCATAATCTAGGCTATGAGGGGGAATATTCGCATGTAGGATCTACCATCCAGTCTCAATACTTGCACGTGGAGTGTTTCCCTTTAACCAATTCCCTAACAATGGAATGATATTTTCCTGGTGCAACATTTTGCACACTTCTCTTAAGTCATCTATATCAGTTTGGACCGTCTCTAATTCTTTCTTTTGCTCCATCTTCCATGATTTCTCTTTTAAGTATTGTATCTCACCCTAAAGATTCCTGAGAACTTCCATGGTTTCCTGATAAACCTCCTTCTTGATGGGCAGGATCTGGGTACCGTGCATGTAGAACCTCCTCCTTAGTGATGGTAGGCTTCTACTGTAATGCTTCTCTGGCACGTGCCGCCTCAGCGCAGGTCATGATATTTACTTGCAACACCTCAGACTCTGCTTCCAACTTAGGCATCCACTGATTTTCCACAAAGCACGTTGTATCCTAACCATCCATACACCTTTGTTTTCTTGTTTATGTTTCTTACTAAGATGCTCATACAAGTCCAGGAACTCCTCATAGCTATGGTTCTTTCCACAAAAAGAACATGTAATATTCTGAGGAAATTCACACCTGTAGTGGTCAGGAGATCCGTGCATGTATAACATGTTCCACAAGGGAACTCACTTCTTCACCACCATGGCCTCATCCTCCAAATCCACCATGGTATCCTCAACCTCTACCATGACCACCTTCAAAATGCCCTTCATTCCTGATCATAGCGCACCTGATTGTGATCCCAGTCCTGATGCTTGTTCTTTCCTTTAGAGTTATCTGAGACTCTTATCTGTTGTACACCAATATCTATAACATCATGGATTCTGACCAATCAGTCGGCAGTCTTCTGTGTTATGAGTCGTGGACCTATAGATTTTATAGTAGCTTGAAATGTTCTTCCTTATCATGCGTTGTAGTAATGGGAAGTGGCTAGCATCATGGTTTAAATGGCATATCTCACAATCCAACAACAATGAGTGCACTAATCTGACGAGGACAAATATCCTTTATGTGACCTTCTACTTCACAATCTGTGCACCAAATCCCTGTGTGCATCTCATGTGCTGAATTTGCTGATAGTTTCTCCAACTATTTTTCCATAGCTGTGATTTGTGCTTCTAAAAATGGGCTCACCCCAGTGTCTATGCTTCCAACTACCTCAGCACGTAAGGCTACTTCAAGTGCTTGGCATGGATCAGTGTATGTCTTATGTGATAATACCCTCCTAAAAGGGGTAATCAGACCCCCAACGAACCAGTGTGCATGATGGCTTGTGTGTATGTCATAAGAAAGCTTAGATAACAGTGTTTTAAAATGGGCATCATACTCTCTAACACTTTCAGTAGTGCCTTGCTTAATATCCTTGAGTGCACTTATACTCTTCTACTCAAACTCAGGGATGTGAAACTCTTTAAGGAATGCATCTTTTAAAGCTGTATAGTCTACACAAGTCTGATTAGGGTCAAAATCTCTGTACTAGATATGTGTACGCCCTTATAACATGGTAGTAAATTGGCTTTCCCTACACTCAGAAGTTGTGATTCCTTTTGTGTGCCATATTATTTCACACATATGTACATGTTTAGCAGTATCTTCTATGCCTCTATACTTCTCGAAGATGAAGAGACATCTCCATGTAAATATTATGGGGTTGGTGTGGACCTTGCCCACCTGATCTAGAACCTCTTGTGTTTCCTCTGCCTCCAGAACCACCAGATCTACCGGAACTAGAGCTACATATGCCTCCTGATCCTAAACCTGTAGCTAGGGTCAGACTAGAAGATGTACTTCCATGTGTCCCAATAGTAGAACTGAACTATACCCTGACAGTCTGTGAAGGGATTACTACTCCCAGAAGTTAGTCCAAAAATATGACGCACCTTGAATTTTGCGATGATGACACACCTGAAAAGGTACTCCCATATAACAATGAATCCATTTGCATTGCCATCTTTGTGCCTTTATAAGACTCACTCCTACTCTCCCACTTCTTGAATTAGCTTGTTGACTATTTGTTGTACTAGATGTATGGAAAACCAAGCACAAGGGCAAGGTTGCCTAGGTGGATTCAGATGTGCACGCCCATGGACCAGGTCATCTCTGCTGGCACTTCTACGTGAGGTCGAGGAGGGATCCCTTGTCATGTTTTCCCAAATGGGGGAGTTCCTGATGCTCTGGCTCCACGTCTTCTATGTGACTCTCCAAATCCTTCACAAGCCATATCTCTTCTCAATGCCATCCACTACGTAATGTCACATTGCTTCTCTACCTCCCTCTCACGCACCTCATTATACTTAAGTCACCTTTCCTCTCTCTTCCTTTCTTCCGCTAGGTCTTCCATCCTTCACCAAACCTGCTCCTTCCCCCACATGGTGGGGTTTAGTTATCCATTGGTTTACTCTCCAAATTCAAAGTTACCATCATGATCTTGATTGCTAATGGAATGCCTTGTAAGTAAGTTCCCCTTGGATATTGTAAAAACTAGAATTCAACTACCTCTGGGCACGAATAAGTGGAAATTGAGTACTCCAAGATATAACTGTCCAAAACACCATGGAACCATGTATCCACAATGTGAGTCCAAATCAGATCAGCATCATAAAGGGCCTGAAATTCTTCCTACATCCAGAACAAGTGTGTGATACCTCAATTCCGCTTAGATGCATAAACAATCAGCCACTCGTAAAATTCTACTGGAAAGATAGTGAAAAAAATATCTCATATAAACTGTCATACAAATTCTATGTTCCACCCACACATGCATGCGTTAAACTCAGATCCAGTGTTGAACTTCCATGCATATTCTTCTTCCAGATCATGTATCCACTCCTCAATACTTGCTAAGGTCAAGTGGTATGTCTTCATTGTGAACCATCCTGAAAATAGATTAAAAAAAGAGGTCCCGGCAATGGAACAATGATGCAACCTAGAATTCACCAATATCAAGCCCAGGCATGCGTTGGCACATCACTCAACCTATACTGAGTGCTCACCCGAAGCAGCGTGAAAAGGTACCAAGACCCCTCTTTAGGGTTGTTGTTACAGGATGTTAGCATGATGAAGACTTTAAGCATTCAGATCTATGACTAATATATCCTTCTACAAGTGCATGTTCAGATCTAGATCTAGAAAATAACAGAATTAAAAGATAACCATGATGAAATCAAGCATGCAATACTGAACTATAACCATGATAACACCTTGATTCAGTCCATAATCTCCATTATATTAAATATAGTAATACACAGAAGCTTCCTTACAATAACAGTAGTATACGCTCATGCGCATAACAGATTTGGTCAGCATAATCTCACTATAACACAGTTCTCATACCTATACACCCTCTCTCTTTTGCTACATAGTTTAATACATATTTATAAGGCATGAGGGAATTTCCCTTCACCACTTATCTAATCCCAAAATAGGTTGCATGTCTATTATTAGCCACGTGCACTATTACAAAAATAGCCTTACATGCAAGAATGCGCTAACAATAGATCTCTCTTAGTCAACTATCAGTTAATAGATATCTATTCTTCATCCTTGTATCCATGCAAAGCACTTCGTAGCTGATCCTCCAAAAATAACCAATGCATGTCATTCAAGTCTCCAATCGGTTTGAGTGCTCCGCATGCTATCTCCAAAAATATATCCTCATCATGAAAATGGCTAATCCTCGAACTCCGTCTCTATTCTCTGCGTGTACGATCCTTTCTGATACTTCTGCGCCTTTGAATGTACTCTACTCTCTTGCATGAACCTTCTATATTTCCTTCGCTAAGTGTTGAATTTTAACTAATCAACAGGGTAAGTCAACAATTTTTCAATTATATATTGCATAATTCAGATTGATGAATAATATGCAGTATTTGATTGGAGATCAGATTTTGTGAGAAAATACTGAGAGAAAGGTATACCATACTCAGTGGATTTTCTTACTTAGAAAATTTGATTAATGCTATAAACATATCTCCTAACCAGCTTCTGAGTACCTGTTATAGCTTGTATATAGGATTTAACTTATATTAAGCTTGGAGATCAGTCAGCCATATGTGTAAACAGTTGAGCTCACAAGTATCAGCTTGGAACTTCATTATGTGTAGAGGTATTGTGACCGTGCAACATAATGATAGCTAACTCACCATTGGCAGTTGACAACAGGTCATAACTTCATTCTATTTAGAGGCATTATGACCGTGTAGTAGAGTGGTACCTGATAGTCATCGTCAACAGGAGGCTTTGTAACGTGTAAAGGCAATAGTCATGCAACAGGGATAGAGTCACCCTTTTTGAGCTCATGAGAATCAGCTCGAAATGTCATTTGGAGTTAAGACATTGTGACTGAACATTAGAATGGTAGCTGATCATCAAGATAGCATCATGCATTGGAGACTTAAGGTCTTGAAAGATTCTTAGCATCATGCATTGGAGGTATTGAAGTCTAGAAAGGAGCTCTCAAAAGATTATCTCGGAACTTCATTTGGTGTCAAGGCATTACAACCGCACATTCGAATGGTAGTTGATCATTAGACTTAACATTGTGTGGTAGAGGCATTGAGTTCTATAAGATACTTATCACTACACAGTAGAGGAGTCGAGGTCTACAAAAGACTTAGTACTGTAGAGGTGTTGAGATCTGTAAGAGACTTAGCACCACGTAGTGGAGGCATTGAGGTCTAAAAAGGGATAAGTCATTTTCCATCATCGACCTCAGATCAATCATATCTCTAAGTAACATGGAGTTCCTTCAGACTAATTTGGATTATGCGGAATAAAATCAGAGCCAGGAGCTATGTTATAGAGTAAAAGGGGATCCTTGTTGTTAGATATCTAGAAGCTTAACATTGCACAATAGGAGCGTTGAGCTTTCATTCGAAAACTCAACACCATATAATGAAGGCATGGAGGTATTCTTCAAATCTAAGAGTGGTGCAGCATGAGGAAACAAGCCCAAGTGCCATAGGTCCTAGAGTTTGAGCTATCATTATTGAATATGGAGTTTGGTCTCTTCTCAGTCAATGATTTAGAGTTCATAAGCTTTTTGGAAAAAAAATCCTTTCTCATTAGGGAGATGTGATCAGGGGATCATTTTTGATATCAAAAGCTCCCTAAGCATCCCTAAATTGTGTTAGTGTAGAAGATCTTTTGGAGATCTTTCCTACGACTATGATAACACGACAAACAAACATTGGGAGCTCTAGTTTTGTCCAGTCAAATTTCAGTCAACAAGAAAGTCAACTCTGGTCAATAGGTCAATATTGGACCAATAACACTATGTGTTTCACCACTTTCTTTATAGATTTGACAAAATAGATAAGGTGATGAGTCAAGGAGGAATACCTATTGCGATGGTCAATTTAAAGGTCGTGTGTACGTTCTAACTTCTTGATCCAATGTTGATTGTGAGAGCTTCCTTTTGGCTAGGAGGAACTACCTCAAATATACACAACAAGACGACAAAAGAGAGTTAAAAAATATATGTCAGTGGGCTGCCTAGCGTGTGTATAGATCCAGGAAGTGTGGTACTTCCTTGGTGGTAGTCAACCCACTGTTTAATACAACTTAATGTAAGAAATAACGTAAATAAATAAAATCCTACTATAGTTGATATGATTTAGGTATCTCATCCAAATACAATAAGCAAATCTAATATAACAAGATAGGTTATGATCATATCTAGAAGTAGGGTAGGTAGTCAAGGTGTAGGAATAGGTTAGGGTCAGATTCTGGGTAGTTTGGGTTACTTGGGTGCAAGTTATTAGGTTTCTATTACTGACAGGATTACCAAATACAAAGACCGGTGTTGAGTCAAGTATGACTGATGACGGTTTTAGAGAGAACCGATGATGGTCATGGATAACCGGTGTCGATATAGGTGGGATGATAGAAACTCAATAAAACTTAGTTTTGGGGGTTTTTCTGAGATTAAGATAGAGATGTGTAAGGAAGAATGGTTGGGTCTGTACAATGGTGCTAGGGAGTACTCAGATGAAAAATCAGGAATCGAGTATAGGTGATCAAATGATTGTGGGTGGTGGAATGGTTGGATTCATAGGGAGGTAAGATTGGTGGGATAAAAATGTAAATGGAGGCTAATAAATAGAGGTGAAAAAACTTTATAAACTAAGTAAAGATGAAATGATGCAGGTTATAAGCACACTTATTGGTGTTGCAGGTTTGATGATTGGATGTTGATGATGGTTGATCGGTGAAATAGTGCTTGGTGCCATGGCAATGCTTCCTAGAATGACATTGTGAATGCAAATAACTTTAGATCCATCTTAGTGCTGACTATGGCTATCTAGATTTGCAAAAGGACTCTAGTTATTTCTTGCATGTAGGTCTCCTTCGTTCCAAAACTCAAGAATATGGCCAACCTCCCAAACAAGGTTACCAAAATGAATATATGGTAACCGAAAAGGGTTTAGGGTGACCAACATTGGTTTAGGATGGACTGACATTGGTTTAGGATTGACCGACATCGGTTAAGGCGAAAAATCCTAGGTTACCCAAAATACTAGATCCTGGCTATCTTTTTTCAGCTCTGTCCATTGGTGTCGGGTCTAAAATGGTGTTTGACACTTAGATAAGTAGATATGTTGTTAGAGTAATAATAGGCATTTGATTTTAGGGTTAGACTAAGTCTTGGTTAATTAAAGTAAGAAGAGGTTGAGTCCTAGTTAGTTAGGAAACATGCTAAGAATAGGTCCATGATGAGGTGTCTAGGTGAGGTGGAAATTAGTTTGAATAAAGGTAATTAAATAATGAATGAAGTGAGGATGAGTATTACTTTAATTATAAATAATTACTCTAATATTAATGTAGGGTAAAAGGGTCATGGTTAGGTGAATATGTTTAAATTGGATATTCAAAAAGGGACCAAGGGGATTGTGACCCAATTTTCGTGTCTACATTTTTCCCCTTTTTGTTGTGTAGCTTGTATTAGTAAGCGACACTGATAAAAAAAGGAAGTGATTGCCCCATGTGTGGGTGAAGGTTATCCCCCTCAAACTAGGCACTGATGAGGTGTATTATGAAATCAGTGAGTGGTTTGATAAATTTGAAGTGGGTGAAGATAGGTGGGAAAGGGTATGAGTACTATGGGAAAGGGTGATGTTCAAGTCAGGTAATAGTTAATAGGTCGGGCTCAAAATTGGGTCATGGGTAATGGAAATCAAATGCACACACATGTAAAGATTGCAATACGGTACCAAGTTGAAGAGCTTGCAAATTCCATATCGTTCATGGTCAATAGGTTTATTCAAACAAGGGTGAAGTGTTCATGCATCCATGGTATAGGATATGGTCCAGAAAAAATGTAGGTCAAGTGCAGTAATGTTTAGGTATGTTCCGGTACACCAAAGGTTTGGTCGGGATAAATGTCACGACAATAGGAAAGGTATGGTTGTTAGGCTAAAATAACATAGGTAACATTATCACAAGGTATATCGAGTATATAAGGTCAATGGTCACACCAAGTTGGCCAGGGTCAAGTAAATAGTTTGTGGCATAGGTAAGGCCAAGGTATAGGGAGAATAACAAATCCCAATATGTAATGAAGGAAATGTAGGGGTAGGTTGAGCTTGTAGGTATGGTGCAATGGGTGTCTTGAATGATAAACTATTTGTGGGCCTTAATGGTTGTAGGAAAAAGGAAGCTTAGCAAGGCCAAATAGTTATAAGGGTTGATCAATGCCGGTTATAGGGTGACTGATGTTGGTTTTCTAGGGCACAAATCTGGCCAACATTAGTCGGGTCGGGTTGGGTTTATAAAATAAAAATTCCATATTTTATGAAATTATTGTTGTGTTGTGACTTTGGAGAAAATGACAAAGCCGTTTGACCCTTTTGTACTTTTTTGAGAGATAAGGACAACACATTGTACCCAAATGAGGTGGAGAGTATGAGTTGGTGAGAGGAGCTAGGGAGATGGGTCCATAGGCTGATGGGGATCGATTTGATTGGTTGGAGTAGAGGAGTCGATTTGGTGATTTGGGAATAGCAGAGGTAGGAGAGGGTTTGGGTGGGCCACCGATGTAGTGGCCAGACATACCAACACAATGACGACACTGCAATGAGGTAGGATTCGATCCTGACTTGTCATTTGTTGTTAAAATAGGTTAATAAAATTGGTGTTAGATAAAAATGCGTCAGGTGGGGGGTATAATTTTGAATTTGTGGTTAAAATGTTGCAATGAGGGAGGGGAGAGGTCCTAGGTAGGGTAAATAGGGGTGGGGAGGGGTTTAGGTTAGGTTTGTGTAAGGTAGGATAGGGTTTTAGGTTAGATTTGAGAATTTTGGAAGAAATAGGGGGTTTTTCAGATTTGGGCACTATAACAGTGACCGACGCCAGTCTAGATTTGGCTGACATCGGTTGGCATTAGCTGGCATCGGTCAAGTAGCAGGTGACTAATACCAGTCATGATGGACCAATGTCAGTTAGAAGTGACCGATGCTGGTCAGATTTTGGGAAAAATAGATCAAGAAATAAGGTAAGGAGGGATAAAAAGATATGCAATTAGGTGGAAATGCAAGTTTATTGAGAATGAGTAGGGTAATAGGTATAAATGGTATGAGTGGATGGGTGTAAAAAGGGGTAATTTATAGGGTTTGGGAATAGGTTTTTTGGGTAAGAGATATGTTGGGTATGGTGAAGGTTTAACAATGGTATGATTTTTTGGGTGCAGGATAGGGACCAATTATGGATGAGAGATAGAGTACTGCCTCTTTTACTAGTGGTACAAGGGAGCTTGATAGTAGAGGAGTGGCGTCACATTACATATGTTTTCCTTATTAGGGTCAGATGATACAGACACATAGTTCGAGATCCAAGCTTGATGGTCGCACTCATCGACGTATGGGATTTAGTGACCAACACATTTCATTTGCCAATGGGTGAGATCATAGTCACCCTAGAGGACGTGTATAAGATATTGCGGTTACCAATAGTCAGAGGGGGATTAAGCCTTAGGCAAACTAGGCAGTTGCCTAGGGCGTCAGTAGTCAGGGGGCGCTTGAATCTAAAAGTTTATTTTTTGTCTGTTAATTTTAGAACTCAACTTTAAAATAATTTATCTGAATATTTAATATTGATAAACCCATTTATAGATATTATTGTACAGTAACATAAATTTCAGGCATACACATAAAAAAGGTTTTGTAATATTTTTGCAAGTAAAATAAAATATCACATATTTACAAGCACACATGATTTTATTGGTATTGTTGCCAATTCTCTGATGTAGCTCCAGATTATGTAGGTGTGTAGTTTATTCTAGAAAAAGGTTAATGTATTTTTTATGATGTCACTGATGTATCTAGTAGAGGTGAGTATAGTTGAAGGAAAAAAGTATTTTAGTTTCTATTCTTAATTTTTTGGGGGGAAAATTCTATTCCCTGACTGGATGCATTCGAGGCGGGCTTTTTTTGAGTTGGTTACAGGCATTGGGTTCATGTTGTTGGAGAGCGTAGGGATGTTTGGGCTACACACGATGTAGTATACTACCGGTGTATATTAGAGGGGTTTTCTAGAGTGGACCTTATTTGGAGGCCGTACATTAGCTTCTCGTCATACATGAATATGGAAAAAGAGTTAGATGAGTTGTAGCTACTCAGATGGATAGATGGGCATCGTTTCGGAGAGCATGAGATGATAACCGTATATAGAGTCTGACGGTGGTTTGGGTTGCCCCAGGATGTGCCTCCACCATTTCCTCAGTATAGGAGAGATGACGTGGAGAAGCCTATGCCTCTACCATAGCCGAAAGTGCTGAAAGGGCATGAGGAGTAGGTATTGGACCGATAAATAGATGTTTCTGAGGAGTTGATATTAACAGACATAGGAAGAGGTGGTCAGTGGCAGCTATGAGAAACACATAGTGTGAGCCTGAGCTAGGGAAGCTATGTACTTGGCGACCCTTATAGTTTAGAGGAGATACTTTGTCAGTGGTCTAGGATCATGCCAGCAGTGTGTTTAGTTTTGCCTTGTCAGATGCATAGGTTTATAGGGGTAGATGATACGGTTCACACACACTGATGGGGGTTCCCACATTACAGGTGCAGGTGGTGGCTTTATAAGACCTATATTGACCAGGGATGGGCACCCGCATACTTGGTGGAGTTATACAGGGATTTATGGGGGACCTAAGTGGCTACCTTACAGGAAAAAGTTCAGCTTGTGTTGCACAGGGCTTCTCCATTATTGGCCACTATGAGCACAGTACATATGTGTGACCTTACTAGGTCTAGGTTATAGCCCTAGGAACCGGATGCATTCGAAGCACCGACATGGGCTCAGTTGGGTACAGGCGTTGGGTGCTATGGTGTAGGAGAGCACAACGGCTGTCAGGGATACTCACGATGGTGGCAGGATTATAGGCAGGTATTGGACCGATGGCACCACCGTAGACAATCATCGATGGATAGGTTCGTATGTTGATTCCCTGAATACAAGAAGATGCGGTGGTGGAGTCAGGAACAAGTCTACAACTACTCATGAAGATACAATTTCCCCTTGTTCCAGTAGAGTACGAGATGATACTTGTAGATAGGGTCAGACGGTAGTTTGAGAGCTTCTCTAGGATCTCGTACACCACTAGTGTCCCTCGGTACAGGTGGCCGATGATCCTAGAGATAGGCCTATGCCTCTACCACATTCGACAGTGCTGGACCGGGTAGGAGGAGCAAGCCCAGCCGCAGATCAGGTAGAGATCGATGTCATTGGGGTGCCACACTAGGGTGGATGAGGTATTGAGAGAGATGAAGTTTTGGTATAAGTAGCACCACTGAGGCCAAGGTAGACAGACTTATTGACCCATATTTGTTCAGAGGGATATGTTGCAGGGGCACATTGCCACCTTACAGTACCCATTTTACAAGTTTACAGCTGGCAGTTGACAAGTGTCTGAAGCACAGTGAGGATGTACATGAGAGTTTTGGATATTTTGATTGCTTATATAGGCCTTGCGTTCCCAGAAGATGTTGCATACAGTACATGGTGGAGATGGAGATGAGGCACTGGTGGCCATTTTGTATACACAGGTAGTAGGATTGCAAGGCCAGTTGGCCACTAGACAAGCACAGGTTGTTACCTTGATAGGCCCATGGTCACAGCATCGATGGCTTATGGATAGGATGCCATTGTGTATAGGTAGCAGTGGGACAATTTCCCATCGTTATATATATATGGGTCCAAGACCGATGGCACTACTGTAGATAGTACCGATGGCCAAGTTCAGGGATGACCTGAGTCAGGTACGATATTAGGCATGGTGGAGTCTAACTACCATGGGTTTAGATGTCCCCTCGTATGCAGGAAATACAGAGATAAAGCAGGCCTTGAGTGAGAGGACCATATCTTACAGACATAGTGTAGAGAGTACAGGGGGCTAGCGATCCCACAGACAAGGTGAGGGAAATATTACTAGATCTACAGAAGAAAGACCTAGCTGTAGGCTAGGAAGAGGCGAACACTAGACACATATAGAGGTGGAGATATGGTGGCATGTGGTGTCGACCCAATTTTGAGCTGGACGTCCACCAGATGAGACTCACTTGGAGATTATATTTTATTACGATTAGCCACCACTAAAAGTTTAGGATACATATTTACCCATAATTTGATTTGGATCTATGCTGCGGTGTCAAACTCTAGCGAGAATGTCACACCCAAAGTTCATGACACATTTGTAATGTTACATCATCCTGCATGCCAAACATGGTGAGGTCAAAAATCCCACCCATTATGAGAAAAAGCACATGTATGTATTTGTATTGGCATCAAGCATGTTTTGATTTTGCTTCTGTGCATATATGTATGGATACACAGATCCTGATGACTGTGGAAAGTGTAGATGGTGATACTCTTAGTGGTATGATGTCTGTGCAATAGTGTTCACACATTGAAAACATGCTCCATTGACCTAACATGATGGAAACTCAAGTGGAGTTAGTCAAGAATATGGAGTCAAGGTCATTTAGGCAAGGATGGAGTGAGGTCACTGGTTTAGGCATGGTGGAGTCAGGTCAGTTTAGGCATGAGGGAGTCTGGTCATAGGTCATGGTTAAGTCAGGTCAGTTAGGCATGGTGTCAGGTTAGGTTATAGGTATGATGGGGTCAAGTCAGTTTAGGTATAATAGAGTGAGGTTGGTTTAGGCATGATTGAGTCAGGGTTTATAGTTTTGATTTAAGTTCCATGTTATTGGTAACATGGAAGACAAATGGTGATGTTCATGCATGTTATGGTTTAAATTTCCAAATATTTGGTATGATGGAAATATAAAAATGATAAATGAATGATTTGATTAAGTGGTAAAAATGGTTGTTAATTGGTGCTTGTTTGGTTTAATTTCCAATTGTTGGTATAAAATGGAAATTAACTAATGTAGAATGTGAATAAGAAAGTGAATTGGGAAATTGGTTAGGGTAAAAGGGTGGCCAAGCTAACCTCTAGGGGCCCCATGCCCTCGAGAGTGTTGCCTAAATAGCCCTCAGTGAAAAGTTGCCTCAGGACGATGTAGTTCTCCCATAAGTTAGGGAAGAACATGATGAGGTAGGGGAATGGATTGGTAGGTTTTTGAGGTATGATTGAGTGTATGTCATAGGAATGGTTAAGTCTTAGGGGATAGGCATGGTTGAGTCTTAGGTGAGAGGCATGGTTGAGTTGTTTAAATGTAGGTGTCGATGGTATGGTCATGTATAGGATAATCAATAAGTAACGAGGAAGGTGAATGGTAAGAGGTGGTAAAAGAGATCACTTAATTGATAAGAATCCATAATGAGTCTACCTTACCCAAGATGGGATTATGAACGTTAGACCTTAAAGGCACTGCATAATGGACTATTCTAAGGGTGAATAAAGTCACATGATCACAAAATGTCATGTAGTTGTGGCAAGTCCCTTGAGGAGAGATAAAATTATGGTGAAAAGGCAATGAGGTGAAAGTGGGTGGTTTAGCGTAACCTAGTGTATGAGGGTATTTTTATTGGGCAAGAAACCCATGCTCCAAAATAGTAAAGTCCATGACGAAAAACGTTATCATTATTCTTCATTTGTTTTTGTTTTTGATAGACTAATCGATGTGGGGAGTCTATATGGGATGGGTTTATTATCTCCTTGAGGTCTTTGTGAAGTTGATCGATGCGGGAAGTTTATAAACATTTTATTATATTTTTGTAATGACTTTATATAGCTGTCCTTCGAGGGAGTATTCTATTTATAGCAGCGAGATAGAGAGAAGAGATGTCCCTTTTGAGGGAGTCATCTTTTTATTGGAAGTTTGACTCAAGGAGTCGAATCCCATTTTATTTTTTTGACGTTTAAGTCATGAAAAAGACTATAGAGGAAGATTAAGTTCTTGCTTAGAAGACAAAACCATAGTACACAGAGATTAACTATGAAAGAGATGGTTTCAAGTAACGAACGACGATGGGATTCCATATTTGAAAAAGAAAAAAAAGTATCCATGACAATCATGCTATGAGTAGAGTTGTGATACTCATTTTGAAGGTAAGGATGAAAGGTGACGGATAATCACATCATTCTTGTTTTAGTCGTTTATCCTTAAAACAGGTAACATGGAAGGTGAAAAATACACAAGGGATGAGTTGTCAATAGACAGAAGGTGATATAGGACTTTATTTCAACAATAAAATGGTCTCGAAGATGCAAGGCATTGAGGGGCTCGGGTTCTAGATTTACCTTTGAGTGAATACAAACGATACGAACTTGATCCATAGGCATGAGTAACAATATAGGGTCCAAGCTAATTAGGAGAAAATTTTCCCCATTTACTTTTCTCTTCTTTGGCTACATGTTGATTTTGCTTCAAGACGAGATTGCTGACCTGAAAGGTCCGTTCATGGACATATTTTTTGTAGGTACGCTTGATACGGTTTTGGTATATTTAGATATGTTAAAGAGAATTAAGACAACATTCATCTAATAACTCAAATTATGCCAAACAATCCTGGAAAAAGTCATCAGTCATTGGAGCATGTCTTGTAGTGAGATGTAGAGAAATGGAATTTGGACTTCAAAAGGCAAAGAAAACCTCAGTATCAGATACCAAGGAGAAAGGTTTGGTAGTAGTAAAAGTGCGAATACTAGTGCGGTAAATCCCACCAGGAGAAAGGAATGTGTATATGTCAATCCTTCCCAGTATTGTCAACTACATTTCATAAGAATTTTGTTCAAGGTTTTATTGGTTGATTTTGCTTGGCCATTTGTTTATGGGTAATAAGGTGACAAGAAACTGAGTTGAATGCCAAAAGTGTCACACAACTTTTGTAGGGTTTTGTTTTTGAATTGATTTCTATTATCAGTGATGAGAATGGTGAGGGATCACCAAAGTGACAAATGATGTGATGGTTGATGAATTCACATATTTTCTCAGCTTTTGTAGAAATGAGGGGAATGGCTTCTACCCATTTAGTGTAGTATTCAGTAGCAGTTATAATCCATTGATGGCATTATGAAGAATGAGGATTGATCTCTCTGACAAGATCCAAACCCCATTGAGAGAAAGGCCAAAGGTCTCGTGTGACCTGGTAAGGATCATGACTAGGTGTGTGATGAAGATTAGCATGTTGTTGTAATTTCACACAACGTTTGACATAGTCACAAAAGTCACGGTTTAGGGTTGGCCAGTAATAGCCAAGGTGAATAATGCGTTTAGCGATAGCTAAACCACTAAAGTGACCTCCACAAATTATGTCATGAACTTCTTTGATGGTGTAGGGAATTTCAAGAACTTGTAAGGCATCGTAAGAGAATACCGTATAAGTCGCTGCTTATAAAGGAGACCACCCATGATGACATAGTGAGAAACACTTTTAAGAAAGGCATGTTGTCCATTACAAGTGAGATCAGGAGGTATAATGGAAAGGGAAAGGTAGTCTACAAACTATTTATACCAAAGGTCATTTGGGTCAGGTGCAACTGTTCTGATGGAGTGGACCTCACAGAGGTAAATAAGAGGTTGATTGTAACCTTTGTATTGTGACAAATATTTTGGAGTCAGCAGGAAAAGTGGGTATCTGAGAAGCCAGGCAGGCCATGGTATCTGTAAATTTATTAGTAGAACGTTGGGGGTGGTTTGAATGTTCGTAATGATCAAAAGTAGTTAAAAGTGTGTCTACATGATGCTTGTATACTTTTGAAGTATTTCATTGCGACACTGGTATATACCATTGAATTGGTTTACAACCAGTTCGGAATCACCAAAGGTATTGATTGACTTAACATCTAAAGCATAAGCAACCTAAAGACTCAACACGAATGCTTTGTATTTGGCAATATTTTTTGTACAATCAAAATCTAGTTTGAAAGATAAAGGCATGGGTTCACCACTAAGAGGAATGAGGATAACACCTGCACCACCCCCACGCTAACATTTGGAACTATCAAAGAAGAGGGTCATTTGGTAAGTGGTATTCATCCAAGGAGAGGGTGACTAATGGATTCATTTGGGGAAATTGAAGTTAGAGGGTTGATTTCCGGAAAGAGGTGCGTCTTCCAGTTGGTCAGCGATGGCCTTAGCCTTTGATAGACTTTTGATGGATGAATTTGAGGTCAAGGTTGGAAAGAAGCATGAGCCAGCGTGTAGCACATTGATGTTGGTAGGGTTTGGTGTACATGTAATGTAGAGGGTCAGTGTTAGTGATGACAAAGGTTTTGTGGTTGAGTACGTAATGATGTAGTTTAGTGGTGACAAAAACTAAGGCTAAACAAATTTTTTCAGCATGGGTGTACCTAGTTTCATAGTCCAAAAGGGTATGGATTATGTAATAAACAACTTTATCTTTGTGTTGCTTGTCGTGGTGAGTGAGCATGGTACCTAAGGAATGGTCAGTAGTAGAAATGTATAGGTAAAAGGGTTGTTCATCCTTAGGAGGAAAGAGCACTGGTGGTTGAAGAAGGTATTTTTTTAAGGCATCAAAGGCTTTGTGCCATTCATAATCCCATTTGAATGAGACATCCTTCTTGAGGAGATGATGAAATGGTTGACAGTGGTTGGAAAGCTGAAAGATAAAATGATGAATAGATTGCAACTTACCTTGCAAGCTTCAAAGTTGACGGAGATTAGTAGGTAGAGGCATTTCGAGAATAGCCTTAACTTTAGTAGGATCAACTTCTATGCCACACAAAGAAATGATGAAACCAAGGAGTTTTCCATGAAAGTACCGCAAAGACACTTCTTAGGTTGAAGGTGAACGTAATACTTGATGAGGCGGTCAAAGATGACCTTAAGGATTGTCAGGTGTTCAGCCCGATGTTTGGATTTGGTAAGAAGGTCATCTACATAATCTTCCAATATGTGATGCATGATGTCATGGAAGATATAAGTCATGGCTCGTTGATATGTAGCACCAATGTTTTTTAAGGCCAAAAGGCTAGACTCGATAGTAGAATGTCCCCAAAGGAGTGATGAAGGTAGTTTTGTGTTGATCTTCTGAAGCAAGTAGTATTTGATTATAACCCAAGAAACCATCTATGATTGATAACATCTCATGGTTGACGGTGAGATCAAATAGTTGGTCAATACCTGGTAGAGGAAAATCATCTTTAGGGAAAGTGAGGTTGAGGTCATAGAAATCCATGCAAATTCAGAGTCCCCTTATCACTTTCGTGATAGGGATGTTGTTAGAAATCCATTGGGGATAGTCAATGGGTAGGATAAAGGAAATTGAGAGAAGGCATTGAAGTTCTTCTTTGACAAGAAGAGTAATGCGAGGATGCATTTTCCGCAGCTTTTTTTTTATGGGTTTGGTATCAGGAATGGTTA
This sequence comes from Taxus chinensis, assembly GCA_019776745.2. Taxonomy (NCBI): domain Eukaryota; kingdom Viridiplantae; phylum Streptophyta; class Pinopsida; order Cupressales; family Taxaceae; genus Taxus; species Taxus chinensis. The sequence continues at coordinate 984,944,589 of CM034146.1, forward strand.
CAATATTGTGGACCACAATGTTTGGGTCAATACCGGGCATATCAGCATAGGACCAGGAAAAAGTGTTGTTATGGTCCCGGAGGAAAGAGGTAAAAGCTTCTTGTTCAACAACATCTAAAGATTGGCCTATCTTTAGAATGTGCGGGTCATCCTGAGTGTTAATGTTGATTTTGATAGTCGATTCATTCAACATGGTTTACATCTCAGATGGTAACGACTGGTGAATATAAGAATCTTCCACACCCAGATAGGTGAGGATAGACTCATCATCCTGACATTGAACAAAGTTAATAAAAGGTGTATCATCATTGATCATGTCAGGATACATGAAGGGAAGAGAAGAAGGAACCTCACCATCACGTTGATAGGTCAGAGGTCCAAGGGAAATCATGTTTACGAAATTTTTTTTTAGGAGGAATAGATTCGTGATCTATAGACTCCATGGGTGAAGGTGGTGATGTTGGTGAATGGGGTGGAGAAGGTTTGTCTTCCTCAATGAGGTTCGACGCAAGCCTTCTTATAAGGTGGCGTAGCAAAGCCAATACCAATATGATCATTGTGTTTATGAGTGGTACATGAAATGACAGTATGGACAGCCTTGTTCATAAAAACCAAAGCCAAAGCCTTTCCATGAAGGAAAGTGTGGGCAAAGCGGCGGTTAGTAAGGGATTGGAGGTCAAATGAAAATAGTCATGTTTGGGAGGTTCAGGTGAATAAGTGGCAATATCAAGTCCCCCATATGTGAGATTAGTGCGAAGGTGGGGAGGACCATAAGGAAAAACCTCACCTATGCGGTAGTCATAACTAGGGTGTTGGCACAGGTTCCCATACTATTATGGAGTGAGAAATGTGTTGATATTGTATAGGCGGTACTCCCCCAGAGTGAGGCATTGAAAAACACCTTCTAAGGAGTCATTAGTCGATATGTGGGTGGCAAGGATAGATGAATCACTAGATGATTGGGTAGGAGGGGTAGTGGTTGGTTGGGAAGTAGAGGGCTCAGCGACAGAGGCTGAGGTGGCAGTAGGAATAGAAGAGTTAGATGTGGGAGAGGTGGCAGCAACATTAGTGGATGAGGTCATTGGTGAAGGAGAAGTGGGGTAGTGGCATATGTCTTAACCGGTACAAGTACATCATTGGGTTGGTATAACATGTTACAAGTTTTGAATAGTGATGGGTCGACGGGGATGGTATAGTTATGTCCTTCATGTTTGAATTTTACGCAATGGTGTAAAGTTAAAGGGATACAACCCATGACGTGAATCCAAGGTCTTCCAAGTAATAGGTTATACTAGAAATCCCCTTCTAAGACATATAATAGTTCTAGAATAGTGTGAGGGCCTATGCAGACATGAAGGATAATGGTGCCAAGGGTGGAGGTAACAGCTTCATTGAAGGAGTGCAACATAACAGGGTTATTATGCATATAATTAGAAGGGATACACATTTGATTGTATGTGTGGGAAAAGATGATGTTAATGCTAGAACCACCATTGATCATGATGCACTGTACGCATATGCTATCGATATAGACAGAAATGAATAGGGTGGGATCAGGGTCATCTAACTGGAGAGGTATAATCTCCTCATCAGACAAGCTGAGGGCGACGACTTGAGGAGTGGGCAGGGGGGTAGAAGAAGGAAATGATTTGGTAAGTGAAGCCACGTGGTGAGGGGTAATAATGGAGGCCACTGGTGTGGGGTCATTGGGTAAAACTTCAATGGATTGTAAAACCTTGATAAGGGATTGTCTATGAGATTCAAAGTTTGGACGAGATCATACAACAACATCTTGAGAGGAGACTGCTGTAATTGTTTTATCATTGTGCATGATGGGTGACCCTATTAGAGATAGGAAATGTAGGTCTGTGGATGGTGATTTTAGGTGTGGGAGCAGATGGTATATTGGGAAAAGGGTTGGTTGATGGGCTAGTTTCTTCTTCTTTTCCTTTTTCTTTTTTAGTGTGGGTGGCAATGTGAACCATGTTAATCTGAGGGGAGGTGGATAGAGAGGGTGTGCAATGAAAGGTGTAATGGCATGAGGGAAAAAACCCTAACGATGGATAAGAGCCTTGTGAAATGAGTAGGGTGCACTAACATTTGGGTGGTGATTTGACCAACTCTCTAATACGGACCATGTTGATCTCAAATTTTGGAGGTGGATAAAATGGTTGTGGGGATTGAGATATTGGACACTGAATTGGTAAAGGATGATGATGTGTGGTGACAGGTGAAGGTGGAGCATGGTCCTCATCAAGAAGGTCGTCATCATCTAAATTTTGTTTAGGAGAACAAAGTTGGAGAAGAAGGGTCTTCAGAGCCTTACAATTTTTGACATCATGTCTTGGCACACGATGATAGGCACAAATCTTGGTTTAATCAAACCCTTTTGGTTTGGGTTTGAGAGGATCGTAAAGTCAAAGTAGTGGTAATGTGATGAAAAAAGTCTCTAAGAGATTAATTATAATGTTAGCGTAGGACCCTGCTAACGGATCACAATGGGAAGTGAGTGTGGGTTTGGGTAAAAATGTAGATGATCATGAGAGAAGAGGCTTTATAGGAGGGGGAATGGGTTGGTCCACTGGTTTGATAAGTAGATTGGTCTTAGGTTTTGTTAGCATTTGCTTGGGTAAAGGTGGGGTAGAAGAGCTAGAGATGAAAGGTTTGTTGGTTTGACTAACTTATTAGAGGGTAGTGGGTTCTTATCTTTGGGAAGCACCTTATTAGGTAAAGGTGACACGAGAGTATGGGACACAGAAGGGAAAGTAGATGGTGGAAGAGGACAGGTTACCCACGGGGACAACCAAGTCACAGTGGAAGTGGTTGGTCAAGGTTGGGTGGACGGTATGGGTTGAATTCATAAAGGTAAAGTTCAGGGGATAGTAACTGGTGGAGGTATAGGTGGTAAGAAATGCATGGGTGAGGGTGAGGGTGTTTGGTTTTCAAGTGAATGAAGTGTAATGAAGGCTCGTGATGCAGTAGTAAGTTGTTTACCTTTTAAATGGACTTGGGTAGGAGACAATTTGATTAGGGTTGATGGATGGGGCCCTAGGATGGACGGAAAGGGGGAAGGTGATAGGTGTGGTAGGCGAGATCGGTCTACATGGCCTAGAAGATTGGATTTTATTTTTAGGCAGAGAAATAATGTTGGTGTGGGTTTGAGATGATGTTGCTAAGTCCAATTCGATAGGTGGGTGAGTAAGGCTTGATTTCGACATGATACCTAAGGTAGTGATGGGTCTAGCTATGGGTGAGGAGGGAGGTGTGGGTAGGTTTTTAGGTTTAGGAATGGATTTAGCTGTGGGAAGAGGTTTAGATCTAGGTAGGGATGATGAAGAAGAATTCATTTCAATAAGTATGGTCAATGCCAATCTGGTTGCCAAAAATACCATTGGGTAAATCGTGGAAGTATATTCATAAAACATTTGCATTTGGGTCAAAAAGGGGAGCCGAAGACATCCTTGGAGCATGGAATTATTGATGTAATCCAAGCGATCGGTCAACTATGAAAATGGGACTACTGAAGAAGAATATGGAATGGGTTTTGTTGCAATCCCTGTAAAATATGTATGTGAGACAGGGAATTGGCTAGCCTCGAACTTTATAGGTGAAAGAGCCGAGATCATGTCAATAGGGTTCTGGGATGCTAAGTTGGGATTGCCCCCAATAAGTAGTGGTATGTCTGATGAGTCTCCTACAGGTAGGAGAGATAATAGTTGAGGTAGACTTCTACCTTGGTGGAGGAGAAGGCAATGATGATTCTCTTATGGATGGGAGAATTAAAATCGTTGACTATTTGGTAGGTTGTGAGGTAGATGGTGTGGGTTTCTCCATGGGAGAAGGGAGAGATGAAGGGGACTCCTCTTAGGATGAAGGAGTGGAAGATCGATGCTCCTATGTGGGTAAAGGAGCTTGTGTTAGAATTTCCTCAATAGATGAAATAGGTTGGATTTGAGGAATAGTTGGTACGATATCAAAAATCATGTGGACTTCACGGACATTGTTGTTGTTGGATGAAGGTTCCTTATTTTGATTAGATGATAGTTTATGATTAGGGAATGAATTTACAAAGATATGCAAAATTTAATTTGTTGGCACATTTGGGTTGTCCACAACAAGGTCTCCATTATCTATCATCTCTTGGACAATGTTCTTGAAAGTTATGCAGTTACCATCATTATGGCCTTTGACACGATGATAATTACAGTATTCATGTTCTTTATACCATGCAGGCATAGGATGGGAAGGATCGAAACCTATATGAGGTTTTATGGGAGGAAGTGTAATGGCTACAAATTTAAGACGCTTTTCCAAGACTGAAGAATATGGCTCTACAATTGAAGTGTACTTCTGCTGCTCCCGTTAGAGCTGAAAGGCCTGGATAGGGGAAAGATTGGAAGAAGGTTGGGCTTGATTAGAAGGATGAGATGGTCCTACCTTGAGGACTACTGCATTGGTAGATTGTTTGGGCTTTGAATAGTTATTTTGAGGTTTTAAAGATGAAGAGGAATTGTTTGATTTGAACGGGGCATTCTTGTTTTGTAATTGGATTTTCTTTTCTTCAATGGTGTGAATTTCTAGCTTTTGTGCCATGGTGAATGTTGTCTAAGGTTCAGAAGGTGTGTACTTGTAGATTTTGTGAGATGTGTCAGGAACAAGCTCTAGTGAAAAACTCAATAAGTTCAGTCTCAGGTAGTTGGAACGTCAATTGGTTGATAAGACTCTATCATTAAGAAATGAAATTTGCGATAGATTTGTCTTCATACTGTCGTGTCGAATACAGGTTGGTCATGGTGACCTTATTGACTACATTGATCAAGAAGTGGTCTAAGAAAGCTTGGGCTACTTGATTAAAGGAATAAATGGAATGTCTAGGTATTCCACTATACCAATCTAATGTTGGTCCTATCAAGGACATTGGGAAGGTTTGTAGGAGCAAAGCGTCATCGCAGAAAATTAGGTAGCACCCATGTTTGAACGACCGCAAGTGTTGTTACAAGTCTTCTTTACAATTGAAGTGATTGAATTTAGGCATTTCCCAATACATAGGGTAGGGGGAAATGGGAATAGATGGATGGATAGGCTCGTTACAGAATTTATCATAAGTTAAAGAATTACGGGAGCTGGAAACAGATGCTTTTAAGGTCTGCATCTTTTCCATCATCATTTTAATGAGGTCGTTGGTAGGTTGTGAGGAATTGGTGCCCCTTGTAGCAAAAGGGGGTTGATTTTGAATGTATGAGGTGGGTGGTATGTTAGTGTATGTTGGTGTTGAGTATGAGAACTACACAGGAGGAGTAGATGTAGGCGACACATATCCAAAATAAGTGACATACAAGGTTGGGGATTGTTGGTAGTATGTGTAAGTAGGTGGGGTAGTCGTAACAACTCTAGTGGTGATTGGGGGTAAGGACTATGGGATAAAAAGGAAAAGGTTTTAGAAAGGGGTGTAGGTTGCTAACACCGGATGTGGTTGTGATGTAATAGGTATATGTGAGGTAGTAGGTGTATATGGGGCTATACTTAAAGTGGATGTTGGAGGAACCACTGATGTTGTAGGTGTGACAGATGATGTAGATGTTGTAGTTATAGCGGCTATGGGACCTAGCTAAGACACCACATATGGTAGCACTGAGCTAGTGCTAGATGACATAGAGGTGGGTTTGAGAGAAGGAGGGATAGATACGGGCATGTCGTATATTAATTGTCCTGAGGAGTCTTAGGTGGATGAGTGGGTGAGATAGCATTATAGGGCCACGGGGTTCTGATCAAGGAGTCTTGTGAATTCCTTGTCACCAGTAGCAATGGGGATAAGTTGATTTGGATCCATAGGTGATAGGATGGATGACAGTGATGGACTAGGTGGGAGTGGCTGACGGCTGGTGTGAAATACGAGGGTGTTAGTTTGTCTAGGAGTCAACACCATGTGAATAAGTGTTGACCTGGTAAGAATGTATTCTGTAAATGACACAGAAAATAGCAGGGATTGAAAATAATTGATTATGAGAGGTGAATTGGCAAGTGCTTTGATTAAAAATCAAAACAGATGGACCAACACTGGTTAGCCCAACCGATGATGGTCACAGTAACCGATGTCGGTTACTGTGGGAAAGTAACAATTTGAGAAAATGAGATAGAAACTAGGGAAGCTATATTTAGTCAATAATATCATACCGTAGAGGATATGGTGACATCCATAGATTTCAAATAGAGAAGAAGATGAGATGAGTGCTTTTTGGGTAGAATGACCAAAAGCAAAGGGAACCGACACCGGTCAGGTAAACTGATGATGGTCAGATGTAAACCGATATCGATTATTGTAAAATCTATAGAATGAATAAAATTTTCTTTTTGTGAATTAAAGTTGAATGAGAAACCAACCCAAAAGTATAGATAGGGTAAAGAAATGAGTCTTGACACACTCAAAAATAGTCGAAATACACCAACGATGATTATGGAGTGTGAAAGGAAAGAAAAATGGAGAATACAAACTCACACCTCAAAATGCAAGACAAGAACAAAGTTAAGAAAAACACGTAATCCTACAAGTGAATTTAGTGTGTTTAGCTTATGCTATTTAAGGACTGACTTGTGAATTCAAAAAAGAGTTTTTGGTTGGAAAGGTTTCCTATGAAGAAGGAAATTCTAAAGGTGAGGTTTCAGGCTATGTTTTGATGGGGGTAGGCCTTTCTCTGAGGTAATGACTGGACAAAGATAGCCAGCTAGGTGCCCACTATCAATCCTTTGATCATGTGATTGTTGACATCTTCTTTTGGGTGGAATGTTGTTTAAGAAGATGTATACATTCCAATTTGTGTATTTTGGCAAAGAGAGAGAAGAAAGAATGTGCTTTCTACGATTCAGTTGTGTCCACCATCAGCTGGTCATGACTTCCAGTGTATAAGTTTCCCTCAATTTTAATGTGAGATATGTAACAAATTAGAATGCCATGCAAATGTTTTAAACCCAAATTGAAATGTGATATGCGATGTAGCTAGTGATGAACAGGAAGAGGCATGTTGTTTCACTAATGCAATACTAATGAAAGAAAGAATTATTCCTTTTAAAGTACCAAAAACACAATTGCTTTTAGAAAATAGAAAGAGGGGGAAGATTCCAGAGAAGAAAATTAATGTGGAAGCTCTTCAAAAGGGAAATAAACACACAAATTTCACCTAGGAATGAGTAAAATTCAAAATAACCTTTGATGGGTCCCACCAGGTGTGCCAAAATGTTTTACTGCTTTCTGTATGGATTTGATGAAACAAATAAGGTGATGGGTCAAGGAGGAATACCTATTGTGATGGTTGGTTTAAAGGTCGTGCACACATTCTGACTTCTTGATTCAATGTTGATTGTGAAAGCTTCTTTTTGGCTAGGAGGAACTACCTGAAATACACAACAAGACCACTAGAGAGAGTTAAATAATATATGTCAGTGGGATGTCTAGCATGTACTAGATCTAGGAAGTGTGGTACTTCCTTAATGGTAGTTAACCCATTATTTGATAAAATTTAATGTAAGAAATAATGTAAATAAATAAAATCCTACTGTAGTTGATATGATTTAGGTATATCATCCAAATATAATAAGCAAATATAATAGAACATGATAGGTTATGATTAGATCTGGAAGTAGGGTAGGTAGTCAAGGTGTTAGGATCAGATTATGGGTAACTTGGGTTCGTTGGATAGAGGTTTTTAAATTTCTATTATGGACGGGATTACCAGATACAGAGACCGACATCGGTAAGGTATGACCGATGACAATTAAGAGGGAACCGACGACGGTTAAGGTAGGATGTTAGAAATTTAATAAAATAGGTTTTGAGATATTTTGAGGTAAGACAATAGGTGTGGGGGAAAATGGCTAGGTTTGCAATGGTGCTGGGGGTACTCAGAGGTATTCAGGAATCAGGTATATGTGATTAAATAATTATGTGTGATGGAATGGTTGGATTCACATGAAGATAACAAGGGTGAGATCAAAAATTCAAATAAATGTTGATAAACAAATATGAAGCAACTTTTGTAATTTGAATATGCATGAAATGATGCAGGTCAGAGATACATTTACCAGTGTTTACAGATTTGATGGCTGGATGATGGTGATGGTTGACCTATGGAATGGTGCTAAGTGTTGTTGAAGTGCTTCCCAAAATGCTACTGTGGATGTAAATACCTTTGGATCTATATTGGTGCTGGTTATGGCTGTCTGGATGTGTGAAAGGGATCTGGTTCTTGCTTGCATGCAAATCTCCTTCATTCCAAAACTCAAGAATGTGGCCAACAAATCAAACAAGGTTACCAAAATGAATATATGGTAACCGACAATGTTTAGGGTGACCGGCATCAGTTTAGGGTTGATTGACGTCGGTTAAGGCAAGAAATCCTAGGTTACCCAAAATAGTAGATCATGGCTATCTTTTTCCAGCTCTGCATGTTGGTTTCGGGTCCAAAATGGTGTTTTCCACTTAGATATGTTAGAGTAGGTATTTACCTTAGCTCATGTTCACCTAGGTACATTATTTACCTTTATTGTATTTAGATATTTATTTAGATATTAGGAGATATTATCTAGTTGTTAGGTATAGTTCTTTCCTTGATCTATGGTACTGACTAGTTCTTTCCTAGATCCATGGTATTGACTAGATCCTTGATGTCTAGTTCTCTCATAAATCTATGGACTTGACTAGTTCTTTGATGACTAGTTATTTCTATGATTTATGGCTTGATCTACGACCTTGACTGGTTCTTAGATTGTTATTCCTTGCCTATATAAGCAAGGCCCATTCTCATTGTATTTCATTGAGTTCCATAATAATATATGATATTGTTGTTCATTTGTTTACAAAGGTTTTATGTAAAGTTATTTTGGCAAATAAATTTCATCTTATTGATCATGGTGTTTGATTAGCATCTATGTTTTTGGGTTGGTATGATCTGGTTATCATTCCTTTCATGGTATCAGAGCAGGAGATTGTTGTTGGCATCCGTTTGTAAGTTTTATTTTGTAAATAAATTATTTGTGTATTCATATATTTGGGATTTGGTCGTATTTTGTTGCTGCGTGCATTTTTATGCAAAACAGAGGCATCCTACTAGTAGTCATATGAGGGCTTAAAGATTGTGAGTCCTACTAGTAGGTGCTTAACTTTAGCCCCCTTTAATTTTATTTGTGTGGTGAAGGCAACAACATTTTATTTTGTTTTAGTGGCACCTAAAATAAATAACAGAGAAAAATATTAAAAAGCTTGTAACTTTTGATCGATAACTCAGTTTTGAGTGTCGTTTTTTGCAAAAGTGCTTGAATTTTCATGCTCTTTCCATTGGAACTATTTATTTTGAGACTTTCACTATAGTTATAAAGTGCCAAATATGGAGGAGTGTTGTAATCAATTGTGGATGCAATTTCGGCTAAGCCCGACGTCCTAAATTTTTGGGAGTTATAGTTTGTACATATCATGGATTCTGAGAAAGATGTGCTTTTCTCTGAAGTATGTGGACTTCAAGAGGATATTATAAAACTTATGGAAGAAAATACATCACTCAAGAAGTGAAATTCTCTTCTACAATCACTCATTCATGATAAGGATACAATAATACACTCCCTTCAGAACAAACTTGCTAGCCTACAACATCACCATCATATTGTGGACAACCATATCCATGCTCCTAGTCCACTTGCAGTTGTTGCTCTTGTACCCACTAACATTGATCTGCCAGTCTTTGAGCCTGAACCCATTTTTGATGCTTCTAAACCTGTGGGGCTTGTTACTACATGCTCTTCCAAATATGTGCCTATTACAATACCACATGTTGTGTATCCTACTTCTACTCAGTTGTATGGATTTTTTGGGAAGCATACCACTGCATTCAGTTCTCACATGCTTCGTTCTATGGGTCTCACTAGCGGAGTCATTGGCAGACATTCACAGGGTATTATTTCCTCTATTCCACATGTGAAGTGGAATTCTCGTCATGACATTAGTTTTCAATCAGATACTTCATTGGGATCACACATTGAAAGAAATCCTTTTTTTGTTCACTCGACTCTTTTTGAGGATCATGAGCAACACATGAGTTCTACACCTTCCCTTAGGCTTGAGAAACCTGATATTTCAACTGTCAGACATGATCAACTTGATACACATTCTGATGTTCTTTTGCATTCACCCATTGTGCATTTTGCACCAAGTCATATGCAAGCATCTTCTTCATCCATCCATGTTGATTTGGGGTGGATATCTGATCACTCGCGGAGGTGATATAGGCATTTGTTGAGAGGAATCTACAGGTGTGGCACCTCCACCATTCGGCCTCTTGCTTCACTTTTTATACCTTCTGCATTGTGATGCTTCTTGTTTAGAGCATTTTTCTTTAGTAGGTGTAGTGTATCTCTCTTGTTTGTTGAGAGATTTTGTATCTGTATTTTTGACACTTTTGGCATGTTGACAGTCTCTCTTGTGGGGGAGCTATTCTAGTGGAGCCCAGTGTTATTTTGTCAGTGTTCGAGTAGTTTTTTTGACAACTCATACAGATTTGTAGTGCCACTCCACCCATTCAGTAGTATGGCAGGGTGTGGTGCTAATCCTGCTTCTTCGGGTTTTGTGTCCTTGCCTTGTTCCTTAGCTTTTCTTAGATTGTGACACTCTAGATTTTGTGTCCTTACCTTTTTGCTTTGGTTTTTGTTCTTGGATCATGGCACACCTATTTGCAGCAGTTGATCGAATTATGTTTGGTGTTTTTTTTGCACTTTTAACATCACTCCGTTGATAGTCTCCTTGTATGGAGCTATTCTGGTGGAGCCCAGTGTCAGTTATTTTTGAGTTTTTTAATTGAGCAGTGGATTCAGACCATAGTGCACACCAAACTTCTTCAGTATTGTATGAGTTTTTTTGAGCCGAGCTTCTTGGGATGCTTTGGAGTGGGTATTTACTCTCTTTACTTTGTTGTTACTAGTTTTGGGTACCTTGCGGTGTCCCCTTTTCCTAGTTATTGTACATGAGTACCTCATCAGGCCTAGTTTCCGGGACTCATACTATAGACATGCCACTTATATTTTGGCCCCTAGCTTCACTTTAGGGGGGGTGTTAGAGTAGGTATTTACCTTAGCTCATGTTTACCTAGGTACATTATTTACCTTTATTGTATTTATCCTCACCCACTTATGTGTGTGGATATTTCTTTTTATTTATTTAGATATTAGGAGATATTATCTAGTTGTTAGGTATAGTTCTTTCCTTGATCTATGGTATTGACTAGTTCTTTCCTATATCTATGGTATTGACTAGATCTTTGATGTTTAGTTCTCTCATAAATCTATGGACTTGACTAGTTATTTCCATGATTTATGGCTTGATCTACGACCTTGACTGGTTCTTAGATTGTTATTTCTTGCCTATATAAGCAAGGCTCATTCTCATTGTATTTCATTGAGTTCCATAATAATATATTATATTGTTGTTTATTTGTTTACAAAGGCTTTATGTAAAGTTATTTTGGCAAATTACTTTCATCTTATTGATCGTGGTGTTTGATTAGCATCTGTGTTCTTGGCTTGGTATGATCTAGTTATCGTTCCTTTCAAGATAAGAGGGCATGCTATTAGAGGAAGAATAGGCATGTGATTTTAGGGCTAGACTAAGTCTTCTTTAATTAAAGTAAGAAGCAGTTGAGTCCTAGTTAGTTAGGAAACATGCTAGGAATAGGTTCATGATGAGGTGTTTAGGTGAGGTGGTGGGCAGAGGTGTCTAGGTGAGGTGGAAATTAGTTTGAATAAAGGTAATTAAATAATGAATGAAGTGAGGATGAGTATTAATTTAATTGTAAATAATTAAACTAATATTAATGTAGGGTAAAAGGGTCATGGTTAGGTGAATATGTTTAAGTTGGCTATTCGAAAAGGGACCAAGGGGATTGTGACCCAATTTTGGTGTCTACACTATGACACATGGGAAAAGGGTGTTGGCAAAAAGAGAAATTTGTTTTGGGTGGTTATCGACCTATTGTCTTCGAAAGACGTAAAATTTGGTGGTTGCGACAAGAGGCTCAACTTTTTAACAGAGGGGATCCTAACTTCCGTGTGGACTAATTTGTTATCACCGACGCGGTGGGTCCACAAGACACCACATGGCTTGCCACCACTTTTCGAATTCAATCGATTTTCCTATTGAGAGTCGACAAGTGGACTATGTGTTGATCGAGTTGCTCATCGAGTTATGGATCGAGTTACACATCGATCTATTCATCGAGTTGATTATATTCTATGCCACAATGTTTGGGTCAAATTTCTATTATCTTGGTGAGTCCACATTACACCTCGGTGGGAACCGTTTCCACATGGCTCGGTAAACCTAATTGGCCACATTCCCACATATCTCAGTGGTCACAACAATAAAACAACACACCACATGGCTCATCCAAATAACTCAACCATGTAAATCTGCCCCCACACATATGCAAAGACCATGTGAAACATGGTGGGGCAAACAAAGGCCCATGCGTGGAGAAGCCCACGTGAAAGGAGGGTGAGTCTTAGGTTTTAAAACCTTAGAAAAATCAATATGGTGCCCAATGTGGGATATCACGCACTCATGCAAGCCACCTATTATGGGGAAATAAACCCATCACTATGCTACGTTTAGGATTTTAATAGCCTATAGATAATTTTTAAAGCATTATTTAAGTGCCCCATTTGGGTATAAATAGGGGACCCCTTACATTGAAAAGGAACACACGGACACAACTTGGAAGCTCAAGACAAAATCTTGAGGAATTTTTCCCGAGCAAGTGGAGGAGAGTTTTTTTATAAGACCTATTTATTAGGCTTATTATAAAGTTTTGAAGACCTATTTATTTAAATAGGAATTATTGTGACTAGGCATTTTAATACTACATAGCCATCCCATAGGCATTATTGTGAGGCCTAGAGTATCGACTAGAGTTCCATAGGGCATTACGAAGCGTCTAGAAGGCCGATCGAGATCCAGAGGATTCTAAACAGTGGAGCTGGTGCCATAGAGTTTGCCAAATATGCCAGGAAAGGGGAAGTCGGGTGCTATTTTTCACCCTTGTCATCTAAAGGTTTGGATATTCTTCTAAGCAAGTTCTTAATAGTTTCCATTAGGTTTTCTTGTGAAATTACTATTGTAACTTACAAGTTTTGACTAGTGGAACGATTTGAAAGAACTCAGAGACATAGGCAATTGGCGAACTCTATAATCAACCCTTTTGAAAAGTGTCATACTTATTGCATTATTTTAAGTTGATTTTAATGGTGTAATAATTAAATGGTAATTTTATAAGCATACAAGGGTATAAGATTGAGTAGATAAAAATTTCTGTCTATTTTTAGATCAATATAGGACTCGGGTTCACGGGGAGGACAAGTGGTGATAAACGATAGGTAGAGATTTTCAAGGTAACAATGTGTTTGCGGACTTTCGTATATGATAATTAGTCCAATAAGTAGTAGATGACTGACTCTCATGGGTCATCTAATAGGAAAAAATTACCGCTCATATGGAATCGTCTAACAGGGAAAAGATGACCATCCAATAGTCAAGAGATAAACGTCGAATAGGGAAGAGATGACTGACTAACAAATTAGAGACGGTCGTCTAACTGGCCCATCCAATAGGGAAAAGATGATCATCTAACAAATAAGATATGGTCATCCAATAGGAAAGAGATGTTCAAACAACCTAGTCTTTCCAATAGGTAAGAGACAGTCATTTAACCTGTCCCGTCTGACAAGGAAGAGACGGTTGTCCAACCTAACCCGTCCAATAGGGAAGAGATGATTGTTTAACTTGACCCCTCCAATAGCGAAGAGATGGTCATCCCATCTATTAGTGGATAGATGGTCATCCAACATCTGTCTAACTGTGTGAAACCACATAAATATGCATGCTTCCAAATCACCTTTGCCATGAAACGGTTTTTTAGATATTCTCCATTGTTTTGAAAGTCCATTTTAGAGATTCACCACCCATTCTATAATAATTTTTGGAGGGGGGTCTTAAAATGAACCCTGCTTGGAGTACCCCACATGAATATGATATTATTTTTTTCTTAGTCATATAAATCTTTATCAGTAGCCAAATACCGCCTACTATGTCATTGTGGTCCCTTCAATTATTTTTGGATTTTTTCCTAAAACTAAAAATGCAATCACTTAAAGCTCTTACGAATGATGAGAATATATTTTTGGGTGTTTTCCAGTGAAAATAATATATCATACCACCTTATAAATCCCACTTTTGGTCTGAGGAGGATATAGACATTTTTCAAGTTCCTTCGAAGGGTTGAGAATGCACTTTTGGAACTTATTATTCTTGGAACCACCTCTAAGTGTGATTTTTCACACACCTTGTTATAATTTGGTGTTGGATATGCATTTTGGTACTAAATTCATCCTCCTCATGTGCTTTTGGAGCTTCCTCAACATCCCACATTCTAATTTCAAGTTAAATTTACACTTTGTACTTGCACGTTCCCAATAACAACTTAAAGTGTGCTTTTATTCTAAAATTGAGTTGTGGATGTGATTTGGAACTTGTTTGTTCTTGCCAACACCTTCAAGTGCACTTTTACACTTTAAGGTATAAGGCATGCTTGTAACTTTAGTTTCTCTTAAATAATTGAGTTCAAAATAACTTAATAACTTCCAACATAATTTTAGAACCTCCATTTGGAAAAGCGCTCCATGTTTTGTTCCCAAAAGATGAATAAAATATCTCAACACAAAATCAACATGCCCTACATGATCCTAGAGGTTTTAGCTCATAAATCATGTTCCTCCCATAAAAAATCTTGAAAATTTTCTTAAGAACTCCTTTCCTAGGTTCCTTCACTTTGATATTTTTCTTATTTGACATGGTGGCCTAATGTATTTATCACCTCTGGAGGGCTTCAAGGTGTTTTCCTCTAAAAATAATTTAAAACACATTGTTTTGGAACTTGTTTGGCATCACTATTCCTCTAAAACACCTTCCCATCACTTATATCCTTTTTATTTTCACCATGAAGTTAAAATACTCTAGATATGAACCTGTCTCCAATCTAATCACTCACTTACCTAACATCAGAGATAGTAATGTGGATTTTATGGACTTTGGTGACCTCTAAGAAAGAATGCAAGAGAATAGTAGAAAAAATCTTATGTAGTGGATTGTATTGGGTTATGGGATTCTTTATATCCATCTAATGTATTGACCTAGTCTTGGCATTCTCGAACCATTACAATCCCATTAGCTAAGAAATCGAAGCAACCAATGGCACATTATTAGCCTAATTAGATCCAGTTAACATCGATATCACATTTGGAAGTCATATGAGGAATAACTCCATGGTTTTTAATAATGAAGATTCTTTGGTCAGATGGAATAATTTTGACTCTAAGCTCCTGAATATGCTATCTCACTCCTAGTTGAAATAAAAAAATAGGATTATCAAATATTCCCAAGAATCTTATGAGAGCCGAATTCCATGAAGAAATATTATATATGAATGTTCTCTTGAGATGAGATACGTGTGACCCCATAAAAAATAATTAAAGCCATAGATGGCTCAATTTATGAATGTGATATGTGACGAATCATAATGTATTGATTGATACTAGATTATCAGTGATAAGCTACACAATTCCTTGTTAATTTTAGCTTCCATAAGTGAATTTTATATGACTTCATATTTGGTGTATTCCATCACATCAATCTGAATTGAGTTGAGTTTTTCTACCAAAGGAAAGTTAGGTGAAAGTATATTATTATTACCCTCTGATCACTCATGAAAGAAGCTTGGATCATTTCAAGAGGGTCAATGACATTCTCACTATGTTTGCACTAAGATCACTAGAAGACAACACTACATACATGATCTCCAAGTATGTTGTGGATATTTTTAGCATGTACAAGAGCTACTTCATCCAGTTCCATAAGTTCATGTATATTAGGGTGATGGATTTGAAGGATATCTATGAGAGCTTCCTAGGTATATGAGTGACAAGCTAGTTTTAATTGAGATTTGTAGGAAATTGGGCATTGTCCATGCTAGTGAAGGAGAGAAAAGTCAAAGGTGTAAATTTTCCCATCAGGCTTGGCATTTATTGTTAGAAGAATTCTTAGAATGCTCATGATATAGATTCGACAACAATTCCATTCAATTTGCATTCTTATTCCAAAAGAATCAACTTTGACAAAAAAAAGTTTTCTTTAAAAATAACATGATATTTACTTGCATTGACACTCTTCAACCTGAGATTAAAGAATTTTGGGATGATTATTTTGATGATTTTGAGGTTTGCCAAAGATATTATATGAGAAGGATTGTTGAATAGATGAATACTTTCATGTTAGAATGGGTGATTGGGGGATTGGTTGATGATGGTAGTGACTTGTTTGGTCCATACTTTATGAAGTATGAGCAAGATCAAAACCTAAGTCCTATTGATTGGTCTGTCAGGGAGGTAGGTGATATCATGGAACACACATCTATAGTATTGAAAAGGTATAAGAAGTGGTTTCTCAACAAAGTATCAGAGTTCACTTCCAATAATAAAATCATTGACTCCAAAGGTAGTGAAGTAATTTCCCACACTAAGGTCTATATTAAGGGCTTGATGAAACATCCTATTGAATCCCAAGTTGAAGCATTAAGTACTCCTCATAAGTTCATTTATCCTAAAGACAACACCTTTATTTTTCCTCAAAATTACCTATAAAAAGGAACTCTACAACTTCCCCTAAGCCAAGAGAAATTTGCATCTCTCCCACAAAGGAAATCCATATCATTCCTAAGGAATACATCCATTAATCCTTCTCACTTCCCATGAATTATCCTCATGGGAATACCCCTCCTTCTCACTCACCATCACCAAGCATTCACCTCTCTTCACATGTTTATTATTCCCATCATCCTTCTCCCATACCATTATAAACATTGTCACCTTCATCTTCCTCTCCTCTTCATTCTTTCTCATGGATCTCTTAATTGATAGAAGAGAATAATCAGACAACTACAAAATTCATTAATCCTAATTTTGATGTATTAGTAGAGATATTAAAATCAAGTAAGATGGAAAAAAATCCATGACTAATTCAAGGTTTATGCTCGATACTTTTGGAGCACAATTTATTTAACTGACACAACCTCGTGTTGAAATGGCTGAGGCAAAAATGACTCTTGCTGATTATGAGCTTTATAGAATCCTTATTAGAGAGATTACTCATCAAGGTGATTTGAACATAATAGAATCAGTTGCAAGAACAATTGAAAGAGATAATAAGGGATATAAAACTTGGTAACAACTTGAGGAGTGCGTGTGTTTAATTTCTTCTTATATCCAATTTTTTTTAATCCAACTGATTCTTCTTCTCCAACTTAGGCCATCTCTCTCATTAACAACCTTGATTAAAATGTCATGGATGAGATTTGAAAATCCAATAAGAAGGGGATGGTTACTGAATCATGGGTTGAGATTATTCTAATAATTGGTTGCAAATTCATTCATGAAATCAATAAAGTTCTTGAGTATGTTGATATAGTGACTGTGAAGATCAAAGGCATTATGGAGGAAATTAACACTAAAATTCCTCACTAAGAGGATTTGATTCCTGATGTTTTGATCTCTGTAAAGATCAAACAAGAATGTTTTTAATCCAAGGGAGTATTTCTACTGTTAGAAGAAGATATTTCAATAAAATAGGTGAGAACTATTGAATTGAGGATCAAGATGCTCAAGGAGGTAGTTGATGAACTCTCTCCCCACTTGTAGAGGAATGACATGCTAAAATCCAATATTTGTGTTGATCTACATGACATGGGCTACAAAATAATTGAAGATGAAAATACCAAGATATGAACACCTAAAGAAATAAATGGATAGTTCATGAGAAACATCAAGGACCAATTGTTCCATCCTCAACGTGTTTGTGTTGATTCGATGAATAAGATGGCCAGGATTTATAACAATATTTCTAAAGTAACTAAGGAAATTCAAAACTTGTTTGGAAAGGGTAATAAAATATTGGAATTAGATGATTCATGGGCTGATGTTTTGGAAAACACTATAAATTTGCGTGAAGGTGAAGTCAAGGATATGATCACGTGATTGTGGTTGCACATGTAGAATGTCAAGGTTCCTCCTGTGTAGCGTATACAGGGGTCTCCATATTCCAAATCTATATCCACGTGATATTCTCTTCTTTTGTTCCCTTATTTCTTCTCCCCCATATTTTTCTCCCTTGTAAATAAATCACTTCTTTTGTAAAAGAGACTTGGTTGACTTAAGTAATTTCTATTTCTTCGTTGGGGTTGTAATTTTTCTAATTTTGTCTTCATTGTAAAAGTGATTTTCTTAAAATATGGAAAATAATCTTATTTTAAATCCAGAATATGAACATTCACATGGGAATATGAAGAGTCACATAAAGAGACTGTATATTGGGAGGACCTTTCATTCCAAAGGATCAAGTTTTACCCTCCCTATAATTTGGTACAAAGAATACAAAAAATTAAATTACTCAAATTTCATAGTCTGTAACTCTCAATACAACCAAGATAATATACAGTAGGAAAAAATTACAAATATATAGGAACATTTGATCCTATATTTAAGGAGATCTAAATATCTCCTATAACAAATCAAATTGATTACCTGAAGTTGTTAAAATAACTTCACTTACAATCAAAACTAAATTTGGTTTATTATAATTATGAGTTGTTTCTCAACAAATCATAATATATTAGTAAATAATTTCCCACACATAATATACTAAATAATGTTCATACTAATAATATTCCTAACATTCCCCCCTTAGTTTGAACATGGAGCAAGGAGCACTGAAAATAGAATCATATGCCACTACATACTTTTAGGTTTGCATACTATGATTTGGATCTTGTTGCACATGATCACCAATTCATCATATTGAATCCATCATCGGATGATTAAACTTCCACCAATACACCTACATACGAGAATTTAATAGTTCCCACTTTCACTTTTAGTGAATTCTCTTTGAAAAACCAATTGATGAAGAAGTACAATAGTCCAAGAATATCAGCAATCAGAGGATCGCTATATTCATTTTCCCTCTTATACAACTGTTTTAACAAAACTGCACCTTCTACTCCATATCACATCACCCCAAGAGAAAATATTAGGAATGATAGCACATTTCACACGAATTTTTTTTTGATCTTATTCTACACACCACAACATAAATCAAACACACAACTGAAAATGATGTCACCAATACATATTGTGGCCTCATCGTTGGTGACTTACGAGAGGCATTGATCACCCTCTGTCCTCTGTTAACTCCGAAATACATGAGTTTCTTACTTATCCAATGAAGACATGGTACTCAATTATTTCCACATTTTTTTTATTTTATCTCCCCCTTACAATGTGAAAACATTTATTTTCCAAGACGTTGGGTTACACTGAAAATGTGTCCGTAAGGAAAAAAAATTATGACACAATGACTCATGGGGGGGTTCACTTAGTAAAAGTATGGTATAACACGTGCATTCGAAGGGTATTAAAGAATACCCTTAATTCTAGTTTTTACCTCTAATTATTCAATTGATAATACCCCCTCCTGTTATATTATTAGAATGAAAATACCCCCTATTTTTTCCATGTACCTTACTTACCCATTTTTCAATTACAATTTTATTTACCCCTTTTTATTTCTACCCTAATATATTAAACAAAAAATATATCATATTTCTCACTCAATTTTTTTTAATATGCATTTCCTCTCGAAAGATAGTTTAAAGCCATTGAAGACCTATTACAAATCACCTTATAAATGTCAAGCTTTAATCATTTATCAATAGTTCTTCAAATAATTAAGATGGTGAAATAATATCACTTGTGTTGAAAAGCATACTCAATCCTAGTTTTCTACCATCTTATTATTTATTGGTTAAGAATCTCTTAATTGATATTTCTTTATTCAAAAAGAGATTATAATTTAACTTTATGAACACACTCCTTTTACAATTTTAAGGTATTTACTTTTAAAAACTAGGGTTCAAATGTTTTAGTTTTATATTAAAATTAAACCTCTCTTTCCTTTGGCCCACCTCTCTAACCTACCCCCAATACCTGATTCAAAATATTAATAAATTAAACCCTTTCACCCCCTCATGTCTACCGGTATATTGAATTTAATTTTATTAATTTTAATTACCTCAATATGAACCCACGTGCTAGGATATTTCCTAGCTAATGAACCCCCTGTGATTATCATAAACTTATTTATGCAGCTTATATGAAAATCTTGCATAATAGGGGATATTTTTAGACTTTTATGAATTTTGTCTACTAAAATTCCAATATATGTCCTAAACCATTCAAGTTTTACGAATAAATTTACCAGGGATCCAACTCAATATCATTTCAATATGCAAAGTACAAAAATTAATGTTTAGTTCACCTCCTTAACTACTTGTATATCCTTTCCATAGGTTGAATAATGTAAATCTAGTGGTTAGCAGTGAAACCATGAACATTGACATGTTCATCTTAATGGAATCCTAAGATGCTCATTTTCAAATAGATGATCTAAGTTTCCTTGTATCTAATCTTAAAATGTCACACAAGGCTAATAGTAAATAATTCCAAGTAGTATACATCCGTAGAAATTAACTCTATGAATTGGAGTTCAACCTTAGAAAGGTGCGTTGGGAGTAATACTCTAATCCCTGATGTCGTATGAGGACAATAATGCTTTATGAAATGGTAGGGTAGCACTCTCTGTGATGCATTAGAAGGAGTGATACCTATCAAATGTTATTCACTAGTGAAATAAATATTTTTGCAAGGCCTTGTAGGATATCAATATGTCAAAAACAATTATGCAAATAAGAGGGATACTATTGGTGAATCACAATAGGATGATTTAAATATGGTGATTAACATATGGATAGGAATGACCTAAGGATAAGGGAACTAGTTTGTTCTTCACCATGACTCAATACGAGTGGAAATATTAGTCCTTTATAAGGAGGATTATTCCCAAGCCTTCTGATCCAAATGTAATTGGGTTTACCAGACAATCGTATACAAAATTAGGAAAGGAATAACCTTTGTAATCTAAATCTTATGTTCCATAAACAATTAATACTTGGTATTAATAAAAATGTATTTAAATCATGCTTTAGAATATCTTATAAAAAATCAAACCGGTTATCAAAATCAACAACTGCAAATGTTTTTATTATAGGAACATGAGTTCTTTATGGTTCTCAACTCATATAACCTTAAAGCATGAATTTATAGGGCCATCTCTTTGAGTGATGATGGAATTGTGTAAAAAATAGCTATTGTGGTTGGAGGAAAAGTGCTATGATGATGAGCAACTCCTTCTTCATTAATGCTATCAACCATTGACAGGTTTTTCCTAGTCTTGATCTCATGCTGATCACATTGAGAATTGTTTGTAATTCTTGTAAAATTGGTTTGTCACTCTAAAAGGGAATGCCCAAAATTAGATTTGTAATTTATGGTAAAAGTAATCATACCATGAGCATAATGATACATGTGGTAGTTTCCTATTTATTTGATAAACATGGAATGATTTTATGAGCCATAGGGTAATCCCATATTTGTGGATCAATACTTCCAATGCGGTATGAAGTAGCTCCTCTGTCATTGCATTCACATGCTAAGTCTTGCTCTTTGAATTAATAAATAAACCAAACTGGAATGAAGCGTGGAATGTTATGTAATTATCTTATCTGATAGTTAATTTATGCATTTACTATTAAACCTTTGCAAGTAGTTATGTAGTTGGTTATATAATGATCCATTCACTTAAAGAAAATTAGTTGTTCCCATATTTTTTTCTTATTGTGGTAGTTTAATTAATAACTAAGGAATTGATTCTCATCTTTTACGAACATATGGAAATTTGTAAATATATATAAATAGTTTTTGACACCCATGTGTTTTTCGTAGTATTCTGCACCATCCTTAATTCTACAATATAACCTAATAAAAATATCATTAAATTAAGAAACTAAACCCAAATATTGTAATTCATCTTTTTGAACATCAATAAATTTTTGAGGCTTTTGTATCCTTGAATATAATCTCAACATTTGATAAAAGATTACTAATTCTATTAGTAATTCTAGATCCTACAAATAAATCTTATAGCAACTTCAGTTCATACTTAGAAGAATTAGTCTACAATACAAAATTACAAGAGTTAAATCGCTCCTAAATAAAACCCCATACTAAATTTTGAATCCACTTGCTAAAATGATTTCCTTTTGAATCCCCTATTGAAGCCCCTCTAATCTACAATCCATTGAATCCACCCATTCCTAAATAATGACTATATCTACATGTTTGAGGTTATTCTAGTTAATATGGATTTATACAATAAGTCACTTTACTTCTATGCATACTTTTTCACTAGCAGGGTGTAAGAATGGTCTTTTTTTTCTAAATTTACAGGAGATGGAAAAAAATGGAAGCATCAACAAGATTACTACATTATATTTTTTATTAATTCTCTCACCATTTCATTTTCTTGGGTTTGAACATTACACATGGTTATCTGACTTTGTTTATTGATGCATAATAGATAATTGTTACTATTGATTGTTTCTTTATTTAGATTCCCCAATAAGTACAATATTCAATTAAAATTGCATGATTTATACAAACTTTGAAAGTGAAAAATGGATAAATAGTTTATGATGTACATGGTTTACTTACTCCTTTAAGTTCACATTATAATAACAACCCTTGGGATATTAGGTTCTATAAATTAATGATTTTCAACAAAACTTGGTTTGGAAGGGCATTAGAGTAGGAAAGTTCAATCCATTATACACTTCTCCATTAAATTTTCAATTACCAAAGCCACGTCCTTTCATCTTATGAACTTCAACTAAAAAAATTGGAATCAAGGTCAATTTATTCAATTAATTAAAGGCATTAGGATTCATTTCTTGAGGAATAATTTTTTTGATTAGGAAATAAAGATTGGTTTACTCAAATTTCTAGGAGTTGGTAAAATCTTGCCATATTACAAAAACTCGCCAAAATGGTCTGATTTCCCTAAAACAGTCTTGACTCAGAGTGCAACCCTAAAAATATTGCCTAAGGAAGGGAAATTGTCATATTACTAAGAAGTTAATTTTTTTTATAGTAGATAATGCTCTAGAAAATCACATTTAATGTAAGTGACATCTCAAAAATTTTTGAAAAGTCAACTAAATCCATTGCCATGATTCTCGAAGTATAGGTAATGCCTATGCAAAATTAAGATTCTTGAAGCAATTTAGGTCACGTCTACTTAGCTAGTTTTAATGATCTATCAAATGAGGTCCATTAGCTCGGCATGAAGTTATTTAGCTATCGTGTATGGAATAGGGCTCATTGTCAGATCGTTCACCACTCATGTTTTGCTTCCTTCGAATTTACTATGGTCCTACAAAAACCATTTATTTTTGTGAGTACTAATCTCAACATGATTATCAACTAAGGAATCATGACTTGTTTTCACATATTTGGAGTTACAAAGCTTGGCAAAGAGATTAGAAAAAACCATCAATTGAATTTCCTTTATGGGAATCAACTCTTCATAAGCCTCCCATTCCACAAAATCCCTATTAGATCTTTCCTTCTATAATTCACCCTCGTGAAGGCTGGATGATGTTTCTATCTTCACAAGGATAGTTTGGGGACCATCTTAATAAGAGATCATTACTCCCCTTGAGAATAGGTTTACAACTCCTAAGTTTCATCTTAGACTCAGTTTCAATTTCCACTAGGATTTTGAGTAATAATTTCATAGTAAAGGAATATCTGGAGGTCGAAAATACCTTAAATCATGAACCTTGATGCAACTCTTAACACCTTTTGATCATTTTTAACTAGATCTAGTTCTACAGTTTGTAAAAGAATGGTAAACCTTAGGGTCCAAATCGATGCTTTATACTTTCCAAATTGGAAAAATGTTTAGAAGGACCCATATGATGAAGGTCTCAATTTAGACTGCCTTCTTACTCAAGCTCATTAATTTGTCCCAAGATCAAGGGGAAACCTATCTACCTATGTTTTTGATTCATTTAAATTCAGGGAAATTAAAATCCTTTTCAGTAGCAATTTCATGTTTACATTTATCGTTGCCTTTAACATTGAGGCATTAATTTCCTACTAAATAACCAGTCCATTTATCCCTATTGACCTGGTAATTATGTAATTTTGATACTGCCATGAGCTAAGGGTACTCTAGTCAATTGAATCCATGATCTCCAAAGTCCACAAATATTTGAGGATCGTTACCTTTTAAATGTTGTGATATACCATAGAATTAATGGCCAACAATATTTATGAGGTTTAGTGAGAACTATTCCAATGTAGCTTAAGAATGTTAGAATACATTTAAAATGGGTAGCAATTATCATCTTTAATATTCAATTACAGAGGCATATGAATAATAAACTAAACAATATTAGAAATTTGACATAAGCAATATGCTAATAATAAATCCTAGTTTTGAAACCCACTAATACAACTTTCCATCATAATGGAATGGTCTAGATTGTATTATTATTATTTGCTAATGGTGAATGGTAAAATAATATAACAGACTTGATATTGTGTCATTAGGTCTCAGTATCAAATTTTGAATGACTCTACCATATGGTTGGACATGATTTGCCCATCTTAGGTATGGAGGCAACATTGGGACACATGTAATGGTGTGACCATAAGATAGTTTGAGAACATCTGATCTTTATTCCCTTCTAACCATCCTAAATGTGGTTACAAATATTCAAATGTGTTGATCATCTCCTGTAGTGTTCATTTAATATCGATACTTTAATCTCAAACTAAATTTCTATCATTTTAAATGACTTTTAATGTGAAAAGTGAATCTCCTTCAAAGATTTACATATGGGGATTAGTGACTGATTCAGGGTCACCCTACTATTTTGCTTATGGGAACCAAATGCACTAGCTCTCAGAGCATGTAATTATTTGTTTATGTGAAATAAGAATCATTTTTCAAATTCTCTTAAGAAGCTGCACTTGATCATTTGAATAATGTACGATAGGTGGGTAAGTGCAGGAATTTGGTGGACAAAAAAGGGGTCATAAGTGGACGTCATATTGCAAAAAAAATGAAATCTCAACTTGTAGGGATTATTAGCAATATGTGCACTCAAAATTAGAAAAAATTATATAAATATGAATCATAGCATCCGGAATCTAGTTTCTAAAATACTAATTTTTTAAAAAAAATGGACAAGTTTAGCTATATTAAACACTTAAAATTATATGACTTGGTTTTGTTTTTGAAAAAACCTATAAGATTGTAGTCCGTTTGCCCACGATTTGGATGACCAAATCTTGTTATTTTTTTTTCCTTTGGTGAAAAGTTAGATGTCATTGTCTATCTTGGGATGGATTTTATTTTGTATTTTTTCGAGTAATATTTTTTTTTTAATGATTTTTTCCGTGAAAGTGGTCTAAAAATATTTAGAAAACAGAGCGCTTTCCGTTTGCCCGCCATAACTATATCAAAAAATATCGAAATCAATTTTTTTTTAACGTGTATAGAATTTGTCCATGCTTGGGATGGTATAAGTTTTATCACATTTTGATAAGTGAAACAAAAGTTGCAGTCTTAAATGTAGACATGAACATTCACGGGAAAAAATGTCTTAAAGACCTATTGTTAGTAAAAAAATTATAAAATGATATTTATCTTATTCTATTCACTTTAAAATCAATATTTCTACGAAGCTAACAGTCTCCCCTATGTGATGGCACCATTTTTGTGAAATGTTTTCAGTTTTTTAGCATGGTTCAAGTCTGTGGAAGAGAAAATTTGAAGTTTTTTGACCTTTACACTTCATAATGACCTTCCATAGCTTTGGTTGGGGAAAAACAAATATTTCTTGAGCCTTAGGGTTGGATTTGATGATACAGATAGAACTGCGATTACGCGTTTATAAACCGTGATCGTGGTTTTTAACAAAACCATGATCACACTTTATAAACTGAGATCGTGGTTTATAAAGCAGTGATCGTTCATAAATCATATTTACACACATCCCAATGTTTGAATTACCATGTGATTTTTAGTGTTTGACCTTACCGTACGAATTACTGTGAAATTATGTCTTTTTCTGCACATTTTTCTTATCACGGAAGAAAAACATCATGGGAGACAAGAAATGAAGTCAAAAAAGGAAGTCATTAAGTAAAAAAACACCAGATGAATTAGAGGAAAACAGATTTCAAAATGTTGAGCGAATGCAGAATCTTCATGAATCAAGAAGAGGTTCATCTTCAACCCCTACTATTGTAAGCAATGAGGAACCAGGTAATGTTTCTACTGTCAATGTTGAAGTTGAATTAAATACTCGTGATGAAGATGTTTTTACTATCAATGTTGAAGAAGAATTAAATACTCATGATGTAGTTGATGTTGAAATTGAAGGAGACAATGAAAATGTGAATAAAAAATTCAAGTTGAAACTGTAGACAAGCAAAATTTGACAAAAACACCTCCTAGGATTTTACGTAAGAAACCTAATTATTTTATTGAAATTGATGAAAACATTTTGAAACCAATGTCTGACAAACTTTCTGAATGGAAAATCAGAAGAAAAGCCACTGAAATTTGGGATAATCATTTTGAAATTTTAAATGATTCCCAAAGATGTCAGTTGTTGGTTAGTTTGATGAAATTGATTAAAATGAGACCTACATTAAACACCTTAGGATTGACAACATCTAATATACGTGGTCAAACCTCTACAATTGTTGAAAACCTTCATGATGCATATCACACTGTTGGTGTCAAGAGACGCACTAGGGATAGTAATATTGTGCGTCGTGTACTTGCTACTAGTGTTGTAAGTGAATCAATAAAAAAAACATTTGATTACGCAAACAAGTCGAATGTTGCAAGTTAATCAAAAAAACTCTAATGAAAGTAATTGAAAGACATAATATCCTTCAATCACTCAATAACACTGATTTTTGGGCATTTTCTGCTAGAGCACCGCATAAGGAAAAATATAAATCTGATGCTATAAGAGAAGTTGTTATTCAATTTTGGCATGATAACACTAGAGTTTCACCTAATACAAGAGATGTTGTAAAACAGAGAGTTGGTTCTACTAATCGTGAACCACATCCAAATCATTTCTTAGATATGACTCAAACTCAATTTTTTCGTAAGTTTGAACAAGAGCATCTGGAAATTAAAATTAGTCAACATTTTTTTGAAATGTTAAAACCATTCTATGTGAAAATCAACCACGCTTGCACCACTTGTTGTTGTAGGAAACATGTTGAATTTGCGATGCATTATGCTAAATTTTTACGTATTCATTCGATTTTCATTCTGAAACTATGTTATCAGAATGTGGTGTTCAAGTTCCACCAATATATTCTAGGGATTTCATTCCTACGATATTTTGTGAAAGAGAAGTTGGAAATTTTTTTATAGTCATGATTGTTTAGATGGAAGTTGTGGTACATGTGGTGGATTACCTAAATTGGAAAGTTACATCCATGAGAAAATTGAAGGTGCAATAAGACATAATTTAGTTGAGTTTGATAAATATAAATTAGTTGCATACCAGTTGAAAGATGGAAAAGAGTCTAAACGGTGTGAGCTAGTTACAGAACATATGCCTGTTTTCTAATTTATGAGAAAATTTAAGGATGAAATTGTTTATGAGTATGCTAGGCATACACATAGAGCTCGATGGTTGGATGAACATTTCAAGATATGCAATGACACATTTCCTATTGGTACTATTGTTTCAGTGGTCGATTTTGTAGAGAATTACACATTGCAACCACAAATGGAGGTTTAATCACAATATTACAACTCAGTACAAGTTCCCATTTTTGTGCATATAGCATTTATACATTCTTCTAACAGTACAGAGAATGATCAATTTTTTTTAAGAGAGTACCACTTTTATATCAGTGATGATCGTACTCATTCTACTGAATTTGTACAAGGGTGTTTCCAGTTATTTTATGAAAACTTGTCTAATAGGGACATCCACTTCAAACAACATTATATATGGTCAAATAATTACATGTCTTAGTTTAAGAATGCACGAATGTTCTATTGGATGAGCAAGATGTACGTCAAGATGGGTGTGCAACATATTTGGAGTTTTCACTGAGGCTAGACATGGAAAAGGAGAGCATGACGGTGTAGGGACATGTGTGAAAAGATCTCTTGCAAGAGAAGAGTTGAAGTACAAAGATGGTGCTAAATTGAAAGATGCAAAGAGCATAGTAGAATGGTGTATTGACAACATGGCCCGAGGTTCTCAAGAAAATTCCACAGTTTGTAGATATTTTTGGTTGATAGAGGAACAAACAAATTGCTAACTACGAGGATTGTATGACACTCATTGGGTCCAATGATATGCACTCATTTTGTAGCTCAGACGCTACTTCGTGGGCCACATGGAAAAGAAATTTGACATGTTTTTGTGCATCTTGTATCAAATTTGTCACTGTTGAGTGTGATTCACAAGAATGGGCAGATGGATGGATTTGTAGGCCTCTAACTCTACTTCCTAGTTATCAACCTCCACAAGCATTACAACTTGTTTCTACAGATGAAGTTGCAACATCCAAGGACTTTGACGAAATTTTGATTTTGGTGTGACAAGGTATTTATGGTTATTTACAATTTTTTTATTGAGTTGTCCATTGAAATTTTATTATGTACAATTTAAATTTGAGTTGAAACCTTTTTTTTTTGGAGGACATGTGTTTGCAGTTATTGTGACAGAAGACAATGAAGAATGAACAGATGATTTCTTATGTCATTACATCGAGGAAAGAAAGATTTTGACTTCTCCTATTATAGATGGCGAAGATATTAAGTACCCTACAGGGTCAGTGGTAGTTACTGGAACTTGGCTTCAATGGTATCCATTAAAAAACTCCTTTGTTTGGGTGTTTGAAGACTTTGAGACACATAGGAAAATACTCTTATATTTGCATCTAGTTCTAGCGACAAATATTCAGTTGTATAGATATCGAGGAAGGCATAATAACAAGATTCTTTAGAAGGTTCGAGAGTCAGATCATGAAGCAATCATGTCTGCTATTCAGAGTAGATCCGATCCTGATGGTTCATTGGAATGAATTTACAATGCTCATGTCTGGTATATATAATTTCTTTGGTATATGTAAAGTGCCAGAAAAGCTTGGACACTTTCACATCCTGTTAGATAAATTTAAGTTCATATATTTTGATAAATTTGTGTATTTTGTATATATCTAGTATGGTTTTGATTTGAAACTTAAATTTCTTTGACTAACACTTTTATATGCAAGTTAGTGGTGCTAGAAAAGCTTCCACCTTCACGTGGTTAGCACTGTTAGTAGAGAATTATAAATTCTCAAAGCTAAGAGAAGATTTCATTGTTTTACAAGAAAAGAGAAGCAATTAACAATGATTTATGTACCTGTGGAGGGGGTTCATGGCTCCGGAGGAGGTAGCCCAGAAGGACCTGGAGCTTAGAGAACCTGAACGATACCTCCCCAAGTGTTTACAAGACCATCCCTATGTGTGTGCACATTCAGTTCGTCGCCATAACCCACCGT
Organism: Taxus chinensis; assembly: GCA_019776745.2. Lineage (NCBI taxonomy): Eukaryota > Viridiplantae > Streptophyta > Pinopsida > Cupressales > Taxaceae > Taxus > Taxus chinensis. The sequence continues at coordinate 984,974,226 of CM034146.1, forward strand.
TTGCAAAATATACCATTTGACAGCCTTACATTGTCTCAAACTACACTATTCAGCGCGTTCGCAAACAATAGGGTAACGAGAGCACTAATTAGAGAAGGAAAAAAATGAGATAGGCTATTATAGAGGGTCCCTACGCTAAGGTGTAGGATTAGACGAGATGTCTCTAGGTTCCACAGAGTGCACGAAGTCACCCGTAGAAGTTGAACAATTTTTTGGTCTCAGGGCTCTGAAGGGACTCCGCCCGAACGAGGAAGCCCAGAAGTAATGACGTTGTTGTGCACCAAAACGATGACTCATCTAGCATTCACCAGGCCACCTGGATGTTTCTACACATTTGGTTTGGTGCCATGACACACCGTTTGCAAAATATACCGTTTGACAACCTTACACTGGCTCAAACTACACTATTCAACACGTTTACAAACAATAGGGCAGTGAGAGCACCGATTAAAGAAGGAAAAAAATGAGATAGGATATTGTAGAGGGTCCTACGCCGAGGTGTAGGATCATATGAGATATCTCTAGGTGCCATGGATTGCACGTAGTCACCCGTCGAAGTTAAATAATTTTGGGGTCTTAGGGCTCTTAAGGGACTCCACGCCTGAACGAGGTAGCCCGAAAGAAACGACATTTTTGTGCACCAAAATTATACCTCCTCTAGTGTTAACATGGCCACCCAAATCTATCGGCATAATCGGTTTGGTGCCACGACCCACCGTTTGCAAAATATATCGTTTGACAACCTTACACTATCTCAAACTACACTATTAGGTGTGTTTGCAAACAATAGGGAAACAAGAGCACCGATTGGAGAAGGAAAAAATTGAGACAAGATATTGTAGAGGGTCCCTATGCTAAGGTGTAAGATTAGACGAGATGTCTCTAGGTGCCACGGAGTATGCGTAGCCACCTGTTGAAGTTGAACAATGTTTTGGTCTCAGGGCTCTTAAAGGACTCCACCCGAATGAGGTAGCTTGGAAGCAATGACATTTTTTCACACCAAAATTATGCCTCCTCTAGTGTTAACCTAGCCACCTGGACATGTCAGCATAATCGGTTTGGTGCCATGACCCACCGTTTGTAAAATATATCATTTGACAGCCTTACATTGGCTCAAACTACACTATTCGACGCGTTTGCAAACAATAGGGCAGTGAGAGCACCGATTGGAGAAGGAAAAAACCGAGATAGGATATTGTATAGGGACCCTACGCCAAGGTGTAGGATTGGATGAGACATCTTTATGTGCCACGGAGTCTGTGTAGCCACCCGTCAAAGTTAAACGATTTTTTGGTCTCAGGGCTCTTAAGGGACTACGCTCGAACGAGGTAGCCTGGAAGCAATGACATTTTTACACACAAAAACGATGCCTCCTCTAGCATTCACCTATCCACCCAAACATGTGTTGCGTAGTCAGTTCAGTGCCATGACCCACCGTTTGCAAAATATACCATTTGACAGCCTTACACTGGCTCAAACTACATTATTCCGCATGTTTACAAACAATAGGGAAGCGAGAGCACCGATTAAAGAAGGAAAAAATTTAGATAGGATATTATAGAGGGACCCTACGCCAAGGTTTAGGATTAGATAAGATGTTTCTAGGTGCCATGGGGTCTGCATAGTCACTCGTTAAAGTTGAACAATTTTTTGGTCTCAGGGCTCTTAAGGGACTACGCCTGAATGAGGTAGCCCGGAAGCATCGATGTTGTTGTGCACTGAAATGATGCCTCCTCTAGCATTCACCTATCCATCCGTACATTTTCATGTAGTTGGTTTTGTTTCATGACCCATCATTTACAAAATATACCGTTTGACAACCTTACACTATCTTAAACTACATTATTCAGTGTGTTTGCAAACAATAGGGTAGCGAGAGCACCGATTGGAGAAGGAAAAAACTGATACAAGCTATTGTATAGAGTCCTTATGCCAAGGTTTAGGATTAAATGAGACATCCTTAGGTGCCACGAAAGTGCGCGTAGTCACCCATCGAAGTTGAATGATTTTTTAGTCTCACGGCTCTTAAGGGACTACGCTCGAACAAGGTAGCCCGGAAGAAACAACTTTTTTCATGCACCAAAATGACATCTCCTCTAGTGTTCACCTGGCCACCTGGACATGTCCACATAGTTGGTTTGGTGCCAAGACCCACTGTTTACAAAATATACCATTTGACAGCCTTACACTGTCTCTAACTACATTATTCAACGTGTTTGCAAATAATAGGGCAGTGAGAGCACCGATTAGAGAAGGAAAAAACTGAGACATGCTATTGTAGAGGGTCCCTTTTCCAAGGTGTAGGATCAAACGAGATGTCCTTAGGTTCCACGGAGTTGTGTAGTCAACTGTCAAAGTTGAACAATTTTTTGGTCTCATGGCTCTTAAGGGACTATGCCTGAATGAGGTAGCCCAGAAGCAATGACATTGTTGCGCACCAAAATGATGCCTCCTCTAACATTCACCTATCCACCCGATTGTGTCCACGTAGTCGGTTTAGTGCCACGACCCACGGTTTACAAAATATATTGTTTGACATCCTTACACTGTCTCAAACTACACTATTTGGTGCGTTTGCAAACAATAGGGCAGCGAGAGCACCGATTGGATAAGGAAAAAACCGAGACAGGATATTGTAGAGGGTCCCTACACCAAGGTGTATGATCAAATGAGACATCCTTAGGTGCCACGGAGTCTACGTAGTCACCCATCGAAGTTGAAATTTTTTTTGGTCTCAGGGCTCTTAAGGGACTACGCCCAAACGAGGTAGCTTGGAAGCAATGACGTTGACACGCACCAAAATGATGCCTCCTCTAACATTCACTTGGCCACCTAAATGTTTCTACATAGTCAATTTGGTGCCATGACCCACTATTTACAAAATATACCATTTGACAACCTTACACTATCTCAAACTACATTATTCGGCGTATGCAAACAATAGGGCAGCGAAAGCACCGATTAGAGAAGGAAAACACTGAGACAGGGTATTGTAGAGGGTCTCTACACCAAGGTGTAGGATCAAATTATACATCCTTAAGTGAATGATTTTTTGGTCTCGGGGCTCTTAAGGGACTCCACCCGAACGAGGTAATCCGGAAGCAATGACATTGTCACACACCAAAACAACACCTCATATAGCGTTCACCTAGCCACCCAAATGTGTCGGCATAGTCGGTTCGATGCCACGACCCACTATTTTCAAATTTTTCAACAATTACAACTTTTTCAACAATCACAACTTTTTCAATTTTTTCAACAATTACAACTTTTTCAAGAAATTGTTGAATCAAAAATTGAAAGAGAAGAAGAAGATGGTTATGCAATTATTGGTTATTGTGAATACTCACCCAAAAAAGATCCTGAATAATCTGGATAGATGATATGAATAATTACTCTTGTCTAGTGTTCACCCACTCATAAAAAAAAAAGCCTCTTCTTCTACTTATCAAGAAAAACACTTTAATCCTCATCTAGTTTATCAAAGGAAGTAGTAAAAATACATGTTCCAAGAATCCTACCAACACTAAAGAATCACTTCCCACTCCTAGAACCACTCATTCCTAGAACCTTCTTTCCTTAAAATCCTCCTCTTCTAGGAAATAAGAACCTTTCTATATTTCCTTGTTGGTCAATGGACCTATAAATTGAATAATTGCATTGTTGACTCCAATGCCTCTGATAATGTCATGCTTATAAAATTTGCTAACTCTATTGGTATTACTCGCAGCCTTGCTATTTGCCATTGTTACTACATGAAAACAAAATAAGTACCTCTTTTCAGCCAGGTGAAAGATTCTCAAGCCAGAATTTGCAGACTTCCCTGACAAGAAAATCAAGATGGAAATACTTATGGAAGACATGCTAGCTACGTATGGTATATTGTTGAGCCAAATTTTCTATCATGATATTAGTGGGGATATAAAGATGGATTGGTCATACACCACCATACTGATCAATGGTAAAATGAATAATATCCTTCTTATAAATAAAATTAAATGCATAGTTCAAAAGCCAAATGACCCAAGGGAAGACATCTCATTTCAAGATTCAAGGTATGAAATATTTTTTCATGACTTAAGAGGAAAATGATAAGTTTCCCATGTTGATGGAGGAATACACATGCTTCCCTTAATTTCTTAACAATTGTACCATACAATGTTGCACCATAGTTTTTTAATTTTAAATCAAACATACATATAGAATTAATATACATAGAATATAAATACATAGAAGGATATCATGTGCAATGAATTCGAGTCAAACATAGAAGTAATATGGTTAAGAAAACCAACACATGGATATATAATATATCAAACTAAGTGTGATGAATGCACGTCTCTGAAAATTTAAGTTCATAACATGTGTACATCTCGAACCAAGTGTGTCATACATATAGGACCACATGCAGTTGCATAAGGCTATATATAATGTCCTATGAAGAATCATGAACTAGGACCAGCTAGCCCATATATATATCTATGTACATCCACGTCCTATGAATCTAATCATGAAACATCTTCCCTCTCTTCGCCCTGCTAGAAGTAGCATGTCCACGACCTAGGGATGTAGTGGAGAAAGATGCCCCTACGGATTTCATCTATATGGTCCTAGGCATCTCTAAGCAGGCCTACAACTAACCTGCACATTCATAAACAACAAGTTTTTAACACCCAAAATTTTAAAATACATTCAAAATTTAGAAACTTAGAATTTAGTTAAAATGCATGTGAAATCTTACCACAATGTCATGATCCCTATCAATTTTTTGTCGACGCATGGTAAGGATAACGGTAGACTCATGAGAGGTAAGCTACATACAAATAATTAAATTTCAAATTAAATATTTCATGTATAAAATTTGATATTGTAGATTTAAGTAATAAGAAATAATTCCTAAATAAATTTAACAAATTTGAAAAATTTTACCTCAGTTAGTGGATTTGCAGATGCTATGGCAATATCTACAGCAACCTCCACAGTTTGCATATATGGAGGAGTCTCTCTGGCAGTCATAAGATATACAAAAAATATGTAAAAATCAATATTAATCTACATGACTGCCACATAACATAGCCAAAGCATAATCCACGTGAACTTCCACAATTAGAAACAAAGTGTAAAGAGAAACTAACCTGCATAAAAGTCATGTGAGGCATGCCAGTAGCCTCAGTTCCCAGAGCATATGATGACCCACCAGGCTCTGCACACATAAAATACAAACATATATTAATATGTACATGTACAGGTGAAACATTATAATAATAAAAATTCACAATCAAATGAAATTTGAAATTTAAGTACAACTTGAAACTTACATTTGTAACATGCCCAGCTGCAGTAGCTATCATGTCAATGCTGGATGTTTCCTTTACCGTCTCTTACTATTTAAAATAAAATAAAAATTAGTTTTTACATGTATGTACATAACGTACAATGAAATACATATATATTAAAATCTCAAACATAAATTAAACTATTGTATATATATATTAAATATTTATTTGACATTTACCTATGAAAGACCAAGATCCTTTGCATCAGTTCCAAAAACATCTGCCATCATCTCATCTAAAGAAAATAAATCATGTGATCCAGCAAATGATGTCTCTCTCGCAATGCATATGGCACCACATGATCGATAGTGGTGTGGTGTGCTAGAACTGACGCCTCCACCAACATCACCAAATGCAATCTGCTCACTATGTTGGGTCAGAGTGTCATTGAGCTCCCTCAATGCATGTAGTGTGTCAATCTCCACAACCTCCTTCACTATAGGAGGGATAACTGAAGAAAGTGGGGGTTTTGGGGTATGGGGGATCCTTGGTTGACCTACACATGCACTAATTCTACTCTGTGCAGAGCAACCACCTCACCCATAAAAATTAGAAAAGTCAAAATAATTTGGGACCTCATTAAGCATGAACTTGCAATATAATTTCTTCAAAAAATAAAGGGGAACCTCATTGTTGTTGCATGGTGGATAATAAAAAACCATCCACCATCGGTCCCAAAAATTGTTCTTGATTTAGTCATTGTTGCACCAATGGATTGGGAACCATTTGCAAGTAACTGCGAGGGGGCATTGGTTCTTAGGTCAGTAAATAATTCACAAATGTGGTCTTTTCCAAAAAAATGTCTGTTATGACCGCATGAGATAATTTATTTGCATACCATTGCCTATAATCACCTCTAAAGGTATTCCATCTGTCTATTTGGTTGGTTGCGGAGTCAACTTTGCCAATCAATGTTTGCAATGTGTTGGCTAACATCATGCGGGATGGATTTGTGGCATGATTTTGTCTTATATTTTGAATAAGGTTCTCAATGACAATTTTATTTTGTCAAATTTTTCTAACGATATCATCTTGTGTTCCTGTTGGTTCCGTGGGGACAGAAGGAGCCACAAGAGGTAGATCTATGTTTAGAGAAGGGTTTTGCGGAATGTTTGGAGGGTTTTGAGGATTGTTTGGAGGGTTTTGAGGATTGTTTGAAGGGTTTAGCAGAATATTTTTATGGTTTGCAGGATTACGAGCTTGCCGAGTAACTGACAAAACAAAAAAATTGTATACATAAACAAAAAATTGAAAAAACCCATGAAAATCACAAAAAATAATCTAAAATGCAAACAAATTGATCAAAATTGAGGGCTTACCTCTTTGTCTTGGCAGAATGGTTGAAACTATCATGATCCACAAGTCTGAATAGTAATTTTTAGGGGGTATTCAAAGCCCAAGTGCCAAAGGTCTAGGAGAAATCACGGTTGGAAAGGAAAAATGAGGGGAAATGAGGAGTCACGGGTCTATTTTTTATCTCAAAGGACCATGATCGCAGTTTGAAACCACGATCATGGTTTTAGGTTCGAAAATCCTCGAGCCTATAAAAACAGTTGCGCGAGTATGGTTTATAAACCGCGCTCGTGGTACCTAAATTTCAGGTTTTTATGTCCACTTAATTGTCCACCATCTTAGTGCACTTACCCTATAGATAGATGTGTGGATGAAATAAAGAAACTTCCCCTTCTTATGCAGTATATGCAAAGAATGCAGTCCTTTGTCCCTTGAATGGATTCTTTGAAGTGTTTTAGGTGCCTTTTAGATGCAAGCTTAGGTGATGATAGTATGTGCTTAGAGCTTGCTCCTTTATTTTGGTCACATAACTATGTATTTATATGATTCCCTTGTTTGAATTTCGTAATTGAAAACTGGAAGGTTGACACATAAGAAAATAAGATGCCCAAAAGGTAAAAGAGGCCCAAAAAGAGTGAGTAAGGTGGAAAGAGGTCAGGGGTGCCCAAACGGGACAAGGGCACTTGGGCATTGGCGTCCTGGCTAGGTGTTGGTGTCCAAAGTGATAAAATATAGGCAAGTAAAGTTCTGACTAGGCAATGAGATATAAGAGACCAAATAGAAAACAAGAAATAAAGACAAGAGGCCAAAGACAAACCTCAATTACTAGTTTTCTTGCTTAGGAATCATATGAATGCTAATATGTATTTAAGACCTAAAAATGTAACCAAGTACATGATTTTGTGTCTAAATTTTCCCCCACTTTATGATGTTGAGTGAATACTCGATAACATAAAGTAGATAAGAGATGTGTACCTTTTTTTACTATAGAATGTGATGGCGATAACATGTTGAAGAGACAAGTGAAGTGTGGAATGAATGCAAAAATGAAGCGTGGAAACTAGGAATAGAAATGAAGCATATGCACTGTACCATGTTGTACCTATTATTGTGCTTGTTTTTGTTGCTTCTTATAAGGATGGGCCTACAAAAATAAAATCAAGAATGTAGTCAACATCATGTATATGAAAAATTGATCCAAGTATGCAAAAGTATGTAAAAATATGTAAAAGTACGCAAAAGGGAAGTGTACACCTGATGTAGAAGAGTGTAAAGGGATATAAAATGCCCTAAACTGCTATGAAGAGTGAGTTTTTTGGGTGATCTCACACCAAGAGCTAGTTTTTTAGGTGATCTCACGCTAAATGCGAATTTTTTGGGCGATCTCACAGAAAGTGTGAGTTTTTTGGGTGATCTCATGCCAAAGAGAATTTTTTGGGGAGAGAGGTCTGGTGTTACTCTCCTTCCATGACTCTGTCCGATATACACCACTATATAAGGTGTGATCCTATTTTTATTCCTGTTGTCCCTGATTTGTTCTGATTGTATCGATATAATGCATTATGTGACTGGAGGATTGTGCCTATAATTATAGAAATGCTTTGAAGACTTATATGAACTATGTTGATCTGGTAATCTGATTGTATGTTCCCCCAGGACATTAGTACCTAAGGGAGGACATAGGTTCCCAAACGCTATTATCTAATGTTGGGCATTGATGTTTGTGCTATGCTGAAGACATAAGTCATATTTTGGGTCGTTTTGTGATTGTGTTGTTCTATTTTTATACTTTGTAGATCTGTATTGTAGCTATGAGTTTTTGTAGGGGTGATTTGTTCACCCAATGTATTCCCCCCTTGTTAGGGGTGTATGCAAGGACTGTAGGATTGTGTGGCCCAAAAGAGAGGACCTAATGTTGATCTAAAGCTGATACCTACAAGGGGTATGGGATTTTTATGGTAGAAACCAAGGCACATACAAACAAAGTGGCTAGCAACATGTGTTAGAAGAAAAAGTAACAAACATGCAATATAATATAATGTAATCAAGAAAGTGTGCAAACAAGATATATCATGAAAAGAAGGGTTTAAACATGGGACATCACTTACAATGTCACAAGATAATCAAGACCAAAGTGGCCAACAACATACAAAAAATGATCAAATAAGACACAAGGCATAGCTCACAAATAATGGCATACAATAACAAACAATGGCAAGCAAAAATGTATTAGACAACCATGATGGCATATAGTCTTGCAAGACAAATGTTGCACATGAAGCACCCATTAGCATGCTAGAAAGATAAAAAGTATGTCAAGTCATGTATGTATGAATGGAAAGTCATGTGCTAGTAATAATAGGAAGTAGTACATAATGAAACAATATCACCTTGTGTGAGAGTAGTAAAGGTAGATGCCCCAAGAGACTTGATAGGACTGGAAAAAGGTACAATGTCGAGCATCATTGTAGCTTGTGAAAATATGTAAGACATTTGTATCCACTCCAGAAGATCAAGTGAATACACATGTATGTATACAGAAATATAATTAAATATTGATTATCTTACTAGCATAGTAAGAAAATTGCATCATGTAAGTAGTATACACAAGCAAAAGTAAGTGCAAAAAATATATGCAATATGCAGTGTATGAGTGTGATGGGATGGTATGTAATTTGTGACTGTGATAGGAACAACATGCCCCCTAGCAGATGTGTATGAGATGAGGTTATTTTATAAAATAACCCTCAACAATCAAGAATGAACCATAGAACAAGAGTGTGTCATCAGGAAATGGTTTGATAATGTGCGCTAGAAAGTAGATCATAAAGCATAGAATGTGAAGAGTGATTGTAGTGAGGTTCATTTAAGATTTAGACCCTTAGCAGTTGAGTACGAACTGTGGAACTAGAGTGCGGCATATGGCAATGACGAGGAAAGGTGTGTATCAATATGTGTATGTGTATGTAGAAAGATTAAGTATGAAACATGGAGCTTAATGTGTATACGTAGAGACTAGAAAAAATTGGTGATGATTGAAGGGGAGGAAGTGTGATGCCCCCAAGTGTGTATATAAAGAGTTGTTGGGAAATAGATATGATCATGGTGAGAAAAAATAGCCAAAGTATGTAAAGTGCACTAAAGGAAGTGTATCGTATATATGAAGTAGTATATGTGCAATGAATAGAAGGACCCATAAGTAAGCATGAGTAGCCAAGCGTGTATGGAGTACTATAGGAATGTAGAGAGATGTAGCAAGGTATACCTGCATATATGAGAAATTGATGCTAGCAAGATTGACATGAATTGTAAAGAAATGGTGATGTATAGAGTTGTATGTGAATAATAGGGATAGACAACTGCTGATTGGAACATGTGGCTATAAGGAGGGAAGATCTCAATGCCCCTAAGTGTGAAAGTAAGGGGGATCTATGTGAAGATGCAAGAGAGCCCATGCCATGGTGGAAGAATTAGAATGGGTAGAAGAGTGCAAAAGATACCAAAGAATAATGTCATCATAGTGAGGGGAAAACCCGATAGAGTCTAAGATCTGAACTGGGCGAATAACAAGTGTATAAGCAATAAAAATGTACCTATGAGGGGAAAATAGAATAGGTGTAGAATTGTGTGTGTTAGAAATAGTGGAAAAAGTAAGTGCAAACATAAGGAACAACATGTGATCCAAATGACGTGTAATAGATGTTATGTTGGGATACTCATTAGTAGTAATGGAAAGCAATAAGTGCAATTTGTGAATATTATAAGCAATAAAGCAGTATGAACAAGCCCCTATGATCATAAAAAAAAATGTAGAAAGAGGGGAATAGATGACCCTCGTGAATGTAACAATATAAGGTGTAGCCATATTAAATGAATCATGCATAGGATCATGGAAAGTGCAAGGATTAGGAATTAGTGTAAAACCAACATACAATGTTCTAACATGTAATGAGGAAGATGTGGAGAGAGATGTAACATTAGAAGCACAAAGCATATGATCAATAAAAGTGCATCGAGAGTGAGATATAATGAGAGGAGTATCATGCGTGTCGATATAAAATTAGTCGTGTAAATTAGTAGCAGTAGGGTGCATCCCAATAGGAGAATAATGTATAATGTAAGTAATGTCATGAGCATCACGTATAAGACGAATATCACAAGGATTAGCAACATGAGGTGTGGATTAGTATCCATAGAAGAAGGTGAAGCAAGTGCATTGTGTTGATTGGAATGGGTAGAAAGAAGTGTGTGCATAGTATGAAACCAAGGTTGGCCTAGAAGTATAGTAAAAGGAACATCATGAGGCAAAACGTGACATGGAGCATTAAGAGTGCAAGATCCCATAGTAAGGGGAAGAGAGATTGTACCCAACACTTGCTTAGGTGTATTATCAAATCGACGGATACAAAGAGTAGATGGAGTAAGATGAGTAGCAAAAAGTCATATTTGATGGAGAAAGGAAAGATTGCATACATTAAGACTAGATCTAGGATCAACTAGGACATGCTTAATAAGGATATTACAAAGTTGATCCTGGCTATAAAATGTGGAAGAATTGAAATCAAAGGCATGGGAAGCCATGAAAGATCTGATAATGTGCATGTAAGGAGCGGGTTCACCAAATGATTTAACAAAAATATATTTTATTAAACCCTAATTGTAGAGTCATATATGATAATAAATGCTAAAATACAGATTTGACATGAGCAATAAGCTAATAAAATATGAAACACTAAGTGCAAAAGAGATAGAGAGAGGAATGGACTTAGTTGGTTTATACTTGATCTGGGACTGATGCAGACTGGGAAAACTATTAAAAAGGAGGTGATTTGTGTTATCAAGGCTTAGGATGAAATTACAAACTGTGATAATATGGCCAGACACAGGCATCCGCAGCTGGGTGGGGACACCTGGGCCCTGATGATCTCCAATAGGTGTTGACCGAATTTTCTCTTTCCTGTCCAGATTAGTAAACTAGATACTAAAGAAAACTAAGCAACTCAAAGATGCAAGGGTTTAAGGTACCTTGGAAGAAGATGGTGATAAATGGACAGGCACAAAGTATATTTCCTCGTAAATTTGATGAACATGCACAACAAAGATAACTAAGAGGAAAATGGATTAGATGGTAGATGAGGGGGTTACCCGACGAAGTCAGTTCCAAGAACCGTTAACTTCCTTATGTGGATGTCAACCACCATATTCGATGAAAGAGGATAAAATCAATGATAAAGGACTATATAACATGTAGACACTGACACTGAATAGAATCTAGAAATTATAGAAATGAAAGAAAAGTGTAGATCTAATCTAAATCAACACAAACCAAGTTTACCTAGTTTGGTCGAAGGTGACCCATGCTGCAGAGGGTAGGTCGACAGAGACCTAAGCAGATGGATAAGAACAACAACCCATAATGCATATTTTAACAACTCTGTGTGTAGATCTGAAGATGGAAGACACTTGTAAACATTGATAGAAACATGTAGAGGAAAGCCTGAGATAGGGAAACAAACAAGATGCAAGAAGATAGGGATTTGGATGGATTGGATGGCTAACATGACACAATTTGACGATGACTTGGCTTAGTTAGCGGTGATCAATGGCTAAAAGAACATAACTGGATTGACAGATCTGAGTGTTGAATAAGGTGAAAAAGATAGAGAGGGAGGCTGATGTGGACCTAGAAGGTAGAATGGAAGACAACACAAGGATGGGTCGACAACAACTTCACAGTGACAACGACCTGGGAAATGTTGAACAATGTCAAAGGTGGATGGGTTGGATGGACAACCTATAGACAAAACAACTGAGAGAAAAAGTTGGGTCTGAAAATCTGATAGCGGCTAGACTTGCAAAACGTTAGTGACAAAAAATGATAGCAATGATAAGAAATGATATCATAAATCAATATAAGGTCAGGATGAACTCCCCAAAGTCTCTACAAGTGATGCAAACAAGCTCAAAGGGACTCCAAGAAGACTAAAACAACTACAAATAAGATCAAGCTTGAAGATAAGATCACAAAAACGCAAGAATATTCTGATTATGCCTCCCTTTGGGAGGAGAGGTATATGTGACCTTATAGGGTTGATAGAGACCTGGGTGGGTCACCACTACCTATGGGGAACCATCCATTTGGCCAGTAGAAGAATAATTTATTCAAGAAATGGGGCTTTTATGGATTGGATAAGTGTTTTAAAACATTTAGATGGGTTAGGGTTTCATAAGGAAGTGACATGGGTAGGTGGGGGGTAAAATGGATTAAATAAAAGATAGGGAGAGCCTAGGGATAAGAAACTAAGAAGTTTAGGGATGGTAAAAAACTTAGGGAAGAGAAAAGAGGAATGATTAGGATTAATTAAATAATGAGATGATGATTAGAGGATAAATGATGAGCATTGATAATAAATTAAAATGGAATGGGTAGTAGATTGGAAAGATGGGAATGTTAACATGAACATGAACATGAATTAATTAAGAAAGGGGGTCTAGATAGGTGGCTGTGGTAAAGAAGCAAACGCGGGGCAACAAGGGTAGCGATACCAAATTTTGGTGTTTACATTTTCCCCTTTTTGTCAAGTGGTTTGCGTAGGCAAGTTGTGAGATAAAAATGATGAGAGATAAAAGGGTAGGATGAAGGATTATGGAGTATCAATGATGTGCTCCCCCTCAAACGAGGGATCAATGACACAAAATGGAAATTGGTCACAAATTTGAAAGTGTAGTACCCACATTTTCTAGCCTCTATTATTTGTTGAATTCTTAAACCATAGTTATGACTTAACATGGATTTTGACATATTTTGGACATTATGATATGTTGGTTTGCCTTCAAGGACATGTATGGTGATTTGGGGCGTGTAGCGCCAAATTTGACTAGATTAGTAGATTGACACATTTTATTTGAGGTTGTGGATACTAACACATTTCTATGTGATTTGGGCCTAATTGATATATGTTGGATACTTAGTTTAATCACATATCTTGATTTTATAAAGTATTTGATTTGCTGATGAGGATACATGATGGCATGGTGATATGACATTTTTATGTATTGCAATACCTAGCATATGACGAATTGTGTGAGATTGTTGCATTCCACATTGATGTTGTGATATCCTTAATTTACATGTTTGAATTGATTCACTTATTGATTATTTAGTTTACTCTTGCATTGGACATGTGTGTTTAATGTGTGCAATGAGTGTGTAGGTGACAGGTCACAAGGAGAACATGGGTTTCAGGGCGGCTACACAAATTGTGCACAAGCGGCCCACAGGGCTAAGTCCTAACCGTGTTAATTATTTGATGCCATATAGTTTGATTGTATTTTGGGCACCATGAGTGACCCTCATATGTGATGTAATATGTCATGTAAAATTTTATTATTTTTAGAATGTTTTATTGTTGTTAATATAAATTAGGTTTGGGGGCTTAATGGTCCCCACTTACATTAAGTTTTGGGTTTGGTTTATTTTGTATTAATTAGAGGGGATTAGGGTCACATGTGAACCCTTGGGTGGGCCCCACATCCTCTACACTTGTGCCCTTAAGTGCCAAACCTGAAATTGGGTTATTTATGGCATTTTAAGTGACCCCTTTTTAGTTTGGGAGTTCACTTAGCATGAAAATAAGCCCTTGGACCCTACCTAATAGGTAGGGGGCTTAATTTCAAGGCATAATGGGAGTTTCCCTCCCATTTTTCCTCTCTTTGGTCACCATCCATGTAAGATGGATTGGTATGTGTGTTTTGTAGAAAGTTGCACAATCTTGTTTTATTTTCATTTTGGGTATTTTGGGAAGGGAGTGTTAAAAAGTGAATTTATCTTTACTTATTTTTATTTTGGAATCTTTGACTTGGAGGGAAGAGATGGGTGACACATGTCACCCCCTCATTGGTGAGGAAATTTATTGGTTTCTCTTCAAATTATCCCTCATGGAGGAGAAAAATAACTTTTTGGTTCATTTTTTTGGAGCATTGGCTTGGTGCTTGAGGATTTTGGAGCTAGTATTGCTTGAGGAAGAAAGTTGGAAAATCTTGTTTTGGAGAGCTCTTGGAGGTAGGATCTTGAGCTCATTTTATGTTGGATGTTTTTATCTAGATCTTAGCTTGCTTATAGTTGGAATGTTTGTTTAGTTGCTTGTATGGTTTGTTGCTTAAGTATGGTTGTATTTATTTTTGCTCCATCCATCATATGGTTTGATGGATGTTGGAGTTCTTTGGGGGAAGAGAGAGGGATTTTCCCTCTCAAACCTCATGGCTTGATGGGCAAGCCATGTAGGTTCCTTTTACTCCCCTCATATGGTTTGAGGTGGGTAAGGTGGTTCATATGGTTTGAACCCCTTCCCCATTCTTGGAGAGGAAACCCAATGGGTTTGAAAATCCTCCCAAGAAGGATTTTGGTGAATGGGTGGAGCAATAAGGAGGGTTTTGTTGATTTGGAGGAATAAGGAGGTTGAGAAGAATCTTGTTGTGTGCATCCTATGGTTGGATCACACCTTATGGCACTTTTGGGTATCTCTTCTACTCTTCCCCAATTGTGAGGATGAATATGGATTTCTCCTCCTTTCTTTTATTTGCTAAATGTTGTGTTTTTCCTTAGTGCATGGTCTTGGCTTGTATGTGAAAATATTGTGGTGTTTGTCTCCCTAAAAATCTTGTGCACAATTTGTGGAAGCTAGCTCTCTCTCCCATGGGCTTGGGGGAGGCTAGCATGTCTTCCAACCTAGGAAAGACATGTAATGATGCCTAAAGGTTGGGTGGTTAAACAAGCCTTGTTCTCTTGGAGTTGGATTCTTGTAAAGCATTCAAGTTGGAGCTCAAGTGGGTAGAGATGGTTGGAGTCTCTTGTCACTCTTGGTTTCTCTTGTGTCCTTCTTCCTTTGTGTGGAATATTACTCTCATTGTAATCTCTTGAATGTGGCTATTTGGAAAGTTCCTTGTCTTGGAAAGTATCCTCTTTAAGATTGGAAATCACTTGTAAATATGAGTAACTTTTGTAGTTGTGATCTTGCTTCATTCTTGGAATGAGAACTTGAATGTTGAACTCTTATGTCTATTATAAACATTTTTGGAATCATGGTGTGATTGAGATCTCAAGTTACTTCAAAAGATTATGTTGTAAAATGAATGATCCATTTAATATGAAATGATGGAAGTCCATTTTATAAAGAAAGTTAGTGTTTAGTAGAAATTTTGTTTCACAAAAAAAACATATCATTTATTGAATATCTCTCATGTGGAAAATCCTTGTAAATATTATAATTAGCAAGATTACATTTGGAAAATATATCTAGTTCTAATTTGGTGCTTGAGTGTTGATCTTGGAATAGAAATGATTAATCCTAGTTTTCTCTTTTAAACAAACAAAATGAGAAACTTAAAGATTTGTTTTCTTTCTATTAGTAAACTAACTTGATCATGTTCTCCTTCTAAAAAAGTTTTTTTGGATTCAATCCAATCTCTCCTTAGTTGAATTATCTAGATTTCAAATTCTTTTTAACACTTAATCAATATTCATCTTAATATGGCATATATTGGAAGAAGTAGTGAGTTTCATACTTTGCAATAATCTAAACATGCTTTATTGATTTACATCTTGGAATAGTCTTCTTTAATATTGAGTTGTGAAATAGTTGGTTATATAAATATAATTACAATAATAAATAAATAAGAAATATATATGTACAATTGTTAAATAGAGTTGACTCATACTATCAGAGCTATGATTAAATTTAATAGTTCATATAATTTAGGTGTATGAATTCTATAGTATATTATATTATGTATTTCATTGTATATATATTATAAAAAAATATTAAGATTATAGATTAAAATATGAATGAATTATATTATATATAATATAATATATATATATGGATATAAATAAGTATATCATATTATATATGTAATATATATGTATATACATACACTTAAATTACAAATATTAAAATATATATATAAATAAAAGAAGTTTTGGGGAGGGCTGTACACCTCCCCACTCCTTGAATTACCCACCATAGGCCACTACCTCCCTCATGCACCTCTGTCCACTTTACGCATCCCCCTCCTTAACCTAACCATTCCCTTTCCCAAGCCAGGGCACACAAAAGATTCGAGTGGAGGCTTCAACCCCTCCTGCCACGTTTTCCCACCACCGCTCCCACCCTCCACACCTGTGCAGATCTCCTCCCATCTCTACATCTAGCACATACCACCTTCCCCCATCACTCCCACCAGCTTCCTCCTCACACTCCTCTCCCCACACAGGATCCCTTCACAGTCAAATCTCATACCACTCAACATGCTACGTTTTTAAACATGTCCAAATCTGTAAACACCCCTTCCACCATTCCAAATCTGTCGACATTCTTCCCCTATCGAACCCAAATACAATACCCTCTTCTACATGTGTCAGGTAGAAGAATTACCTCTACCTTAAAAGAAAAACAAAATTCATGGGTATGTGGACTGGATACTCAATAACCAAATTTCCTGAAGTGAAATTTATAAAAAAAGAGGCCATATAATAGCTTGAATAAATGAAACAAGCTTCATCTTCAAAATAAAGAAAAAAAACTCCATAGCTTCATCAACCTCGTGCACCTACACAATGACAAAAAAAAAATGAGAAGAGTTGGAATGAAAAGGAAAGAGACATAAGAATGTTTAAGGTCATCCTTAGGGAAAATTTAGATCAAGGGCTGAGATATCTATTTGATCCTAGGGTCCACAATTAATCCTACATGCTTTTAAGCCATGGGTATTTTTAAATAGGAATGGGAAATAAAGTTTAGGTTGTGTGTGTGTAAATAAAATAAAAAGGGGGAAATCTAATTAATTTAAAAAGGGGTGTAGACTCTTATTAGGGTGTCCCTAGTAAAATTAATAGAACTTAAATAAATAAAATTGTTTTGGGGTTAGTGGTTTATTAAGTGATTTGGGTAAATCATATTAGTTTAAAATAAATAATATGGGAATCGGTATTAGTATTGTTAGTATTTACCTTTCAAAAAAAAAAATAATTACCCAAATTTTTAGTGACTTTTGGTCAGGTTTCCAGTGTCCAAGGGCGGGGCACTACATTTGGTATCAGAGTGATGGTTCGCACATGTGGACGCTCTGGGTAAAAACATTTAATTGGTTATTAATGTTTTCATTACATTAAAAGTAAAACAATTAAAATCATTTCTGCTAAACCATTCCATGGGTCAAGTATCTCTCGAGTAACCACATGGAGTATTATGTTTGCTAACACAATAGGTGGTACACAAATTTTGATCACCTAATTTGTTTAAAACAACTAGTAAAAGTTAAGAGAAAGTCGTTAGTAAATAACCTGCAAAATGGCTTCTTGGTCCCCATAGTGGTGATTGATTTGGATAATCTTGTTCCCTAGTGACATGGGAAGTCACATCAGCTTTTAAACCCAACTTATAAGATCGTTTGATCATGTAGTTAAAATCATTTTTGAGCTCAGTTAATCACATTTTTGTTTGAGACAACAACTTAAATTTAAGCAAAATCGTTTCAGTTTGGACCTGTAAATTAGAGAGCGTTAGTAGGAAATTAAAATTTACGACTTCTAACATGTAGTATTTCTCCATGTCCTATTGTCTGCAATGATTATATTCAAGAAAAAAGGAATAGAGAGTTATTTTTCCAAGTGTGTTTAGGAGGTCTCTAGACATTTTGGTTCAAAACACAAACTTGTAAATAACATTAATTAGCTCGGAAAAGTAGGTCATAACTAGAGTTTTAGTCATTAGTTTTTCATTTTGTAAGTTGTGTCAGGTTCTCTATATATAGGAGAATTGATGCAAGTTAACAGAACTCATTTTTGAGTTGGTATCGCTTGTTTTCAAGACCCATTTTGTAGCCAATTTTCACTAAAAATCTGCTGAAATGCAATAGTAAAACTCTAATAGTTGGCTCCGAGAAGGTGCTTCCATTTCGAAACCTATTCACCAGTTTTAGAAATGTACATCTTGATTGACTCTCTGTATAATAGAGAATTGACTGGAAGCTTTGTTTCACCATTTGGGTGTTGGGTACTTGTTTTGGTAGGCTCCTTTTGTAGCCATTTTCTCTAGATCGTAGAACAAGAAAATTAGGTCTTAATAAACAAATAGATTTCTTAGGACACCTTTGGAGGGTGAAACATGTTATAATATGGTTATTGTTTTAAGCTACATGTTTCTAGGTTGAATGCTAAGACCCAAAATAAATTTTGTGCAACAAGTCATTTTTGAATGCTAACGGCCTTGGTTAGGTTGATCTTTTTGGACATCGAAGAAGGTCTAGATGTTGGTTTCGGAAATAAGAAGTAGGTCAAAGATAAGAATGTAAAATTGTTACCTTGATATAAGGAATAGGTTTATGGCATTTGGTTGGTTGCTTCTTGTCTAGTGATCCATTGTTTCTTAGGAATCTCAACTACCATGTTAGAGGCACCACTTTAGATCTAATGAAACCCTTTTGGTATGGGTGTAAATTAAATAACTGTAGATTGTAAGAATCATCCAATATGATAAAATAGTCTTTCACGTATTGAAATTTCATTATTATGAAATTGGAATAATTTCTACTCCTCTTGTTTCTGTTGCTAATCTTAGTTTTATAACCCTTTTATAAGGAAATTTACCAAATGACCTTATGTTCTTGTTGTTACCTTTTCAAAATTGTAGTTTAAAATTAAGTATAATTGGATGAAAATGTTTGCTAATGCAAACTCCTCTTTTCTCTAAACAATAAATGATAAGGGAAAGGAAAGTTAGTGTCTTCTTATTATATGGTGGTGTTGCTTGAAGTGATATCTCTTAGCTAGTTTATCCTCTTCACGTAACGTAGGAATACATTGTGCTATTATAAAATGAATATAGTTTTCACAAACTCCAAATTCTCATCAAAGCTCTTGGTATAACTTTTAGAGTTAACTTCGGAAATGATCTAGTTATTTTTCTTAATCCTTTTGGAACTCGATAAAACCTATTTTCATACTATAACCACTTACTAAGTTTTGATTGCAATGTAACTTGGTTAAAACCTTCTTACCTTAGTAAGTACACATGTGATTTTAAAACTCCTCAAGTTGATTTAAAATGTTCTTAGTTAATCATGTTTATAACACTTTTACTTATGTGTAGAAATAAGGGAATCACCCTCTTTCTAACCTCAACTCGTGGACTTAGAAGAACAATGATCATGCAAAAATTATTATATATATATATATAATAATATACAACGATCTATCTTTCATTCTCTCTCTCTCGGAAAGAAAATAAAATAAAATGAATTAGTGTTGAATACTTTCTTGGTTAGGCATTATGGTGTAACGATGATGGTGTTGACTGTGAAAGAACTATTAATGTGGTCCAATAAGGGTGAATGAAATGTTTCGTAATCCACATATATAAAGCACAATGTACACATACCTTATAAACAACAATAGAAATGTGTAATTATATGTGATTTTGGGAAAACTCGTCAAATATATAATTAAACAACGTTGGTTGGATAAACAATGTTGTATAAATTGTCAAATGTTATCATTGTTACCCCCCTTAAAAAGTTAAAATTGAGGTGATCCTAAAACTATTGCTTCAAATGGGATAGGTGATGTTTACAAATCTTTGTCTTGTGATATTCATATGGTTTACACACTAAATGGTTGGAATTTTGTAAGTAACTTAGGTATTGTTTTGTCTCCCTAAATGTTTAGGTGAGAAAGTTAATATGAATGATTGAATGATTGCGATGATCTCGCAAATCAGATATGCCTTTGGCTATTGGACTCTTAGGAAACTCTTTTATAAGATTTCATTCACATAGAAAACTCTTAGTATCTTGTTATAAGATAAATGATGTAAACCCTTATTGCAAGGACTAACTAATAATGACTAACTAATCTTTCCACCTACCGTGGGTAAAGACGTCCTTTGTAATCAGTATAAACACTATATTTATATATATATATATATATATATATATATATATATATATAATTGGAATTGTTTTGGGGTACTCTTTAAAACATGATTCCATTTTCTATTACCACTCAATAGAGTGGTGAAATTCAAATTTCTTTGTGTAAAATGGATTCAATCCCTAGTTAATAAGTGTATTTTTATATTTTCTTCTCTTGCAACCTAATGGGCCAAATTACGACCAAATAATTGTTAAGTAAAAGTTAACATAAGTCCCATATCTTGAGAAGAATTAGACCTTACCTTTCCTTAAAGGAAAATGAGTGTTGATCTCTTGTACGCTTGAGGAAAGTATGAACGGAAAAGTTGGTGCATTCCATCATGGTGGTATATTGTAATTTTCATAAGTATGTTGATAAGATTCGGGAAACATTCTCTTTAAATGGATTTTGTTTTTGCGTAACTCATTCATGTTTTCTTTTGATTATAGTAATTAAGAAACGATAAAATGTAAGTAAAACTTTTCTTATATCGTATTGAACTGGAAATTTGTGGTTTGTTGTTTCATTAAGAATTATGGCTTGTTTGGGGCATAGAAAGTTCTAAAATTGCTTTGTCATAGTGAGAATTTATATAAACAAATTATAAACAATGATAAATTCAATTTTCATTTATGAGACTTCTAAAGCAATCTTGGACCGGAATTGAAATGTCCTTTAAAATGGCGCATAGCTATGAAACTTTGGAAACCAAACTAGGAAGCCAATCCTAACCTAGTAGTTGACTATATATATATTCCACCCACAATTTTTTTTAATACTATCATTTAGTGACCATAAAAATAATGGCCAAATTAAGTCAACTCCTTTAACTATGCTTGGTATTATGTGAATCTTCATCCTTGATCTTAGTGAATAATATGGATGTTTGAACTATTTTTTTTAAAAAAAATAAAAGGGACTCGTGAACCAGTTTTTTTTTTTTTCAAAATTTAGAGTAATGATGAGTTAGTAGATGAAACCACATGGAACTTGGAAATTTTTCTCTCATTGTGTGGTATTTGTGACACCTTGGATAGTTCCCTTGAGTGGGTTCATACACAATTAATATACAAAACTTTTTAATTCCTTTTAAAACAACATTTTTGTTCTCTTCGCTCACCCATCATTATTTTCCTTTAATTTTAGACCTTATGTTGTACATCCTCTTATTTGGACCCTTATAGGAAAGTTAGATGATGAGGCAAATGAATTCGTCTTATACAATTCTCCTTGGGTTAACATTATTCTATTTGAGATATACTTGTTCTTGGACCATGTTACACTTAAAGAGACATGTTGTTAAGACAAAACAAAATAAATATTTTAGTTCCCTTTAAAATGACCTTGATGTTGGAATTACACTACGTGTGATATTTTAGAGGTTTTAGACAATGAGGTTGATATAATTCCTTGGAAGAAATAAATTCCTTTAATTAAAATTAATCTAAGTAAGAGAAACACTTAATACTTGACCAAGTTTGAATTGGTGGGACATGCTTGTTGTGTCCAACAATCACATGATACGATGTGATACCTCATAAAATCTTATTCCTACCTCTTCCAGTGACTTCTACGAGGAAGTCTAATTTTAGGAGAGGGGGATGTAGTGCCCACATTTTCTAGCCTCAATTATCTTCTAAATTCTTAAACCATAGTTATGACTTAACATGGATTTTGACATATTTTGGACATTATGATATGTTGGTTTGCCTTCATGGACATGTATGGTGATTTGGGCGTGTAGCGCCAATTTGACTAGATTAGTAGATTGACACATTTTATTTGAGGTTGTGGATACTAACACATTTCTATGTGATTTGGGTCTAATTGATATATGTTGGATACTTAGTTTAGTCACATATCTTGATTTTATAAAGTATTTGATTTGCTGATGAGGATACATGATGGCATTATGGTATGACATTTTTATGTATTGCAATACCTAACATATGACGAATTGTGTGAGATTGTTGCATTCCACATTGATGTTGTGATATCCTTAATTTACATGTTTGAACTGATTCACTTATTGAGTAGTTAGTTTACTCTTGCATTGGACATGTGCGTTTAATGTGTGCAATGAGTGTGCAGGTGACAGGTCACAGGAGAACGTGGGTTTCAGGGCGGCTACACAAATTGTGCACAAGCGGCCCACAGGGCTAAGTCCTAACCGTGTTAATTGTTTGAGGCCATATAGTTTGATTGTATTTTGGGCACCATGAGTGACCCTCATATGTGATGTAATATGTCATGTAAAATTTTATTTTGTTTAGAATGTTTTATTGTTGTTAATATAAATTAGGTTTGGGGGCTTAATGGTCCCCACTTGCATTAAGTTTTGGGTTTGGTTTATTTTGTATTAATTAGAGGGGATTAGGGTCACATGTGAACCCTTGGGTGGGCCCCACATCCTCTACACTTGTGCCCTTAAGTGCCAAACCCGAAATTGGGTTATTTATGGCATTTTAAGTGACCCCTTTTTAGTTTGGGAGTTCACTTAGCATGAAAATAAGCCTTGGACCCTACCTAATAGGTAGGGGGCTTAATTTCAAGGCATAATGGGAGTTTCCCTCCCATTTTGCCTCTCTTTGGTCACCATCCATGTAAGATGGATTGGTATGTGTGTTTTGTAGAAAGTTGCATAAATCTTGTTTTATTTTCATTTTGGGTATTTTGGGAAGGGAGTGTTAAAAAGTGAATTTATCTTTTCTTCTTTTTATTTTGGAATCTTTGACTTGGAGGGAAGAGAGGGGTGACACATGTCACCCCCTCATTGGTGAGGAAATTGATTGGCTTCTCTTCAAATTCTCCCTCATGGAGGAGAAAAAAGGACTTTTTTTGGTTCATGTTTTTTTTGGAAGCATTGGCTTGGTGCTTGAGGATTTTGGAGCTAGTATTGCTTGAGGAAGAAAGTTGGAAAATCTTGTTTTGGAGAGCTCTTGGAGGTAGGCTCTTGAGCTCATTTTATGTTGGATGTTTTTTCTAGATCTTAGCTTGCTTATAGTTGGAATGTTTGTTTAGTTGCTTGTATGGTTTGTTGCTTAAGTATGTTGTATTTAATTTTGCTCCATCCATCATATGGTTTGATGGATGTTGGAGTTCTTTGGGGGAAGAGAGAGGGATTTTCCCTCTCAAACCTCATGGCTTGATGGGCAAGCCATGTAGGTTCCTTTTACTCCCCTCATATGGTTTGAGGTGGGTAAGGTGGTTCATATGGTTTGAACCCCTTCCCCATTCTTGGAGAGGAAACCCAATGGGTTTGAAAATCCTCCCAAGAAGGATTTTGGTGAATGGGTGGAGCAATAAGGAGGGTTTTGTTGATTCAGAGGAATAAGGAGGTTGAGAAGAACCTTCTTGTGTGCATCCTATGGTTGGATCACACCTTATGGAAACTTTGGGTATCTCATCTACTCTTCCCCAATTTTTGAGGATGAATATGGCTTTCTCCTCCTTTCTTTTATTTGCTAAATGTTGTGTTTTTCCTTAGTGCATGGTCTTGGCTTGTATGTGAAAATATATTGTGGTGTTTGTCTCCCTAAAAATCTTGTGCAAAAAGTTGTGGAAGCTAGCTCTCTCTCCCATGGGCTTGGGGGAGGCTAGCATGTCTTCCAACCTTGGAAAGGCATGTAATGATGCCTAAAGGTTGGGTGGTTAAACAAGCCTTGTTCTCTTGGAGTTGGATTCTTGTAAAGCATTCAAGTTGGAGCTCAAGTATGGGTAGATGGTTGGAGTCTCTTGTCATCTTGGTCTTCTCATTGTCCTCTCAATCTTTGTGTGGAAGTATTACTTTCATTGTAATCTCATGAATGTGACTATTTGGAAAGTTCCTTGTCTTGGTAAGTATCCTCTTTAAGAGTTTGGAAATTTTACTTGTAACCTTGAGTAACCTTTGGTAGTTGTGATCTTGCTTCATTCTTGGAATGAGAACTTGAATGTTGAACTCTTATGTATTATAAACATTTTTGGAATCATGGTGTGATTGAGATCTCAAGCTACTTCAAAAGCATTATGTTGTAAAATGAATTATCCATTTAATATGAATGTGATGGAAGTAACATTTTATAAAAAAATATTTGTTTAGTGGAAATTTTGTTTTACGAAAAAAACATATTTTATTGAATATCTCTCATGTGGAAAATATGAAATATTTATTTAGCAAGAACATTGGAAAATATATCTAGTCCTAATTTGGTGCTTGAGTGTTGATCTTGGAATAGAATGAAAGTAGTTTTCTCCTTTCCATGAGAAACTTAAAGATTTGATTTTATTAGAAACTCAAGATTGATCATGTTCTCCTTCTTGCAATTTTTTGGATTCAATCCAATCTCTCCTTAGTTGAATTATTTTGGCTACAAATTCCTTTTAACACTTAATCAATATTCATCTTAATATGGATATCGTGGAAGAGAGTGGTGAGTTTCTTACTTCGCAATCAAGACTAAACATGCTTTATTGATTTACATCTTGGAATGGTCTTCTTTAATATTGGTTGTGAAATAGTTGGTTATATAAATATACATACATAATAATAAATGAATAAGAAATATATATGTATAGGTGTTAAATAGAGTTGACTCATACTATGGAGCTAGGATAGAAATTTACATAGTTGTATAGTGATTTAGGTGTAAATTTTATAGTAGATTATATTATGTTTTCATTAGTCTATATATTATAAAAAAATATTAAGATTATAGATTAAAATATGAATGAATTATATTATATATAATATAATATAAATATATGGTGTTAAATAAGTATATATAATATATATATATATATACACACACACACACACACACACACACACACACACACACACACACACTTAAACTTTTAAAATAGAAAAAAAAAAAAAAAAGGGTTTTGGGGAGGGCTGTACACCTCCCCACTCCTTGCGCACCCACCATTGAGGCACTACCGCCCTCCCCACCTCTGTCCACCTACGTAGCCCCCCCTCCAACCTGCACCATCCCCCTTCCCAAGCAGCACACACCTGTTGTGCAACACTCCTTCCACGCACATCTTCTCCCTACACCCTCTCCACGCGGCTCCACACCCTGTCGATGTCCTCCCTCTCGTCTACGTAGCCATCCACACCACTTCCCACACACTCACTCCCTAACCCTTCCTCCTTCACACTCCACACCACCACACAGACCCTTCCACCGTCGATCTCACACCACTCCATGCTGGACCAAACCATGTGGCCAATACTCAGGCACCGCCCTTCCACCATTTCAATCTACGATTTTTTTCTTTCGGATATGTGTATAAAATTTGGTTTAAATATATTTTTACATGTGGGTGTGTGTGAGAGAGAGAGTGCTCAGGAAGTTTTGCCTCCATCAACAAAAAGAAAATTCATGGGTATGTTACATACTCAATAACCCGAGATTTCGGGTGAGGAAATTTAAAAAAAAAAAAGAAAATTATATATGCTTGAATAATGAAATGCTTCATCAAGAAATCTCCACGAACCCAAAAAAATATCCATAGCTCCTCATTTTGCACCTGCAAATAACAAAACAAAATAAAATGAGAATTGGAAAATGAAAAGAAAATAACATAAGGAAAGTTTAAGGAAAATTAGATCTAGGGCTAAGATCCATTTGATCCTAGGGTCCACAATTAACCCTACTCACTTTTGGGTCATGGGTATTTTAAATGTGAATGGGAAGTAAAGTTAAAATGTGTGTGGGTACTCAAAATAAAAAGGGAAAAATCTAATTAATAATAAAGGGGTGTAGACTCTTTCTAGGGTGTCCCTAGTAAACGTAATAGGAATTAAATAAATAAAATTCTTTGAGGCTAGCGATTAAGTGATTGGGTAAATCAATTTAGTTTAAAATAAATAATATAGGGAATCATATTGGTATTGTCAAGTATTCACTTTCAAAAAAAAAATTACCCAAAAATTTAGCAAGTTATTGGTCTAGTTTCCAGTGTCTCGAGGCGGGGCATTACAAAAAGAGATAGATGAAGAAGGGCAGGTGAAAGAAAGATGGGTGAAAGTTATGAGGCGAGGCAAGATGCCTTTCAAGAAGGATTCAAACAAAAAAGGTTTAAAATATGGCTGGTGATCTTAGGAGTCACATTGGCAAGAAACAAAGGTTATAGTCTTCAGGGTGACGAAGGAAATGTCCTACAAGCCTATGAATCGGTGAAAATCATAGCGAAATGGAGGGAATCCAATGGGAAACCACTCAAATGGATGCAAACCTTGGGGACCAATGGGTCATAGGTATACATCAGAATTATGCGCAACCAAATGCAAGAATGATGTGAAATCCTCCATGCATGAGGAATTGAATGAAAAGGTATGTGTCCACAAGGCATATACCATCAATCAAGAGAATGAGGTGTTAGCGGCCAAAAAGGATGAAAATATTGGGCGAGAGGAGAAAATGGTCAAAATTGCAAAGAAACGCGACGCGCTTAAGACAGTGAGGGAGGTCTTAGACACAAGGCTCAAGGAGCTTGGGTCATTGGTTGCACAAATAAGTAATACATTTGAGGGAGTGATCTCAGGCCTCACAAGGATTGTTAGAGAGCTCAAGGAGAAGGGAGCAAACATGGATCCCACGTAGGTGCCAGAGAGTTTTGGAGAGGTGTCAGGTGTAGCAATCAAGGAGTTGACAGAGTGGCAAGAGTTAGAAGGCATAATTAATAAAGAGTTTCCTGAAGTGTTGTAGTTGTCCCAGGAGAGAAGATGAGAGCACGCCTGAGTATTATTTTATTCATTTGGTGTATATTCATTCATCTGCATATTCTTCATTCTTTATTCATTCATTATGTGGAGGGATAAGTCAAGAAACCCATTGTCGAGGATGGGCAATGTATTTAGTGTGGGGTAATATTGAGTTGGCAAAATAGCTAAGTATGAGCCACACGCGCAGGTTTGGGACCGCGCGCAAGAAGGGAAAGAAAGGGCGCACACAGGTAGGATGGAACAACGTGCGAAGGTTCACACCCAAACAGAAAAAGTTAGGACTTAGCCATTCTAATGAGCATAAGCTAAAAATATACTTGGAGTGTGGATCAAGCAAGCGGAAAAATCACATGTAGAACATGCTTTGTGGAGGCTAATAATAGGATTGAAGCAAGTCTTATATTTAGGATTAATCTATTATCAGCAAAAGTTGTAAAAACATGTAGGCTTTATACGCATGGTTAATTTTAGGAAAGAAAGCATGCGATCATTTTTTGGGAGCACGCCTATTATAGGGACAGTGCATGGGCGGTGAAGGGAAATTTGATCCATAGGGATCCAAAATGACTCTACTTCATCAATTCAGCCAGCAACAAAGAAGGAAAATGATGAAACAAAGGTTTTATCTATATGTTAACAGAACTGTCACTCTATGCAGAGTGGTGGTTGCAGAGTGGTTTACATTAGGCAGCGGTCCTGTCACTTTCGGACAGAAAAGAAAATTTGAAACGAATAGTCCCATAATTGGAAAGGTTGTATGTGTCTCTTCTCCTCCATGACTTTTCCCATCCTCCAGTGCATGGGAAGACATGAGAAAGACTATAAATACATGTAGGAAGGAGAGTTTTGGATCATCGGAAGCAAGATACTTCATGGGAGTAAGTGTAAGATTTATAAAGTGTTGGAATTGAGTTTGTAGAAGAAAGAGTTTGAGAATAGAGTAGTCAAGTAGTTAGGAGGAAGTGTGAGACATTGTCAATTTCCTTTCTCACTTATTGTAGAGTTTGTATCTCTCATATTTTGAACTGGCCAATAAAGCAAAAAGGGAAGAAAGAGTTGTTTACCCTTCCCGACTAGTTTTCCTCCTTTGGAGGTTTCCAGGATAAAAATTCTTGGCATGTATGTGTGTATTAATGCATTTCTCTTGCAAATTTCAATTCTAAGGCATAAAAAATCTAATCACTAGCTCAACTATCATTTTCTATTTGAAAGTAGAATAGTAGTATAATTGTGGTTTTGTGAACAAATTCCAAAGTAGATAGTTTACACATCATTTTGGTATCAAAGCTAACAAGCATCCAGGACTGTGGTATTTGTTCTTGGATTTGTATGACAGTGACAACATCCAAAGGCGAAGAGGCTTTATCTTGTGATCCATATATTTCTTCAAGGAAGTGGAAACAAAGAATTCGAGGACAAATGGAGGAATAGAAATTGGTCTATAGAATCGAGATGCTGGAGACCATGATGGATAGGATGTTTAGAAGACAAGAAGAACTTGCAGATTTGCAGAAGACGAATTTTGTTAAGTAAGACTCCATGGACTCAGTGGTTCGAGGCTTAGTTGAAAAGTTTGGCATATGGAGGAGCCACCATGAGGAAGAATATGGGGAAGAGTGTGAAGAAGAGACTTCAAATGCAAGAGAGAAGGTAAAATCTGATCATGCTCCCTTTAAAGTTGAGATGAAAGTTGAAATTAAAAGCTTTGAAGGACAAGAAGATGCATAATTGCTTGATAAATGGTTAAAACAATTAGAAGTCTAGTGTCCATAATGTCACTGAGGCATAGAGGATCACCTTTGCATGTCTCAAAATAGAGGGACATGCTCTGGTTTGGTGGGAAACCCATCTAGCCACTTGTGAAAAGAAGAAACGTCCTATTGTGAAATCTTGGCAAGAATTTAAAGAATTACTTATAGCTAACTTCGATCCTATTGGCCACAAGACTAACCAAATGATTAAATGGCAATATTTTAGACAAGGCAGTGGTCAAAGTGTGCAGGACTATACTATGGGGTTTCGGAGGTATGTCATGTTGTTGAACATGGACTTGGAGGATGAGGATATTCTAACTAATTACTTGGGAGGACTTCACACTCACCTTTGAAGAAAAGTCATCTCCACAAAGCCCAAAGATCTCAACGAGGCGTGTGTGCGGGCATACTATATAGATGATGAAAAGAAGTAAGGAGAAGTAGAGCTAAGGGAAAAGCAGTCGAAAAATCAGCAGAAGAAAGAACATGGGCAAACAAGTAACAAAGGTAAGTGGAAAGGGAAAGGTAAACAAGTTACCACTACTTTAAATACTTGTAAAGATCCTAATAATTTTTGCAAGAACTGTGATATCAATGGTCATACTGACGCTACATGTTAGAAGTTACATCCGGAGTTACATTCGAAGAACCAAACCAAGGACTCAAATAAGTCCATGGCAGCTATAAAGACAGAAGGGGAGTTGGAAATCGAAGATGACTCTGATGTAGATGAGAGGCTTGGATGCACAGCCACCAACATGGATAGTCAAGAAGAGGAGATGAGTAGACTATTTCAGATCAAAATTCAGATCAAGAGAACTAAGGTAAATGCTTTGGTTGATACCAGTTCTTAGTCTAACTTGATTTATGAAGCAGTTGTAAAGAAGCTTGGTCTTGAGACTTACGAGCATCCACACCCTTATCCTTTGGGTTGGGTGAAAAAGGGTGTTGAAATTCAAGTAACAAAAAGATGTAAGGTCAATTTTGGGATAAAGTCCCAGTACATTGATGTATTGGAAGCTGATGTTATTCAAATTTATGCTTTTGATGTTGTTTTCTGGAGTCTTTACTTGTATATCAAGGATGTTATATTTATGAGAAGGGAAAATTGATACAGTTGGGTTAAGCTTGGGATCAACTACAACATCTGGGTACACCAGTGTAAGACACGCGTTACTACAGTGAGTGCTAACCAAGAAAAACAACTTATTCAGGAAAATCAAAATCAATTTTGTTTACTTTTGTTAAAGGATAAACAAGATGAAGTAGAAGTTTTAGATATTTCTAGCTAGGGAAAATAGGATTTGGGTAGTATTATTCAATATTTTCAAGAAGTTTTTCAAGCTCCCAATGGGTTACCACCAAAATAGGAAGTAGAGCATGAGATTCAACTATTTCTAGAGTCCTGTCTACCGAACATCAGGTTATATAGGCAATCCTTGCTAGAGAGTACTAAAGTAAAGAAACAACTCCAAGAATTACTAGACCAAGGTGTGATACATTTGAGCACTTCACCATGCAGTTCGCCTATTGTGATGGTGCTGAAGAAGGATGGTATTTGGAGAATGTGCATCGACTACCGCACTTTGAAAAATATCACCATAAAGAACAAATATCCACTTCCCCGCATAGATGATCTCTTGGACCAACTTCAGCATGCCAAATTCTTCGCGAAGTTAGATCTCAAGTTAGGTTATCACCAAGTCAGAATGAAGGAGGAGGATATATGGAAGATGTCCTTCAAGACAAAACAGGGTTTGTATGAGTGGTTAGTACTTCCATTTTGTTTATGCAATGCACCCGCTACATTTATGAGATTGATCGATGATGTATTGTGGGATTTCATATATTCATGTTTCATTATTTATCTAGATGATATCTTGATTTTTAGTGCCACATGGGAGGAACATCTAACTCAATGCAACAAGTCTTGCAAGCTCTCAAAGAGAAACAACTTCTTTGTAATATGAAGAAATGAGAATTTTCCAAACAGTTACTTGTCTATGTTAGGCACGTGGTTGGAGGAGGAGAGCTACAAGTGGATCAAAAGAAGGTGGAATCCATCACCAATTGGCCAACACCAACAGGATCCATAGAGACTAGGAGTAGTACAATACATGCGGAAGTTCATTCCAGGCTTCTCCGTGATTGTAGCACCTCTACACATAGTGGCCGCAAAAAGTAAGGGTTTTGACTAGGGTAAGGAACAATACAAATCCTTTGATTTATTAAAATACAATATTAGTCATGCACCAATGCTTTCTCTTCCTAATTTGTAGCAACCCTTTGAAGTAGAGACAAATGTCAGTGATTATGTTATGGACACAATGTTGCTTCAGCGAGGTAAACCCATATGCTATATTTCTGAAACTTTTACTTCAGTTGTTAAAGGATATTCAATATATGATAAGGAAATGTATGCACTAGTTCAGGAAATTAAAAAATGGAAGCATTAGTTGTTGGATAAAGAAACTATTGTGCACACTGACCACAAACCTCTCCAGTATTTGTAAGCACAGTCTAAATTACAGTAGGCAGGGCACTACAAATGGATGGGGTTCCTTCAATAATTTCATTTAGTGATCAAATAAAACAAAGGTAGTACAAACTTGGTGGCATACATGTTGTCTAGGCCACCTACACAGGAGAAATTCTCCTACTTGGCCACTATCTCTCAGATCCAGCCCTTCACGATGGAATCTTACGGAGAGGCATATGCCCAGGACATAGATTTTGGGGTGACATTTCAGCAATTGCAGTCCCAATGGGCTGAGAGGATGGGGATTGAAGATTTTTATCTCAAGGATGGGTTGCTCTACTGATGGGGGAAGCTTTGTATGCCTTAAGAAGAAAGATGAGGGAAGCACATACCTCGAAAGAGGCGGGATATTTTGGTGTTGGTAAGACCCTAGCCCACTTGCAAAGGTCTGTGTATTGGTCCAATATGCAAGAAGAAGTATCAAAATTTATACGTGGATGTAAACTTTGTTATACCAACAAGCCTAAGACTAGGAAGGAGGGTTTGTATATGCCTTTGCCAATACCTACTCGTCTATGGGAGGACATTTCTATGGACTTTGTAGGAGGATTACCTATGTCTAAACATGGCCATGACTATCTCTATGTTGTTGTTGATATATTCAGTAAGATGTGTATCCTTATGACATGTAAAAAGATAGTAAAAGCACATGAGGCAACAGATCTTGATGCCTAGCAAAGGTATGTTGTTTTGATATAGACTTAGGGTTTGATGTTTACATGCATGGTTAGTGGTAGTTCTTGATGCCTAGAAAAGGTATGTTGTTTTGATATAGACTTATGGTTTGATGTTTGCATGCATAGTCCAACACACTTGTGTAATGATTGTGATATGTATTCAGCTTCAGTAATGTAGTGAATTCTAGTTTATGATGGATAAATGTGGTCAGATCCTAATTGTTGACATGTCCGAATATGGTGATTTAATAGTAAAATTGGTATTGATTATGGTTTATTTGGATTAAGTGTTTTCCTTATTATATGTGTTTCCAAAGTGACTTGAATCTAATGGTTACTTATGCTTGAATATTCTCTTGGTTAATTATCATAATGATTATGCACGCTAACTTCATGTCAAGCATCACAAAGGAGGGACCTAGTAGCTTTGTGTGCTTTGGGTGAGCATTCAATTCTAACTGACTGAGGTGCCAACATGCATAACATTTAAGTGGAAATAAAAGACTAAAAGAACAAAATGAGAAGCCCAAAATGGTCTGCACCAAGCTCATGGTTCTAGATCATCTTGTCTCCTATAACCACCTATTAGACTAACCATGGACACATCACAAGCACACAGTCACATCGTATGGGTACCAATGCATTAAATTCATCCATAACAACCAACATTTTAGGCATGATGTTAATCCCAACCCTTGGGATATCACAGTACCATTCCCCAATGAGCCTTTCGTAATGCCAACTAATCCTGAGATCCAAAGTATTCCCTATCCAGAGTTCTTTGATCTTAGGTCCAAAATCCAAATTACATTAATGGATTCAGATGATGATGAACCTAATGATCTTCAAAACACAATCAACAAAAACAGGTTACCAGATGAGATCGTGCATCAGTTACCTCTGGTTATTTTACCTCGAGATCAGTTTCCACCTCAAACTGATATAAAGGAGCCAATAAGCGATGCCTCAACCTCGAACCAATTATAATGCTACAAACTAGGCATTGCGTAACTCTTTTCTGATCACCCTCCCCTTTCACCTAGATCTTTTAGAAAGATCGGTATTTCAGCTAAGGATGAGGTGCTTGATCCTAAAGGAAAATGAATTTCCTTCGACGAAAATTACATCATTTCACAAGCTGATTCTGGGCACTTGGAAGTATTACACTACTAATGTTCCTTGTCCCGAATATAATCTTCTCGACTCGGATCTAATACCATCAATGCATCTTACGAACCCCTATCTATGATATTAACGACATCAGGATGAGGAAGAAATGCTTCCTTACAATCCTCCCGCTAATCCAGCACTCCTTGATACCCCTTGGGTCATCACAAAAATATCTAACTATGCTTCACCTCATGCTCTCACAACAACTCCACTGCCCGCACTAGCTTCTGATCTAACCTCTCCACTCAACTATGTTGGTTCCCATTCTGAGCCCCTAAATTAAATTGGCATTTTTCATAAACTTTCAGTTAATCTTAACTACTCTACGTGCTTTATATTGCTCACCGTGCTCCAAAGTTCATTCTGAGTCAAGGAAAAGTGTTAATCTGTGAGAAGCTTCGTGCCTTAGCCAAATAGAGCTTGAGATTCAACAAAAATGTCAAGAATATTGGTTTAGTGGATTTATTTATCAAAATAAAAAGAGCTTCAAACTTGTAGAATATTGGCATCTGTTTACAAAGACAAAGAACCTGCAAATCAACATAAAATGATCCAAACTACTCCAGAAATCTAAAGCTCCAAAGGCCCAAAAATAATGCAGCTCGATCATGAAGTATAAAGTTGTAAAAACTCAGTCAAAATGGACTTAGTCATTTTTAAGGGAAGAAGACGTTCATACGGCCTTCAAAATATACGTCCCAAAAGCATTGGTTGTTGGCATTTGAAAACCTATGGGAGGCTAATTTTAAAAGCATTTCCAGGTTACTTTTAAAAATTTGACAGACGCTCATTTGTCTGTCAAAATCAACATTAGCAAGACATGCGCTACATAGTAGTAGAACAAAGGTCCAAGCAGAGGATATGTGGAAGCATTATAGTGCTCTTCAAGACATTTGGGTTCCACAGACTCATGTTCGCAGAATGGATTGTATTTCATAAAGCTTCGAGTCCATACCCCACTGCAAAATACGAAGGGTACGTGGAGCTTTCTCATTTGTCTATACTTCGTGCCCTAACAAAGTCTGAATTGTGAGAATCGTGGAGCCATTTTATTGGTTCAAATCTCGCACTTTGACAACATTCTTATTGACAAAAAATTGCTAAGTATTGTGGAACTTTCTGATTGGGTTATGCTTCGCATTCTGACAAGCCTGATAAGTCAAAATATTGTGGAACTTTATGATTGATTTATGCTTCGCATTGTGACAAAACCAACAAAGTAGAGGTGTATGGAGCCATTTCATTGGTTTGTGCTTCGCAAAACTGACAAGGTCTTTGTAAATAAAAGTGAAGTGCGAAGAGCATGGAGCCTTCCCATTAGCATGCATTTTGCTAGTGTCAGTCAAGATTGTCAAATATTCTGACAATGCGAAGAGCGTGGAGCTTTCTCATTAACTCAAGTTTCACAAGGATCAGTCAGGGTCATCTAAAAGTATGAATTACAAACGAGCGTGGTGCTTTCCCATTAGTTCAAGCTTCGCAATGGTCAGTTAAGGTTATTAAATAGATTGACAATGCGAAGAACGTGGAGCTCCCTCATTGGCTCAAGTTTTGCAGTAGGCAATCAAGAAAATGAGTAGTTTGAATTGCAAAGCAAACATGGAGCTTTTGCATTGGCTCACATTTTAAGATAGCTAATGCAAGTAAAAGAAAGGCCTAACACTACGAAAAGACATGGAGCTTTTTAATTGGCCTATATTTTGTAATAGCCAATACAAGTAAAAGAAAAGTTTAAAGAAGGCAAAGGAACATGGCATTTTCTCATTGGCTCACATTTTAAAGGAACTAATCCGCATCCAAAGCCACATAATACACATGGCAAAGGAAAGGAAATGTGAACGTAAGTAGAGACAGTTCCTGTGTCAATCAAAGGTCGCAATGTGTCACTCTCTTGTTCATCCTGACACACAAAACTTCAAATGGCCATAACTTTCGATCCAGAGCTCCAAATCAAGCAAAATTGGTCTCGTTGGAAAGGTATCTTCAAGATCTTCAAGCTGGCATCATCAGATTTAGAAATTGATGGCATTTGGAGGGAGAAAATGAGAACGTAAAAAGACACATACACACCTAGCAGTATCAACTAATTGTTTTTTCGCATGTGGCAGTAAAGGCATGGAATCAAGAATCAATCCTAAAATGCTAACAGAAAATCAGATATTTTTAGTTAGACAAGTTGCATTCCCACTCTAATCAAAAGATATTTCTTCATGAACAAGGAGAAGACTTACTTGTTATTTTGGGGGGGAAATCAGGTTGTAAGAAGACATCAAATTGTATAAATATGGGGTTTGTCCTCATAATTAAGAGACTTATTTTTGATATTCTGATCAAAACGGGCTTAGCATTTCAATTTCTGAAGAGGTATTGAAATGTAATTGTGAATACTGCATGTTTCCTTTGTGAAATGCATATAGAGCTCATTTTTCCAAACTTCTATGTCAAGGTGGGTGGCAAGTGTACAGCCATTGGCGAGCTTTGAGAGCATTCAATTGATGTTCCCTAGCTAAGAAATTCAAGAACTAAATGAAATATGTCTGCTTCTAAGTTTAATTTATGTGTTCTGGATGACAAATTTTTTATTGATGAGTCATACTTTCTGTTGTAGTCTTGTATTTATTGTTTCTCTTTTTCATACACTAGATTTGTCCTTGATGTTTGTGCTTTGGTCATTAAGTTTGATATTGTGTTGTGATTTTTCCCTCTGCAATATTGGACTCGATTCTAAAATCCTTTTCATAAACATTTTGTACTGATAGATTTTTGTTAGCCTTTGAGTGTATCTTGGGCGTATGAGAGATGAAGCAATAAATACTCTATTAATGTGCTTGTATGAGCCCTTGTGTTAAGTATTTTAGAGATTGTGTTGAATCTTTTGTATCTATTGAGATTCAATGAATGCAAATAGTTGTTAGTAGAGATTGTTGCTATTTGATCCAGCTTTATGTACTTTCTAGGATTGCAGGATGCTTTAAGTGTTAAATGTTATGTCGCAATGAACTTCTATGCCTATAATTCTCCCTCTGTGAAGTTACAATTACCATAATTGACCCCATCCCCCCATTATTAAATGTCCTTTTGTTCTATTTCACTACCTTGTTGCTCTAAACATCACTGGAGGTTTCTTTTAGCCTTAATTTCATTATCAAGAGAATGTAAGAGCAATTGAACTTAATTGTCTCTAGTAACTTGTGTCTGGTGTGATAAGCATATGCAATACTTTGTGTGATAACTTGTGAGAGTGAAGTGTTGTGACCGTGGCCATGTTTGTCTCAGATCAGTCCACCATTTAAAAAGAAAACTGAGTGAACAAAGCTTCCATCTCCCCCTCTCCATTTCATGTTACACCTGGGGTCCTCTCACCCTGGTTCAAGGCAAGACCAAAAGTAGTAGGATAAGGTCATCTACTTTGTATGTGCCCCTCTATCATCCCATGCTTAATCCTAAGGAATGTTAGACCCCTCCCCGGCTACAAAATGACACAACAACCCGATTTATCACCATTCCAAGCCATCCCCCCCTTTTCTTGAGGAGAAATTGTTGTCAATTGAATGGGGGTGTAGATTTGAGGACCAACACATTGGTCTCGGTGCTACTAGCATGGCCATTGTTGATCTTGCACCTAAGAAGGTTACCTTAGATGCTAGGGTATTAGATGTATGACAAACCATTTCTAAGTAGCATAGAGACAGTAGGCGATACGTAGGCCCAGAAATCAATGTATAATATCATGGGCCTTTCCTTACCCTAGAAAATGATGAGGCTATTCTAGAACTCTTATATGTGAGAGAAGATAAACTCCCTAGGCATCATCATAAGTTGGGAAAATTCAATAAGAAACCTATGCACTTTGATGACTATGTCGCGACTATTGATCCTAGCCAGGATGAAGTGCCAAATTACCCAAGGCCACATATCATTACCAAGACGAAAATTCTATGTTGATTGAATCAACTATTAGTGTACAACTTGATCACAATCCCACACATGTAGTCATGATTGGTGATTGCTTTCCTCACTTACATGAGCATCACATAGAAGTCTTACGAAAACATAAGGATGTATTTGCATGGGGATATTCCAATATGCCTAGCATTGATCCTGAAATTGTCTCCCATAACATCATCACTTATCTGGATGCCACTCCCGTTCGGAAAAAGATAAGGAAATTTCCACCAAAGATCAACAATTTATGTCATAAAGAAATTATCAAACTCTTAGACACAAAATTCATTCATAATGTGGACTATTCTGAATGGGTGTCAAACATCATCCTAGTTCAAAAGAAGGCCACTTTGGCCATTCATATTTTCATTGACTTTCGAAACCTTAACCTCGCTTGTCCTAAGGATAAATTTCCCATACCCTCCATCAACGCCATCGTCGACGCCACGACAGGGTACAAAATGTTATCTCTTATGGATGGGTTCTCATGGTATAACCAAATTCAGATCACTCTCAAAGACCAACACAAGACTACCTTTACTACAAAATAGGGCACCTATTATTATGTACAGACGCCCTTTGGATTCAAAAACATTGGCGCAACATATCAACCTGCCATGACACACATCTTTCATGATGTCATACATAAAATAGTCGAAGTCTATGTCGATGATCTACTCATCAAATCTCGACGCAATGATGATCACACTCATGACTTAGACATTGCCTTAGGATGCCTTCGCAAATACAAGGTTCGCCTCAATCCTGGAAAATGCATATTCAGGGTGACACGAGGAAAAATCCTAGGATTATTAGTATGTAAACATGGTATCAATGTTAATCTGGAAAAGATTAAAGCTATCATCGACATGCCACGACCATCCTCCATAGTAAACATGCACTTTCCTCAGAAAGCTTGGCGCAATCTGATGATTTGTCCCTGAATTTACTTATTGCATGCATGTCATAAATAGCTCACTTTGGAAATCTACCAAGCTAGAGTTGACCAAAGACTGGCAACAAGAATTCAACAACATGAAACACTCTTTTTCCTCGTTACCAACCTTACAACCTCATTCGCTAGATTGACTTTTGCTATTATATACCTCATCCACTCTTATGTCTATATAGGCAATGTTGGCACATGAAGACGGAAAGGGAAAGGAACTTGTCGTCTATTATGTTAGTTGGGCCTTACTCAACTATGAAGCATGATATACATCCTTTGAGCGGATTTTTTTAGCAATATATTATGCAGCTACGAAAATTACTCCACTACATGTTATATCAAACCACTTACATCATTATCCATATAGATCCTTTGTGTTACTTATTCTCACATGTTATCCTCCCCACGGATCACATTGAGAAGTGGATGGCCCTTCTTATGGAATTTAACCTCCGCATCATCACACAAAAATTGGTTAAAGGCCAAGTCATAGCAAACCAATTGGTTGTCACCCCCATCTTTGCCTCTCAACCTATTCATGATGCATTACTCGATGAGTACATCCTCCTCATTGAGGGCATAGACATCGTTATTTCCATCAAATACTACTACTATAGCTTCATGGTTGGTCTTAAGGCATTTCCCTTCGACGCCAGTAGTATTAAAGTGCCTTAAACCAAACCAACAGCCACAATCATTGAGGAGGTCACCATCGATCTCTATGAGGATACATGAATGCTACACTTTGACGGGGCAAAATGCCTCCAAGAAGTTGGAGCAGGTTGTGTTCTCGCATATCCCTCTGGCAAGGATTTCCCTCTTTCCTATCGACTCAAGTTTGAAATCACTAACAACATGGCGGAATATGAGGCTCTTATCTTAAGTATACAAGTTGCATTAGCTAAGGGTGTCATTTATCTTCATGTCATGGGAGATTCTCAATTGGTATATCGAAAGGAGAGTGGTGCATATCAATGTCGTAGCAAAAACATGAAATCCAATTATGACTTAGTCCAGGAATTAACGCCACACTTCACTTCATTTACCATAGAATCAATCATGCGTGAATGAAATGCCTTGGCTAATTCTTTGGCCACATTTGCCACTCAATTTCAATCGCATTCTGCTTCTCAAGATAACACCCTAAAACAAATTTGTCAAACCCCAATGACTTCACCTTCTCCAAACATCTTGGATGTTTGTCAAAGCGAGCCACACAGCCCTACATCCATCAATTCATACAACACCAGACCTACTCGGATGGTACCAATCTCCAAACACGACTATGTATACCCAAAAAGGCTCTTAAATACGTACTTAAAGACAACATATTATATTATCGCAACTTCAAAGGTACCCTACTACGATGCGTTAAGAAAGGGGATGTTCCCCTTATCTTAGAGGAAGCACGTGGGGGCACTTGCAGTGGCCATTGTAGCAGTCATGTTATTGCACACAAGTGCCTACGTATGGGTTACTATTGACCTACACTAGAATCTGACGCTTACACCTTTACCAAAAAGTGTCGACCTTGCCAATTTCACGATGACTTGATTCACTCCCCTCCGACTGAGTTGCAAGCCATCACAACTCCCTGGCCCTTTAGCATATGGGGATTAGATTACATCGGGATATTGCCTCGGTCTCAAGATGGTCATGTCTTCATCATCACAATAACGAAATATTTTACTAAGTGGGTTGAAGTCATGCCTCTCACTAACATGTCCGGCCTTACCACGTCCAAATTTGTCTTCAATCAAATCATTTTCCACTTTCGAATTCCCCGTACCATCATATCTGACAATGGTGGGAGCTTCAAATACAAAGAAATGAAGCAATTGTTGGTGTATGTGACTTGCCTCGACATCACTCGATGTCTTGTCCACCTCACATGGTGAGTCATCTTGCTTAGCGAGATCATAGGTCATTAGGTGTAATTAGGGTTTCACGTGTTCATGTCTCATGCACAAGAGTTACACGACACCCCTATATATGTACCCTTTCTATTTGAGTTATGAGAATGAGTAGACCTATTTTTTCATGCTTGATTTTCCATTTTGTTTCATTTCTTGTTGATTACTTGGAGTGTTCACGTCGTCGTTGGAGTGCAACCTATTCGATGTGCATGGGGTTTTGTATTGATCATTACAGAACAATATCACATAGTATCAACAGGCAGGGATTCCTCACACAGTTTGGAGCATCTTTCAGTTTTTTATTTGGATACCCTTCAAAGATTTTCATTGTTGCTTCCTCTGATACAACTGTTTCCACGCCTACTTCATGTGATGATAGTTCAATTGACACAAATATGCTTCGTTTATATTTATGATGATGAGGTTTTTTCTTGTAGTTTTGATGATGAGAGTATTGATGAGGATACATCCACCTCACTCTCTTGGTCACCCTTCAGAGAATTTTAAACCTCATTCTTACTCTCCAACCTTTGGAGATCACGTCAAACACCAGGTAGACATGTTCTCAATCTCATACTTTCATTGCACCCTTCTACTTCTCTTACTGTCTTATATTGATAATTTATACCTGTCTGACATTGCTTTTCTATTTGTTGAGAAACAGTTTTGGGACAAGTATTTGTCATACCTTAGATGTATCTTTGCATATCCTACTTGTGTTGCACTACAAGGAGTTGCTCTTCCTTTTACCGATTCTTAACACATTTGTATTTCATAGGAGTCCTTCATCTCCTTTGATGGGAGCTGCCCCTTGTGGGATATCATGTCACTTCTACTGCTTTCAGATATCATTTTTGATCCACCTCTTCTTGTGGATCCTCATTCTACCATTATGGGGATTGTTGTGCCTTCACTTCATATGGACATTCTTTTGGTGAATGTATTCATTTCCATACTCTGAGACAGTTCTATTTTAGTGGCATCACCTTTTGTTCTTGAGTACCTTCTTGCCAGACCAATGTCATGCTTTAGTTGTGGACTAGCTTCAGTAGTTTTTTGCATATTGCTACCTTTATGTTTCTTTCATAGAATGGGCGAAATTTCAGTACCCCATTTCTATTCTCCCTAAGGGTAGAAACATTTTTTGATGCAGATGGACCATCTTAAATCTACATGCAGAAGATCACATCATTGACACTCTTTTTTGGAGAGTTCATAAAGTTGATAGACTTCAGATTCAGGGCAGTAGAGCTTCTTTACCAAACCCTTCGGTGAAGCCAAGTATCTTCGCTTGATGCTCTAATCTTGGGGTAAGGTCAATTACTAATTCTGCACATCTACTTCAAACTTTCTTGTCTCCCTCTCCTCTTCAATATTCTCTTCCATGATAGCTCAACCCACTTGACGATGTATTTATATTTATGAACTATCACCTCATGGAGCTTGACAGGATTATCTCTGCATCACTTGATATATTATCTCTTTTATATGTTAAGCAACCTTCAGAGACACTTTATGTTCCTCCTCCATCCAGGTCATTGATTACAAACTTTCAAATCCTTCAAATTCTGTTGGGATTTCATTGGAAATGATCTTCTAGAAGAGCTAGCTAGTTATCTTCTTCTTCTTATCTTCTTGTAGAAAGATTTTTGTTTGTACATGTGTACTTTATCAATTCTTTGGTTGTCAGAGACACGTATGATGAAACATATTTCTTAGGTTGTTTAGGTGATTCTTTTATCTCTTGTAAGTGGATGTTTTTCCCTTGTGGATTTCCTCCATTACTTGAGATCTTTATTATACATGGGTACCTCGTCAGGACTTAGCTTGTCGAGTCCCATTTCTCTTCGCGTATTCTTCTTTATCTAGCCAGAGATGTTGTTTGTACATGAATACCTTATCAGGAATTTAGTTGTCCGAGCCTCATTGACACATCTTTCTTAGTTTTCTATGGGAAGTTATATTTTTGTTTTGACTTGACATGACCTCTACTTTAGCTTCGATGAAGGGGGTTGTTGGTGTATGTGACTTGCCTCACTCGTCACTTGGACATCTTGTCCACATCATATGGTGAATCATCTTGCTTAGCGATATGATAGGTCATTAGGTGTAATTAGGGTTTCATGTGTCCACATGTGTCATGCACGATAGGAGTTACGTGACACTATTATATATGTACCCTTTATATTTGAGCTATGAGAATTAGTAGAGCATATTCTTTCATGCTTGATTTTTCTATTATGTTTAATTTACTCTTAATGATTAGCGTTGGAGCATTCACGTCACTTTTATAGTTTCAACCTCTTCGATGTGCATGAGGTTCCATATTGATCCTTGCAAAACAATATCACAACAACTTTGCGTTAAGTTTAAAATCAAACATCGATTCTCAACACCATATCATCCGCAATGCAATGGATAAACCTTGTCCACAAATAAAATTCTCAACAAGATCTTACAAAAGACGATCCGTAAATCACGCATCGATTGGCATATGAAGTTATATCCTACATTATGGGCTACCGCACTAGTGTCTATACGGCCACTGGGGCAACACTATTCTCACTTATGGATTTGATGTAGTCCTTCCACTCGAGGTGAAACTCCCTTCGCTCTGCATCTCCCTTCACGACATCATTCCAAGTGAGGAACTTCTTGAAATGCATCTTCGTGACCTCAACTTATTGGAAGAATGACATGACAAAGCATACACTCATAATCAGAAACATAAACAACGCCTCGCCAAACAATATAACAAATGTGTTTGTCCGCATACTTTCGACGTGGGTGACCTTGTTCGTAAGCTTGATTACATGCATGACAAAGAAGGAAAATACACTTAGAAATGGTGGGGTCCCTACCTCATCAAAGATATCATAGGTCCTAATGCATATCCTCTTCAAACTAATGAAGGCCACATCTTCAAAGAACTAATGAATGCTAAATTCCTCAAAAATTTCATGCATGAAGGAACTCGAGAGTTTCGGTA
This sequence comes from Taxus chinensis, assembly GCA_019776745.2. Classification (NCBI taxonomy): domain Eukaryota; kingdom Viridiplantae; phylum Streptophyta; class Pinopsida; order Cupressales; family Taxaceae; genus Taxus; species Taxus chinensis. Next base: position 985,017,475 of record CM034146.1, read on the forward strand.
CTCAACTACCATCTCTCGTTGTTTCTTCTCAAATTCACTACTTCATCAACCTTCTCTGACAACATTATCAACATTTTCACTTTGTATGCCTCGATCTTTCTCATCGGATTATCGTGGTATTATGCACATCCTCCCTTAGGTTCATGGCCTCACTTGGATTTATGTTCCTATTTGACAATTGTATAACATCTATGGTCTTGAGATAGAGGGTTAGATCCATAGAATCATCGTAAGAGATGGTAGGAACAGTCTCTTTCAAGTCCATGGTAGTAATTTATGGAGTTAAAGGTTCATTTTGGACAGTTTGCAACATCTTGTTTCGGATTGGCAAAGGAGGAATAGGATTCCTGTTTGCATCCACCAATGAAGGGTGTGTAAGAAGGCAAGCTAGGCACCACATTTTAAGATGCTAGTTGCAATGTCTGATTTTGCATTTGGATCATGCTAGTTGTGGTGGTAGCTTGGGATAAGGCCATATGATCTAGGAGGTTGACTATTACCATATTAGGATCCATAGCGAAGAACAACCTTTGTTTGTGGGTGTTTGTTCATGATTGTCATTATCATAAGTGGGGGTTTTGGGAGATTCATTTTAATCAGTCCTGCAAGGAGGAGTCTGATCATGGTATGACAATGCCTGGTTAAGGCGGGGCATGGTCATTTCCATGACATCGGTAGATATCTTTCGAAAACCTCCCTCTTCGTCAGGGTTAAAGTACTCATTGTTGTTGAGATTCTTAATAATGGATATGGGATCTATTTTCTCAATCTTAACCACATTACATTTTGTTGTGTGACCTTGCTTTGATTGATCACAAGGTTTGGGACAACAAAGTTTCACAGGCGAGATTGGGGTGACTAGGAAGAGTAGTGCTCGTAGGATGAGAACTAGAGTATTTAGGAGCATGGAGAGGATATATAGGCACAAAAGAATATCTCATAGAGAAGTTTAGAGGGTTCAATTGTGCCAAAAATATCCTCAAAGGCGACATCTTTATAACTTGGATGTTGAAAACAAGGCTCTAGAAATTTGTGCTTTAGACAAAATCAACCCCGTCAAATGTTTACACAAGGGGTCGATGGCATAAGGAGACAGATTCAAAGGAATTGACAGAATTGGCCCTGCCAAAAAGCTCGAGTAGGGACAAATGGTGTCTAGAAAGTGCAAGAACATAAATAGACAAGATCCCCGTGTAATAGGGTCTACACATGGGCCGAAGGCGTCTGGAAGCAAGTGTGGTAGAAACAGATAGAATTTCCCTTGGGCGATGTTGTCAGTGCAAACACGTTCTTGGGGGTTTTAGGATTTTTGGATGCTTAGATGAAGTTAAATTTGAAAATGGGTGCTTTTAACAAGTTGTGCTCAATTAGAAGGTCTGTAGGATTCGTGTTGGGTTCATCAGAGGTGTATGGTGGGCCAAGAATGTGTCTCAATAACATGTACTCCTAAATCATCTGTTCTACAAGGGTATCAAGGCAACGAGTAGGAAACACACATGAACCAATATACATTGGGTAGACTTAAAGGGGCTACAACAAGCGTTATGGTCACATATCTAGAGGGCAGTAATCCCTACACTGGGTCAACCTAGGGTTTCTAAGGCTCGCAGTCAATATAGGGGAAGGGACCCTACTGTGATATTGATAGTTAGGTGTGGAGAGGTATGGATCAACAATAAATGAAACAAGCATGAACAATATAACTAAAATGGAAGTAATGATAGTTAAGGAGCTAATAATGAATAAGAGCACTACGCTAACTAGCATCCAAACATATGTAATACTAAGCTAACATAGCACAATGAGGAAAGGAGATGAACTTATCTATGCAAAATGACAAAAGATGGTTAAAGCACTCACCTTGTACATGTAGGGTGGCCATTGATGCATGTATCTCTCCAGAGAAATAGCACACTGAGAGAGAATCATTATTAGGTGGAGAAGGGGAACACCATTCCTATCCTAAACTTACTATAGGTGACCTAATAATGCAAGCAACCATCCAAGAATAGTATCTAATCCAAACTAAGCAAGATGCAAGATAAACCAAGAGCTAGGTGAGCAAATGTGAAGATGGCACAAAAGAGCAGAGCATATAGTAGTTCAAATGATTTTGGCTTCTTTTCTCTATGAATGTCAAATGAGTGGCAAGTATATATAGGATGCCATTGCCCGCGGGTGATGGCATCGACGAAAGAAAATATTACACCGACATCCTTGCCCATGGGCAATGGCGTCGGCCAAAGGTGTTAAAAAGATGTAATGTGTCGTACATCGTGGATGTGAATAAACAAGGTGCAAAGTGGTGAAATGCATGCAAGAAATTATGAGTGCAATGTGTGTAAGACCTATGAGGACAAGGATAACTAGTGCAAAGACAACTAAGGCCATGACCAAATAGCGACACATTCTCTGTGTACTATCTCTAACCCATAATGGTTGCATGAATAACCATTCCCTATTCCTCGCAGGCCCCTTAAGGCGCCCACTCTAGAAATAAATGCATCAGTGACCCTAATCTGCACAAAAGAAATTGTTAGTAAGAGGTATGAAAGATGAAAAGGGAAAAATTAGGTGTATACAAGATACATGTCAAAAAAAACTTGCATATTGAAAAAAATGGGAAATTTGCTCACTCTACCTCGGTCACTTCTTTAGGTGGCCAACGTCATGGGTTGGACTCCCAATTTATATATGGGGGCAGTGAGTGGCCCATTGTATTCTATCCAAATATTATAGGGGGGGCTTGCCTTGTGTTAGAGTTTGAAAGCTCTCGATTGTTGGGCAAACCTTGATTTCCTCTTAGTTATTTAAAAAAGGAAAAGTAAATATTAACATCTCTCCCAATATAATGTGCAACCTCATGTGAACAACTAATTTTATCAAATCTAGATTGTTAATGGAGTTGTATGTCCAAGCTTTTGGTAAAGGAGTTCCAACAAATATAATTTAATTTGATAAGAAAAAAAACGAGGTAATTTCAGATTTTGAAATGTAGATGAAAAGGAGATCACTTAATTAGTGAGACCCAAAAAATTAAATATTAAAGATGTTAATATGGAAAAGAAAAAGCAAGGGTTAAAAAGAACGAGTGAAGAATTCACTGGAGATGATGCATTTTACTTTAACTTTAGCTGTCGGTCCAGACTAGAAGCAAATTTCACATCTCCAAGAGTAAAGTTTATTTCAAATTGAAGACTTCCTGAGCATAAGATGCCCGTTGATTTCGAAATAAAAATATGCCGGAGAAGTGTTTCTTTACGCTTTCAGGTTTGAAATTTTGTAGAAAGGATATAAATTTGCTTTTGGGACCCTACTTCTGCAGACAGAATCCGCAACATGTATAAAAGCGAAAGTAAAGCATTTTAGTAATTTAGCCACCCAACTTTTATTGTGTGTAATGGTAGGATAAATGTGGTTATTTTCTAAACTCGAAGCAGGCTATCAGTGCTGTTTTTTCCTTTGTGGTTTTTGTCAGTCTACGCATTCACTGAAATGGACGTGAGTTTGGGTTTGAGTATTTCCCGTAACAGAGACAGGGAGAGTCCTCCTCCTGGTGGTCATGACGATTCAGGGTCATATTTAACAGAAGAGATTGATCCTCTTATCGAAATCACAGAGAGCCCACTGTCCTACTTAATGGTGGCTCAACTCCCAGGTACTAAGTATGTCTCACCCACAATCTTTATTCTTCTGCTCAGATTTATATTACTTGAAGAAACGAAATCCAGGGAAGGTGCTAAGTTGGCTTGTCGTTGTTGAAGGATTTCGCAAGCAGAATGTAAGAGTGGATATTGATAATACCGGGACTCTCATATTAAGCGGAGAAAGAGTTGTGGAAGAGACTCCGCCTCCAATGCCAACACCTCCTCCTCCGCCGCCGGCGCCGCCTCCAATGCCAACACCTCCTCCTCCGCCGCCGGCGCCGCCTCCAATGCCAACACCTCCTCCTCCGCCGCCGCCACCGCCACCTCCAATGCCAACACCTCCTCCTCCGCCGCCGGCGCCGCCTCCAATGCCAACACCTCCTCCTCCGCCGCCGGCGCCGCCTCCAATGCCAACACCTCCTCCTCCGCCGCCGGCGCCGCCTCCAATGCCAACACCTCCTCCTCCGCCGCCGGCGCCGCCTCCAATGCCAACACCTCCTCCTCCGCCGCCGGCGCCGCCTCCAATGCCAACACCTCCTCCTCCGCCGCCGGCGCCGCCTCCAATGCCAACACCTCCTCCTCCGCCGCCGCCTCCTCCTCCAATGCCAACACCTCCTCCGCCGCCGCCGCCGCCGCCGCCGCCTCCAATGCCAACACCTCCTCCGCAGCCGCCGCCGCCGCCGCCTCCTCCAATGCCAACACCTCCTCTGCTGCCGTTGCCACCACCACCTCCTCTGCAGCCGTCACCGCCACCACCTCCTCAACTGCTGCCGCCGCCGCCTCCAATGCCAACACCTCCTCTTCCAAAGCCAACACTACCACCACCACCACCTCCTTGTCTTCCTCCAAAACCAACGCCTTCTCTGCCACCACCTCCTCCTCCACCATCAATACCAACACCCCCTCCTCCACCTCCACCTCCAGCCAGAAGGGTTGCAGGTCCAAAGAACAGGACACTACTGACAGGTCCTCCGCCAATGCCAACTCCTCCACCACCATTGCCAATTAGCAATGTGCCTGTGACTACATTTGGAGGTCAACGCCATTGCTCACAGCATGACCATGCTCCTTCAAGTTCAATGCCCAACACTCAACAGCATCTCCTCCTCCTCCAAGGCCACACTGATCCACCACCAATGCCAAGGGCTCCACAGGTCTTCCTACCACTAGGAGCAAAGCCTTCTGTGCCACCACCTCCTCCTCAATGATGCAACAGCAACAAAGTAGTCCTACCACCTCCACCTCCACCTCCTCCAATGCCAGCACCTACTCCATCTCCTCCTCCAAAGCCAACTCCTCCACCACCATTGCCAACACCACCTCCTCTAATGTCAACACCTTCTCCTCCACCACCTCCTCCTCCTCCTCCTCCATCATCAATACCAACACCCCCTCCTCCTTCTCCCCCTCCACCAATGCCAACACCTCCTCCCCCAATGCAAACCCCCGACACTCCTATGGAAGTGCAACAAGCCCCTAAACCATCGCAGGAAGAAGCTGAACCATTGGAGGATGGAGCTGAAGTGTCCCCACAAGCTCCTAATCATGTAAGTAGTGAGCCTGCTTCAAATTCAAGTTTATTAAAGCAGTTATGGGTGCCAGCAGGTATCAGCTTGGTTGGCATTTGTACATTAGTCAAAACTGTTAACGAATTGAGGGACGATAAGAGCTGGGTCAAATAGCCAAGCTTATTATCCCTACAAATTGCAATAAAATATCATGTTCTCGTGTCTAAATGGCAGCCTTTGACAAATTAATTGTCGTCTTTAATGTTTGTTTATTATTCCAAAACAATTAAAAATAAGATGTGCGTTGAGGAATCCACTTTTGTTGTTATCAACACACCTGACCAGAATAGTGGAAAATGGTAGTCTATAAAGCTATTAAAGGAGTAGAGGAATAGTTGTAGAGGTGGCCTAAAACAAAAATTTGCATTATTCAATTGCAATTTTTGAATAGAAGAGAATGATTTCAAATGCAATGGAGCTGAACCCCGCATTAAAGTCACTGGAATTGCAAGCCCACTACCTCTTTACCCTTCTCAAAAGTAAAATAAGAAAAAAAATGAAAAAAAATCAAGTAGATAAATATTTCAGTACCACTAGATAAGGATACTTAACAAATCACACAAATTAAAGGTGGTTTTGAGATGCAACATCTTAACCAGATATCTTAACATCATCTCACCACACAGTAGCAGATGAACAAATAAATAAACTTTTAAGACGTATATAAGAAACGCCATACACTATTAGACTTTCCTCATATGATTTCTTTTGTGGTTTAATTCATTTTTGGTGATTTTCAAAGTTGCCTCCTGGATTTTGTATGATAGCTGGAAAGCCTACCGACATTCTTACAATATTTCCAATTTATAATTAGACACAGATTTCTATCTTATTAGGTTTACTTATAAACCAAATATACTTTTGTTTAAGGTCACCAAAACCTCCACAATAAAGAATAGGAAGTTAAAAGTTCCATGCCACTCGGCAAAAGCCCAAGTTGATTTTTTTTTGTCTTAACCATTGGGCAATTATAACCACTTTTCAAGTAAACACCCTTGATCATTTTAGTTTTAGATTTTGTTCCAAGGGACTTCCTGGTTTTCTTGTTATTTTGCTGCAGTAGAAAAATTTGAGATATGCATTTGATTACACGTTGACTTAACAACATAAAAGAAGTGGATATATGCATACAGTATAAAAAATAAAACTTAGGATTAAGCATTGAATTCATTTTGGGTTTCAATAAGATAGATTTCACAAACAACCTAAAAACTTCCACAAAAGAAACTTGAGGTACTTATTCTAGATGGCAACATAGCCAAAAGATCGGACAAATTTATTAGCACCTGATCTAGTACAAAAAGCCAAAGAGCATTTGGTTTTACCCACTTGCACACGTGCACACACATCCTAATCCAAGAAATTGGATATAAAAGATTGTATTCCCTTACACATGGAATTAAAAAAACATATCATAGCTGCAGATCCCAGTCTAACTTGTATGCTTTCAGGTATATTTACATTTACATGTATTCTTGGTTGCTATAGGGAGCCAATGAATTTCCAAGACAAGATGAAGATATCTCGGGCCAATCTGATGAATTTCCAGCGGACATTGCTACAATCCAGGTGCCTGGTATTCCAGAGATGACAGAACCATCCAGTGAGCCCAAAGTTCAATTTCAATACCAAGTTGAGCAACCAGAGGATACAATTGGAACACCAGTACAAACAGTGCAAGCTCCAACTGCCACTGAAAGAGCCAACACCTTCTACTGAATCTGAAAAGATGGATGTTCCCAGGGATATCCATAGCTTGCCAGTTATGAGAGAAGCGGAGGAAGGATGAGGCAACATAAGATCAGCAGAAGAAAAACCTGAGGAAGTTACTTTGACAAAAATTATCTCTGAAGCTCCCACACCTATCGTTCCACAAGAATGTTCTCCAAAAACCCCTCAAGACTCCAGTGAAAAAAAGTGCTATACCAACCCCCCTTCAAATTCCAAAGGAGACAGCAACAACCCACTGCTGAGGCTCAAAGATGAGCCAGTCAAACCAAAATGGGAAGAAGACGAGGGGGAAGAGAAGGAAGCAAATGAAGAAGAGATGCAAACACCAAAACATGTACAAGAAGAAAAGGACAAGAAGACAGATCCTTCTTCTCTCAAGGAAGTGGACACTCTTCCGCTGAAGGTACCTGGTATTCCAGAGATGACAGAACCATCCAGTGAGCCCAAAGTTCAATTTCAATTCCAAGTTGAGCAACCAGAGGATACAACTGAAACACCAGTACAGACAGTGCAAGCTACAACTGCCATTGAAGAGCCAACACCTTCTTCTGAAACTGCAAAGATGGATGTTCCCAAGGATATCCATAGCTTGCCAGAGATGAGAGAAGGGGAGGAAGATAGGCCACATAAATCAGCAGAAGAAAACACCTGAGGAAGTCATCTTGCCACAAATTATCTCGGAAGCTCTGATTGCCTATCATTCCACAAGAATGTTCACTGACAACCCCTCAAGCTCCAGTGAAAGATAGTGTTATACCAACTCCCCTTCAAATTCCAAAGGAGATGCAACAACCCACTGCTGCGGTCAAAGATAAGCCAGTCAAACCAAAACGGGAAGAAGATGAGGGGGAAGAGAAAGAATCAAAAGAAGAAGAGATTCAGTTACCAAAACATATACACGAAGAAAAAGACAAGGAGACGGCTCCTCTCAATGATGTGGACATCCCTCCTCCGCAGGTACCCAGTATTCCAGAGATGATAGAACCATCCAGTGAGTCTAAAGTTCAATTTCAATACCAAGTTGAGCAACCAGAAGATACAGTTGAAACACCGGTACAGACAGTGCAAGCTCCAACTGCCATTGAGGAGCCAATACCTTCTACTGAATCTGAAAAGATGGATGTTCCCAAGGATATCCATAGCTTGCCAGAGATGAGACAAGGGGAGGAAGATAAGCCACATAAATCAGCAGAAGAAAAACCTGAGGAGGTCTTCTCGCCAAAAATGTATCTCTGAAGCTCCCACACCTATCACTCCACAAGAATGTTCATCCAAAACCCCTCAAATTCCAGTGAAAGAAAGTGCTATACCAACTCCCCTTCAGATTTTAAAGGAGATGCAACAACCCACTGCTGAGGTTCAAAGATGAGCCAGTCAAACCAAAATGGGAAGAAGACAAGGGGGAAGAGAAGGAAGCAAATGAAGAGGAAATGCATCCAGCAAAACAAGTACAAGAAGAAAAGGACGAGGACACAGTTCCTTCTGCTCTCAAGGATGTGGACATTTCTACACTGCAGGGACCCGGAATTCTAGAGATGATAGAACCATTCAGTGAGCCCAAAGTTCAATTTCAATACCAAGTTGAGCAATCAGAGGATACAATTGAAACACCAGTACAAACAGTGCAAGCTCCAATTGCCATTGAAGAGCCAACACCTTGTGCTGAATCTGAAAAGATGGATGTTCCCAAGGATATCCATAGCTTGCCAGAGATGAGACAAGGGGAGGAAGATAAGCCACATAAATCAGCAGAAGAAAAACCTGAGGAGGTCTTCTTGCCAAAAATTATCTCTGAAACTCCCACACCTATCACTCCACAAGAATGTTCACCCAAAACCCCTCAAATTCCAGTGAAAGAAAGTGCCATACCAACTCCCCTTCGAATTCCAAAGGAGATGCAACAACCCACTGCTGAGGTCAAAGATGAGCCAGTCAAAGCAAAACAAGAAGAAGACAAGGGGGAAGAGAAAAAAGCAAATGAAGAGAAGACGCAGCCACCAAAACATGCACAAGAAAAAAAAGACAAGGAGACAGCTCCTTCTGCTCTCAAGGATGCGGACATTCCTCCACTGCCAGTACCTGGTATTTCCAGAGAAGACAAAACCATCCACTGAGCCGAAAGTTCAATTTCAATACCAAGTTGAGCAACCAGAGGATACAATTGAAACACCAGTACAAAGAGTGCAAGCTCCAACAGCCATTGAAGAGCCAATACCTTCTACTGAATCTGAAAAGATGGATGTTCCCAAGGATATCCATAGCTTGCCAGAGATGAGAGAAGGGAAGGAAGATAAGCCACATAAATCAGCAGAAGAAATACCTAAGGAAATCACCTCACCAAAAATTATTTCTGAATCTCCCACACCTATCATTCCACAAGAATTTTTTACCAACAACCCCTCAAATTCCAGTGAAAGAAAGTGCTATACCAACTCCCCTGCAAATTCCAAAGGAGATGCAACAACCCACTGTTGAGGTCAAAGATGAGCCATTCAAAACGAAACGGGAAGAAGATGAGGGCAAAGTGAAGGTAGTAAATGAAGAGGAGAAGCGGCCACCAAAACTTGTACAAGGAAAAAAGGGACAAGGAGACAGCTCCTTCTGCTCTCAAGGATCTGGACATTCCTCCAATCCAGGTGCCTGGTATTCCAGAGATGACAGAACCATCCAGTGAGCTCAAAGTTCAATTTCAATACCAAGTTTGAGCAGCCAGAGGATACAATTGAAAATACCACTACTAACAGTGCAAGCTCCAACTGCCACTGAAGAGCCAACACCTTCTACTGAATCTAAAAAGATGGATGTTCCCAAGGATATCCATAGCTTGCCAAAGATGAGAGAAGGAGAGGAAGATAAGCCACATAAATCAGCAGAAAAAAAATCTGAGGAAATCATCTCAACAAAAATTATCTCTGAAGCTCCCACACCCATCATTCCACAAGAATGTTCACCAAAAAAGCCTCAAGCTCCAGTGAAAGAAAGAGCTATACCAACTCCCCTTCAAATTCCAAAGGAGATGCAACAACCCACTGCTAAGGTCAAAGATAAGCCAGTCAAACCAAAACGGGAAGAAGACAAGTGGGCAGAGAAGGAAGCAAATGAAGAAGAGATGCAGCTACCAAAACATGTACAAGAAGAAAAGCACAAGGAGACAGCTCCTTCTTCTCTCAAGTATGTGGATATTCTTCCACTGCAGGTACCTGGTATTCCAGAGATGATAGAACCATCCAGTGAGCCCAAAGTTCCATTTCAATACCAAGTTGAGCAACCAGAGGATACAATTGAAACACCAGCACAAATAGTGCAAGCTCCATTTGCCATTGAAGAGCCAACACCTTCTACTGAATCTGAAAAGATGGATGTTCCCAAGGATATCCATAACTTGCCAGAGATGAAAGGAGGGGAGGAAGATGAGCCACATAAATTAGCAGAAGAAAAACCTAAGGTGACCACCTCGCCAAAAATTATCTTTGAAGCTCCCACCCTTATCCGAGTTCCACAAAGAATGTTCACCAACCACCCCTCAAGTTCCAGTGAAGGAAAGTGCTACACCAACTCCCCTGCAAATTCCAAAGGAGATGCAACAACCCACTGCTGAGGCCAAAGATGAGCCATTCAAAACAAAATGGGAAGAAGATGGAGGGGGGGAGAATGAAGAGGAGATGCGGCCACCAAAACTTGTACAAGAAGAAAAGGGCAAGGAGACAGCTCCTTCTGCTCTCAAGGACCGTGGACATTCCTCATCTGCAGGTACCTGGTATTCCAGACATGACAGAACCATCCAGTGAGCCCAAAGTTCAATTTCAATGCCAGTTTGAGCGGCCAGAGGATACAATTGAAACACCAATACAAACAGTGCAAACTCCAACTGCCATTGAAGAGCGAACACCTTTGACTCGAGTATGAAAAGATGGATGTTTCCAAGGATATTCATAGCTTGCCAGAGATGAGAGGAGTGGAGGAAGATAAGCCACACACAACAGCAGAAGAAAAACCTGAGGAGAGTCAACTTGCCAAAAATTATCTCTGAAGCTCGCACATCTATCATTCCACAAGAATGTTCACCAAAAACCCCTCAAGTTCCAGCGAAAGAAAGTGCCATACCAACTCCCCTTCAAATTCCAAAGAAGATGCAACAACCCACTGCTGAGGTCAAAGATGAGCCAGTCAACCCAAAACGGAAAGAAGGACAAGGGGGAAGAGACGGAAGCAAATGAAGAGGAGATGCAGCCACCAAAACATGTACAAGAAGAAAAGGACAAGGAGACAGCTCTTTCTGCTCTCAAGGATGTGGACATTCCTGCACTGCAGGCACCTGGTATTCCAGAGATGACAGAACCATCCAGTGAGCCCAAAGTTCAATTTCAATACCAAGTTGAGCGACCAGAGAATACAATTGAAATGCCATTACAAACAATGCAAGCTCCAACTGCCACGAAAGACTTAACACCTTCTGCTAAAGCTGAAAAGATAGATGTTCCTAAGGATATTTGGAGCTTGCCAGAGGTGAGAGAAAAGGAGGAAGAAATGCCAGTTAAATCAGCAGAAGAAAAACCTGAGGAAGTTCCCTCGCCAAAAAATCCTGTCTGAAGTTCCCACGACTACCATTCCACAACAAAGTCCACCAAAAAACCCTCAAGTTCCACTGAAAGGAAGTGATAAATCAACTTTCCTTGAAATTCCGAAGGAGATGCAACAACCCACTGTTGAGTTCAAAGATAATCCAGTGCAACCAAAACAGAAAGAAGAGGAGGAAGAGAAAGAACCAAATGACAAGGAGATGCAAACACCCAATAACCATACAAGAAGAAAAGGAAAAGGGGACACCTCCTGCTCTCAAGTATGTGGACATTCCTCCACTCCAGGTGCCTGGTGTTCCAGAGATGACAGAACTGTCCAGCGAGCCCAAAACTTCAATTTCAATACGAAGTTGAGCAACCGGAGGATACAATTAAAACACCAGTACAAATAGTGCAAGCTCCGACTGCAATTGAAGAGCCCACACTTTCTGCTAAAGCTGAAAAGATAGATGTTCCCAAGTATATCCAGATTTTTCCAGAGATGATTGAAGGGAAAGAAGATAAGCCAATTAAATCAGCAGAAGAAAATCCTGAGGAAGTCACCATGCCAAAACTCATCTTTGAAGCTTCAATGCCTATCATTCCACGAGACTGCCCGCCAAAACTCCGTCAAGTTCCAGCGAAAGAATGTACTAAACTAACTCCCCCCGAAATTCCAAAGGAGATGCAACAACCCTTTTTCGAGGTCGAAGATAAACCAAGCAAGCCGAAATGGAAACATGCGGAGGTGGAAGAGAAAGAAGCAAATGATGAGGAGATGCAACCACCAAAGCCCACACAAGAAGAAAAAGACAGAGAGACAACTCCTTCTGGTCTCAAGGATGTAAGTGTTGCTTCAAATTCAAGTTCACTAAAACAGTTGGTGACAGGAGATTCCACTTTCTTAGTTTGCACTGTTGCTTTCACTTTCCATATAATGAGAATTTAAGTGTTAAGTAATAAGCTACATGAAACACGCGTTTCCAATCATTTTTTTACCCATTGGTCTTGCACAATTTATTATATTCTCAATCCTACATGACCATGTTTGTGATTGAATTTTCTTTGCAAAGAAATGAATTGAATTCACTGTATGGTCTGGGGAAGTACACCAAACGTTTTAAAATAAACTAAGACATTTGAATTTCATAATGCATAAAATAATAAAAGTGAACTCGTATGGCACACTTTTCACAGTTGTAGATAGCCATCATTCACTAAATGGGGACTTTGTTCATTGACTTACTATTTCTAAGAAAATACATTGTGCACATGATAAAACAAAACCAAACATAAAGAAAAGAAGGCGTGTATATGTATTCCATATAAACAGGAGTAGTTCTGAAATGTTGAATTACCATCATATTTCATTTAGATGGATTTGCAAATTTGAATCTTCACCAAACTAAAACTCCAACTAGGAAATTTAAAATGCTTAGCTGATCCTCAAATAGACACTAAGACAAAGAGGCCTTAGATCTAAATATCGTAAGTGTTTGAATATAAAAAGCAAAAGGACTTTCTTTGATAATGCCCTTGAACGTTGATCCAAACAGCCATACAATGTTTTTTTGAATTCACAGGATAAACCAATTGATATAAACACATTTTATTTATTTGGTAGTTGTAGACCTTACTCTTAAGTGGCATAATTTCACATTTTAATCTTAGTATTTTTAAGGCCATCTTCTCATTTTTTGAATTCGCGGAATAAACCAATTTGATATAAACACATTTTATTTATTTTATCTGCAAAATAAATATAGAAAAATTGTTTGTATACCCCTTTATCAAAATTATTTGGTAGTTGTAGGCCTTACTCTTAAGTGGCATAATTTCACATTTTAATCTTCGTATTTTTAAGGCCATCTTCTCATTTAACCTTTTGGTACAATAGCTGCTGCAGGGACTCAATGAATTTCCAAGACAAGAAGAAGATAGGTATGGTCGATTTAAAGAACCATCATATATTCCTCCAATTCAAGCAGTTGATATTCCAGAGATGATGGAACCATGTAATCAGTGAATGTACCTTGAAACAAACCCCCCAGGCCAAAGCTCATGTTCCATACAAAACTGAGGATACGAAGGATCCTATTGACACATCTAGAGAAGCTGCAGAGAAAACGGCTAAGCCGCCAGTACAGAGAGTGGAAACTCGCCCTGCAGTTATTGAAGCACCACCTTGTGCAGAATTTAATAAGGGGCATGTCTTTGTGGAGATCCCATGCTTGCCAGAGATTACAAAAAAAGAGCTACTTGATAAAGGGGGAAAAACCTTCTCATGTTCCCATTAAAGAAGAAGAAACATTGTCCCCTAATGGTCCTAGTCACTCCCAAAGCCTTCCCGAACAAATCAAAGAGGAAGGTTATCCAATACCCCCAGAGCCAGATGTTATACCACCTGCAATTGTATTTGATGCTTCAAGTACTAAACAACAGTATCCCCAGGATGTCTGTGAGAAGGATATTTCTGACATTGTTCCTCCTAGGAGAGTAAATGAACCACAAAAACCCAATATTGAGGTTGGAACTGAGTCATTGGAAGCATCGCAAGGAGCTGGCAAGAAAACAGCTTTGGAACAAGAAGCTTCTTCAAGTGATGCAATTGAAAACAGACATGCAGAGGCGAAGCACAAGGAAATCACTATACCTGAAATCATTCCAGACCCTGCTACACCAGATAATCCAGAAGAATGTCCTCCAAACATTCACAAAGTCCATAGAAATTATAGAGGCAGGTCAAATCAAGGAAGAGGCTAAGCCAACTCCTCTCCAAACTCCAAAGCACCTGCAAACTCTCAGCACAGAGGCTGAAGAAAAGCCAGTCAAGCCAGCAGAAGAAGAACCAAAGGAAATCACCTCGCCTACAATCATCTTTGAAGCTCCCGCACCTATCACTCCACAGGAATGTCAACCGATAATTCCTGAAGTTCAAGAAGAACCACCAATCAGTGAATATCCCTTGAGACAAAGCCCAGAGTTTGAATATCAAGTTCCATACAGAGCTGAGGATATGAAGGAGCCTATGAGCACATCCAGAGAAGCCGCAGAGGAAATAATTAGGCCGCCAGTACAAACAGTTGAAACTGCCACTTCTGTCAAAGAGCTCCCACCATATACAGAATCTGAGAAGGTGCATGTCCCAATGGAGATCCCATTCTTGCAAGAGGTTGAGAAAGGGGAACTACTTGATAAAGGGGAAGAACCTTCCCATGTTCTCTTTAAAGAAGAAGAAAGAGCATCCCCTAATGATCCTGGGCACACAAACCTTTCTGAACCAACCAAAAGGGGAGGTTATCCAATACATCTAGAGCTGGATTTTACACCGCCTGCAATTGCATCTGATGCTTCAATAATAAATGCACCACAACAGAGTCCACCAGATGCATCTAAAGTCCAAACGGCACCTAAGCAAGAAATCTATGACACAATTCCTCGCAAGACAATAAATGAGCCACAAAATTTCATTATTGAGGTTGGAGATGAACCATTGGAAGCATCGCAAGCAAATGGCAAGAAAACAGCTTTAGAAGAAGCAGAAACTTCAAGCAAGGCACTTGAAAACAGACGTGCAGAGGAGTTAGAGCACAAGGAAATCACCATACCCGAAATAATTCCAGAATCTCCCACACCAAAGAGTCCAAAAGAATGTCCTCCAAACATTCACAAATTCCAAGAAGAAATCGTAGAGGCAAGTCCAACAAAGGAAGAGGCTAAGGTAACTCCTCTTCAAACTCCAAAGCAGCTGCAAAAACCCACTATCGAGGTCGAAGTTAAGCCAACCAAACCAGCAGTAGAAGAACCTAAGGAAATCACCTTGCCTCAAATGATCTCCGAAGGTCCAACACCAGATGTTCTACAAGAATGTCGACCAGAAACCCCTAAATTTCAAGAGGAACCATCAATCACTGAATGTCCCTCAAGACAAATCCCCCAGGAAGAAGCTCAAGTTCCATACAAACCTGAGGATACGAAGAAGCCTATGAGCACATTTAGAGAAGCTGCAGAGCAAACGATTGAACCACCAGTACAAACAGTGGAAACTGCCACTCCCATTAAAGAGCCACCGCCTTGTGCGGAATCTAAGAAGGTGGATGCCCTTGAGGAGATCTCATGCTTGTCAGAGGTTAAAAAAACAGAACTACTTGATAAAAGGAAAGAACCTTTTCATGTTCCAGTTGAAGAAGAGGAAACAACATCTCCTAATGGTCCCAACCGCACCCAAAGCCTTCCTGAACCAATCAAAAAGGAATGTTATCCAATACCTCCAGAAACAGATATCACACCACCTGAAATCGTATCCGATGCTTTGACAATAAATGCTCCGCAACAGTATCCCACAGATGTCTCTAAGGCCCAAAAAGAGCCTGAACAACAAGTTTATGACACAATTCCTTCCAAGACAGTAAATGTGCCACAAAACCCCATTATTCAGGTTGGAGATGAACCATGGGAAGCACCACAAGAAGATGGCAAGAAAAAAGTTTTAGAAGAAGCAGCTACCACAAACAATTCACTCTTAAACAGAAAAGCAGAGTCGGAGCACAAGGAAATCACCATGCCTGAAACCCTTCCAGAACCTCCTACAGCTGATAATCTACAAGAATGTTCAAACATTCACAAATCCCAGGAAGAAATCGGAGAGGCAAGTCCAATGACAGAAGAGGCTAAGCCCACTCCTCTCCGAATTGCAAAGCAGCTGCAGAACCCCATTATTAAAGTTGAAGATAAGCCAATCAAACCAGATGTAGAAAAACCTAAGGAAATCACCTCACCTAAAATCACGTCTGAAGCTCCCACATCAAATATTCCACAAGAATGTCGACCAAAAATCCCTGAGGTTCAAAAGGAACCTACAAAAATGGGTCCAATAAAAGAAATTGCCAAACCATCTAGCTTTGAAACTCCGAAGGAGATGCAGCCTCCTACCGTTGAGGTAAAAGATAAATTGCTGGAAATAGTTGAAAAACAGGAGTCAAAACAGAAGGAAATCGCCTTGCCTGAAATTGTCTCAAAAACTTCAATACCTAATATTCCTCAAGAATCTCCACCAGATCTTCAAATGGGAAAATCTCCCATAGAGTGCAGTCCAGTACAAGAAGAGGCCGAGTGGTCTCCTGAAACTTCTATGGAGCTTCAATGCCCTAGCATCAACATAGAACACACACCAGAAAAAAATCAAGAGATGCCTTTCAAAGAGGTAGCTACTCTAGATAATGTAATTGAAGAAAAGCAAGCAACGACGAATGATCCTAAGCAAGAGAAAATCAAGCCCTTTGAAATTGTTTGTGAAGCTCCCACATCTGATATTCCAGAGGAATGTCCATCTAATATTCCTATAGTCCAAGAGAAGTCTGCTAAAATGAGTTCAGTGCAGGAAAGTGTTATGCCAATTCCTAAAACTCCAGAGGAGATGCAAAAAGATATTATTGAGGTCAAAGATGAGACAATGCAACTAGATGAAGAACAGAAAAAACCAACAGAAGGGGAAATTACCCCACCTGAAATTGTCTCAAAAGCTCCCGTGCCAAATAGTCCACAAGAATGTCCAGCAGAAATCATTGAATCCCAAAAAGAAACTGGAGAAATGAGTCCAATACAGATATGCAGTCAGCCGACTTCAGAAACTCCAAAGGACCTGCCACAACCTGCCATCAAGGTCAAAGATAAGCCAATCAATGAAGCAGAAAAAGAGGAGCCAACACAGAAGGAAATAACTTCACCTAAAATGGTCTCAAAAACTCCCACACTTGATAATCCTAAAGAATATCCACCAGATATCTTTAAGATCCCAAAAAAGCATGTTGAGATGAGTCAAGTACATGAGATTGCTAAGCCAGCTCCTCCTGAAACTCCAATAACATTGCAACAACCCAGAATTGAGATAGAAGAGGAGTCAATGGCAGCAGTAACAGAAGTTCCAGAGATGACACCTTTAGAAGAAACAACTATTTCAACTGATGCACACAAAGAATCAAAGGAGCCAAATCAGGAGGAAATTATTCCTACAAAAAGTATTCTAGAAGCTCCATCTGATAGTCCAGAAGAATGCCCACTGGAATTTCCTAAAGTCCAAGCTGAGTCTGCAACAAATCAAGTGCGGGAAAGTGCTGAGTCATCTCCACCTGAGACACCAATAAAATTAGAACACCCTGCTATTGAGATACAAGACATTAAGCCAAAGGAATCACCACAAAGAGATGACACAGATAGACAAAGAGCAACTTTGAAAGACGTAGCAGATCCAAGAGACTTATCAGAAGAAAAGAATGCTAGGGAGAAGTTCAAGAAAGGTGAGATCCATTCCCCTTATATCAGTAAAGAAGCTCCTAGGAATATTGCACAAGAAAGTCAACCATCGGGAAGGGAGGACATTATCCCACCTGAAATCTTAACAGAAGCACCAAGTCAAGTGCAGGAAAAATCTGACCAAACTAGTCATGAAACTCCTGAGGAGCTACAACAACCCATTCTTCAGGTTGAGGATAATCCAGTCCAACCATCACCTGAAGAGGAGGAGATCAGAGCGCCTGAGCTTGTCTTAGGATATCCTGTTCCAGTGCAGAAAAAATCTGAAACTACACCTCCCAAAACTCCCAGTGAGATAAAACAGACCTCTAAACCATCAGAGGAAGAAGCAGAAGCACCACCAATGCAGGAACAAGAGGAAATGCAAATGCCAAATCCAGCGCAAGAAGAAGAAGAAGATAAGGAGCCATCATCTTCTGATGCTCCAAGTGATGTAAGTAGTGATGCGTCAAATCCAAATCCATTGATGCGGTTATTGGTAAGTGCAGGTTTCGGCTTGGTTTGCATTTTTGCATTCATCAAAATTGTCAAAAAAATCAGGGATGATAAGAGTTGGATCAAATAAATAGGCTCGTTGTGATGTAAGTAGTTATGCAAGAAGAGGAAATGTAAATGCCAAATCCAGCGCAAGAAGAACAGGAAGAAGAAGATAAGGCGCCGCCACCTTCTGATGCTCCGAGTGATGTAAGTAGTGATGCTTCAAATCCAAATCCATTGATGCGGTTATTATTAAGTGCGGGTTTCAGCTTGGTTTGCATTCTTGCATTCATCAAAATTGTCAAAAAATTCAGGGATGATAAGAGTTGGGTCAAACAAATAGGCTCGTTGCTTCAGAAGATTTGAATGAAACGTCATGTTTCATTCCTCATTGCAAGAGACTAACAATTTTTTACCAATTTTATTTTTTCCATTGTGCCACATATTGAAAAGCAACTCCCATACTTGTATAATTAATTGAAATAAGAAGGTTATGGAGAAAACCATTTTTTTTGTAATTTATTAAGACATGTCTAAAGATTCCAAAATCGAGAATGGTACAATAATTACTTGGAGAAGAATAGAAAATTGAAGATGAAAGATTATTCAATAAAGGTATTTAATTGTGTCAGCGGGCTAAAGGTAAGCTTAGTTTATTCAATTAAAGACAGAAAATACATGTCAGTAATACAACTAATAGAAGAGAAGGATTTCAAATGCAATGGAGCTGAAATCAATTATTTAAGTCATTCCAGGTACAATCCAACTGCTCCCTCCCCTTCCCTCAACCCCCACTTTCCTAAAATAAATTGAAAAACCATACAACTAAAATCAATTAGAACGTACTTTATCTTTGAAATGAGATAAGGGTATTTTATAATAGATCACACAAAGTAAAAGGTGGTTTAGGGATGGAAGGTGTTGACTCTTAACTATGTCTAAATATTATCCCTCACTCAGGAGCATACTAAAAAACAAAGAGGCTTAACATTGCATAAAAGGAAGACCGTATTCTTTCCAGGTTTCCTAATTGTTTCTCTAAACTCTCAACTTAATTTTTCTTTCTGGCTTTTGTTTTTTTTAATTCTGTAAGGTTCTTTTCAAATTGCCTCCTAGATTTTTTTTATGACAGCTAGAAGGCCTATCAACATTATTAGACACTGATTTCTATCTTATTCATTATTTATGGAACCAAATTCCATTGTTTAAGGTCAACGAAACCTTCACAATGTGCTATCCCAGTCTCTTCATTAAGGATGGGAAGTTAAAGTTTCGTCACCAGCAACAGCCCTAGATCAAATTTTCTTCATAACTATTTGGTTCCTTCATGATTTCATCATACTGCTTTCACTTTGTCATATTAGAACTCCCAAGTTCCCTTGCCAATTATAAACAAATAATTAAATAAAACATGATCATTTTGGACTTAGGTTTTGTTTCAATTTGCATTGATATACATTTTTTATCATATTGGTCTTCTCATTGTTTTGCTGCTGCAGTTATGCATTTAAACAATGATTAACAAACTCAAAAGAATGTGTGTGTTTATGCATACAGCCAATTGCATGTGTCTTTAGGCATATGACCGCCTGTGTGAGTGCATGTCTGTCTGTGTGAGTTCCTCTCTCTGTGTTTATGTCTGTCTGTGAGGATATCTGTGAGTACATGTGAGGGCGTGTGTGGGTGAAGGCACTGTGTGTTTATATACTGCATTTTCTTGGGACCAATAAGAATGATTAAATTTGGTAACTACATTTTCTAGTTCAACGAGTAAAGAACATATGGCTCACCCATTAACACAAAACATCCTTCTCCAAGCACATTGGATATAATAAATTTTCATTTCCCTGCCCATGGAATTGAAAAAATGTATTGTAGCTTCATATCCTAGTCCAACTTGTATGATTTGAGGTGTGTTTTCATCTACTTGTATACATGGTTGCTATAGGAATCCAATAAATTTCCAATACAAGACAGATATCTCTCTGGTCAATCTGAAGAACCTCCAGTGGATATTCCTCCACTCCAACTCCTTGACATTCCAGAGATTGAACAGTTCAGTAGTGAATTCCCATTGAGACAAAGCTCCTGAAGTGATCCTAAAATTCAATTTCCATGGAAGGTCAGCATCCAGAGGATAAAATTGAACTACCAGTGCAAACAATGGATTCTCCCAAAGCAATTGTAAACCCGGCAACTTCCTCTGAATCTGAAAAGGTGGATGTTACCATGGATATCTCAAGCTTGCCAGAGGTGAAGAAGGTGAAGATAAGCCAGTTCAACCAGATGAAGATTCCAAGGAAATCACATGCCCAATATTCGACAAGAGTGCCTACTAGATATCCATGGAGTTCCGATGGAAGAAAGTGCTGAATCAACTCCCCTTGAAACTCGAAAGCAGATGCCACAACCCATTGTTGAGATTAAAGATACGCGAATCCAACCAAAACTGGAAGAGGAGGAAGAGAGAGGGAAAGGAAGAGGAGATGCAACAGCCAAAGCTGCTACAAAAAGGAAAAGTTGGAAAAGGAAGGCAACGAAGAACCACCTTCTTCTTCTCCCAAAGACGTAAGTAATTCTTGAAATTCAAACCCATTAAAGTAATTGCTGGTTCCAAAATAACCCACCTTCTTAGCTTTCTCTGTTGCATTCACTTTTCGTCAAATTAGGAATTGATTGTCATAACTAGATACATCAAAGTTACAAACACACTAGCATTCTGATCATTCTACATCAAATGGCCTCACACAGGTTATCATCATTTCATTCCTATGTGAATTAGGGGACACGCAGTTTATCAATTTAAGTTTTTCTACAAAGAGAAAAAAGCATTGATAGTTACCAAACCTTGTCAACATTGAATTAGCGGAAAAAACTGATTATTTTAAAGTTGACATCTCATATTTCTCCCTTAATCCCTTTTCTTTTACTGGCATGGATCCTCTTTACTAAAAGCTATGTAGCAATCCTGCTCATTCTTTATACCATTAATTTAGTGAAACAACACAAACTTTTAGTAGAAAAACCAAAACAATACAAAAAAAAAGCAAAAACTAATTTACACAGGGTGCACTTTTAAGATTCAAACTCTGAAATAATCATATCGTGTTAGGTGATTACCCTTAAAAAGTAACTAATTATAGTAAGTTCCATGTAACTACAATATACATCAACAAACTAGCCAACCCTCCATTAAGAGAATCAAGTAAGGAAAACACATCCAACCTATTCAGTATATCTAAAAAACAAAACAGTGGTCCAAACCAGCTTGAGTATCAAAAATTCAAGTTAAGGAACTGAAGAAACAATATATTATACTACACTTTTCCACTGAGACTCAAAATGAGGATCCAACCACAAATAAAATATGACTTGGAACTTCTATGGATCGTAGATTGTTTTTCTTAATTATGGACCAGTTTTCTTTTGTTTGAACACAGCAAAAGCTTAAACATGAGCTTTACCTTGTCTACCTTTCTAATGAACAAACACTCCTGAACCTAGGCCGTCTTGGTGGTAAGCACTCCCACTTTCCACTGGGTGACAGCTAAATGGGTATGTAATTTTCCTAGTGACTTGTAAAGTGGTTTCTGATCCACACTATGGATTTAATATACTAGCTATGTTGCTAGATGTTTCCACTATTCCCAATTGTTTGTAATTCACGCTCGCAAGACACTACTATAAGACACTTTCTCATTAAAAAACATCAATTCAGATCAGTTACAGTGGCAAAGTCAGCATGGGGTGATCTGGACATCTTCAGAGTGATGGTCACAATTTTTCAGCTCTTGAATTGAAGGGGTTTGTCATAAGAGTGCAGCACGGTAGCTACATGTAGCTGCCCTGACGATTGTGCAACCACCCCAACGGTTGTACAACCGTAGGTGTTTACAGGTGGTGGTCACAAACTACCCCGACAATTTCATAACTGCTGGTCTGCACAAACCAGTGGTTTCACCTTGATATAAAAAACACAGGCAGGGAGCAGTTACAAACACTTCCTTTTCTCAACAACAGTTAAGTTGAGCTTCTGGGCGAATTCCAAAGGGAGAGGGCATAAATACAAACTTGGTGGAAAGCACAAGACATCAGAGAAGTCAATGATGAGTTGTGAAGCTAGATTCATGTTGCAATTTGCAAGTTTGAACCTCTGTTCATGATATCTTCATTGTTAGTGATTGTTTCACTGTTGGATGGTTCTGAGCGGTGTTGTAAGAGTGCAAAGCAATTGTGTGCAATCTTGGATAGTGTAGTAATTGGTAGCTCTATCCATGAAAGGCCTAAAGTGGCAGTAACATGTACATTTATAAATGGCATGGTGAAAAGGGGAGTGCAATTGCCTCACACACTGGAGTTTTTCCCATCGTGGGTTTTTCAAGGTCAATTTTGGTGTTCATATTGTGCTTAGATGTTTCTTTCATGTTTCTCTTTATGTTCACACTTGTACACATTTTAATTCCAGCACACTACATCTCTGTTTTAGAAGGATATAAAACAGTCATCTATCAATCATTTGTTGAGTTAGGCTTATAAGATCCATATTGGTGAATCCTAGTGTGGCATATCCACCTAGTTTACGATTGGTATCAGAGATGGTTTAGTATTAGTCATTGTGTGTTTGTGACTACATTGTAGTTTATGCTCGTCACTAGAGGAAGTAGTGATAGTGGTCAATGTATCCGAGTGCCCTTTGAAGAAGACATTTCCACAAGGAAGTGGAAACAAGAGATCAAAAGTATGGCCCGTTTTGATGAAGATGTATGTACAGTAGAAGAGTAATTTCACAAGCTTGAAGGAATGGCTGGTATTTCTCTTTCTATGAGCAATCTTCATTGGTTAGAGTCCGTCATGGGGGTTCTCATGGAGAAGCTTGGTGTTTCTACGGAGGAGCTGGAAGCAAATAAGGAGGATGCTCCCGAACATGAGAGAGTGGAGGAACAAACCTGTGCATTCAAGGTTGAGGCAAAAATATAGATTCAGCCATATGATGGAGACGTGAATGCGGAGAGAATAGACCACTGGCTAGCCCAACTAGACATATACTTCTACATCAAAGCAATGAGAGCTAGCAAATATCTTTTGCAAGGTTAATATTAACCAATCATGCATTAACTTGGTTTTACAGCCATGTTCATACTTCGGTTTTAAGAAGCTTCCTCCTGTTAAAAAATGGAATGATTTTAAGATGCTAATCAAGAAGCAGTTTTATCCTATTTGTTACGAGGAATAGAGGTCCATGTATTGGCAATATGTTTGGCAAAAGCAATGCCAAAGCATGTAGGAGTACATGAGTGAGTTTTGCCAGAAGATTGTTTGATGAAGTATGTTGGTGGACTCCATAGCCATTTGAGGAAACCCATCCTCATGGCCAAGCCTACGGATGTAGATTTGGCTTGTTCTCAAGCTCACTACTTAGAGATAGACAAGAAGTCTCCATCTACCTCCCAAAACACTTCCAAGCAACAAGGTGGCACCAAGCAGAAGTGTAAAGGCAAAGGGAAAGGTAAGCGTAATGCTACTTCTGTTTCTAACAAGGATACTTAAAGGCATTGTGATGTTGATAGTCATTCCGAGGAGCAATATTGGAGACAACATCCAAAATTGCATCCATTCAAAAACAAGGAGGAGGCTATGCCCTCTTAAGGTGAGAATATTGGTTTCAGCTCCAATGTGGATGACATGTGTTGTAAATAGAGAGGTATGTTTGGGTAGTAGTAGTGCTCAAGAGAGCGAGCTTTCTAAACTTTTCCATATTAAAATCCAAATGACGAAAACAAAAGTGGATTCTCTTTTTTATACTTGTTCACAAGTAAATTCAATAAGCAAGGAGTTCATGGGCAAGTTAGAGTTAGAAACTTACAATTGTCCAAGCTCACATGCTTTGGGTTGTGATGTTGATAGTCATTCCAAGGAGCAATGGTGGAATCTACATCCAAAATTGCATCCATTCAAAAACAAGGAGGCTATGCCCTCTAAGGTGAGAATATTGGTTTCGGCTCCAATGTGGATGACACGTGTTTCACCTTTGTCAATAGAGAGGTATGTTTGGGTGGTAGTAGTGCTCAAGCAAGTGAGCTTTCTAGGATTTTCCATCTTAAAATTCAAATGAAGAAAACAAAAGTGGATGCTCTTTTTTATATTTGTTCACAAGTAAATTCAATGAGCAAGGAGTTAGTGGACAAGTTAGAGTTAGAAACTTACAATCATCCAAGCCCATATGCTTTGGGTTGGGTAAAGAAAAGTGTTGACATCAAGGTAACAAGGCAATGTAAAGTTAAGTTTGGTATTAATGCACATTTCATTGATGAAGATATAGTGGATGTTGTGTCTCTTGATGTGTGTGGTGTAGTGTTTGGCAGAGCACCCTTGTATATCCAAGATGTTGTCTTCATGAGGAGACCCAACCAATACCATTTGGTAAAGGATGGAAAGTGCTACTTCATTTCAGCCTACAGAGGTGATTCTAAAATCTCTTTGGTAAGTGCCTCATATGTTGGTCCAAGCAGTTTATATAACAACAATTTCTTTCTTTTGTCCGCAAAATACACCAATTGATATGACACATTTGTATTCCCTTTATGTGGAGAATATATACACATGCATGCATACACACACACACATGGGGTTGTAGACCTCAGTCTATATTATATGATAGTTGTAAACTTACGTTGCACGGATACTCCAAACCCCCCCCACCGAATCCCCTTGGATACGTATCTGATATGGATACGTGGCAGATACGTTCCTGATACGTACGGGGTACGTTAGGGTACGTCATGAATACGTACAAACATATCCATGACGTATCCTGATGCACCCCATACGTATTAGGTACGTATCCAGCATTATATACATTTTTTTTTAGTTCTATTTCATTTTTTTTAATGTTTGACTTTTCTACTCCCTAAAACTGAACCCTAAACACTAAATGAATAAAATAATACACCCTCTCCCCCACAAAAAGTTATAAAAAGCACCCACCCCTCTCATTTGAAATCACACAAACAATTTCATTGTCTTTTTGCAAGTGAATGAACAAAGAGCCAAAGAAGAGTTGTGAAGAGCTTAGTGGAGGCAAAGATTGGAAGGAGGTTTTGTAAAGAGCTTAGAGGAGGCAAAGATTTGAAGGAGGGGCAGCGATTGCTTCTATTGTTTGGAGTCCATCATTGCAAGGAGGAGAACTTAGAAGGAGAAGAAGCCATTGTTGAGACTTGAGAGGAAGAGATTGTTTTGAAATTTTAGAGGCAACCAGGATCTACGATTCTACACTACACTCTACAGGTATACCGTATTTTAATTTTATTTTTATTTTTAATTCATCCTTTCGTTTTATTTTTTTACGATTATTTATTTATTTATTATGTTGCATTTTTTTTTAAAGTTTATAATTTAAACACATCCTAAATCTGTGTATGCTCTCACCTCGCGCCTTTATGGCGATCTTGGTGATCAAAAAACCTAGGTAGCCGGTACAGCCCCTAAGGGCTGAAGGTTCGGGTCCGGTTCGGCGCGGGTACGGGGTCTGGGTCCGGTTCGACGCGGGTACGGGCAGGGTTCTTCCTGCAGGGTCCGGGTACAGCCGGGTACGTCTGTGGCGTACCCGGGCCCTGCAGGAAGAACCTTGCCCGTACCTGCGCCGTACCCGCCACGTTTTGACGTTTTTTTTTTAATTTTAATTTTTTTTTGGTCAAAACAAAGGTCAAACCGACTTTTTAAACATTAAATTATTCTTTTAAACCCTAATTTGTGCCCCCAAACTCTATAACAAAGTCATTTACCTCACATTTGCATTCTTGCCTCTTATTTGCATATTTGACTCTCACCTTCAATTTTTCCACTATTTTCAATTGTTAGGGTTGATTTCAAGTGCCATATAGTTGAAGGAGCTTGCAACAAGTGCCAAGGAGTTCAAGGAGCTTGCATTATTGGTGTTGGGTGTATTGAGGTAAGTATTTTGTGATTTTTTTTTAGTGTTTTAGTTTGTTACATTGTATTTAATATTTTATTATTTTTTAGTTGTTTTTTTTGTTTGTTTTAACTTGTTATTGTTTTAACTTTTAAGCTTCATTTTTCTACATTTGATTTCATTTAAATTTAAATTTTAAACTTCTAACATTTTCTCAAGACTAAATTTGTTTTCATTTTTTTAAATGCATTGTGCAGTTAAAAACTTAAAATGGCTGCGAGTTCTAGTTCTGTGGGTCAAGGTAGTAAAGGTGTCCTTAACAAAAGTGATCCATCCTCCCCCCTTTGGAGCCATGTCAAACAACTAGAACAATTACCAGGTGGAGGGGGTTTTCCCCCCTTTGGAGGGGAACAATTTAGGGGGTTTTGTTTGGGTTTGCTCATAATGTAATATGCAATTTAAGAGCTCCTACAGTCGGGTGAAAGCCCATTTGTGTGGGGCTATTGGCCACGGAATTAGAACATGTGGAGGGTTGGATGGAAAGGGGTTGCCACGTGCAAAGATCCTTGCATACATCAAAGAGCAGGAGGAAGTAGATGCAACAATGGCATTAAAATCCAATCATCCTATGGCAAGAAAAGGAAGATCACATAGCATTAGCAAGCCACATGTTTCTCCTTTTGTTGATGTTGTGGCCCCAGATCACCCATTTTTGTCTACACCTATTGCAACTGGAGGGGAAGAGGATTCACCTCTTTCTCGCAAAAGAACAAAAGATGTAGGCCCATTGGAAAGGGCATTCCAGAATGAAAGCAGGGACATAGCTAACCAAAGTGTTGGACGCTTTATTTATGCATGTGGTGTCCCATTTAATGTTGTTAGATCACCATACTGGCAAGATATGGTGAGATGTATTAATGAAGCCCCTAAAGGGTGAACATTAGCTCTAGGGTATGAAAAGGTGCGCATCACCTTATTGTCAAAAGAAAGAAAAAAAGTTGAAACTCATTGTTACCCATCAAGAATCAATGGCTCGAAACAGGAGTGTCCATCGTTTCTGACGGATGGAAAGATACAGCAAATAGGCCATTGATCAATGTGGTTGTCGTGTGTCCTAAAGGGGCAATGTTTCTTAGGGCTATTGATTGTGAGGGGCAAGTCAAGGATGCCCAATTCATTGCCAACATCCTCATAGAATCTATTGAGGCGGTGGGGCCTCAAAATGTTGTCCAAGTTGTAACGGACAATGCATAAAATTGTAGAGCTGCAGGGTTGTTGGTTGAGGCACGATATGGACACATATTCTGGACACCTTGTGTAGGTTCATCCCTCAACTTAATGTTACAAAAATTGGGCACAAAAATTGCTTGGATCAAACAAGTATATGAGGAGGCAAGTTGATATTCAAATGTTTGTCCACAACCACCACATGTCCCAAGCCATCTTTCGTAAATTCTCAACATTGCAGCTAGTGAAGGTAGCCCGTAACATTCTTTTTTATTTTTAAAAATAATTATTAGTTTCTTAAAATCCTCCCATTAAATTAATTTTATAAGTTTGTAATTTGTAGAATTTTGAATGTTTCAAAAATTTACTTGTCTTAATTTTATTTCTTTTGATTTCTTATTAGGTTGCTGAGATTCAGGATTTGCCTCGCACACGCTCGTCTTGAGACGGCTTATGAAGGTGCGAAGAGGCATTGAGTGACCATGGTTATCAGTGACTTTGGGAGTATATGGAGGCAAGCAAACAGTGAGAGGGCATAGAAATGTGAAATTGTTGATCCTGGATGCATGGTGGGATGCGTGTGGATTACTTGCTTAGTTTTACTGAGCCCATCGTGAGTATGTTGAGATTTGTTGATATGGATCATCCATGCATGTGAGATTTATAATGGAATTGACTAATGATTGAGTCACATCTAAGACCATCATAAATGCCAAAGAGCAAGATCCTACAGAGACCTTCTTCAAGGAAGTGCACTCACATCTCATTGAAAGGTGGAACAAAATGACTACTCCATTGCATCTTCTTGCTTTTGCCTTGACATCCAAAATACTATAGCGCATAGATCCTTTCTTTGCACTAGGAGGGTCCCACCATGATAGGGATGTTGAAGTTAGTGAGGGGTATTAAGGCTTTAACATTTTCTAGAATCTTCCCAAATCCAGAAATAGAAGACATGGTTAGAGGCGAGTTTGTGAATTTCATATCCTCCAGGGATCACTCCATTAGCGCTCTTCGTGACAAATACAAATGGATCACTTATTCGTGGTGGTACCTCCATGCGACAAGCATACCCCTACCTCATGCCACTAAGCAATAAAAGTTTTATCACAAGTAAGATATTAATTTTTTTAATTTCGCTAACTCTTTCTTTTTTACTTTATATTTATAAGTTTACAATTTATTAATTTTGCATTGACTTTTTGCCTCAATAGGTTGCGAGTTCTTCTATATGAAAGGAATGGGGTACATATTCATTTATCCACTCAGTTAACCGCAACAAGTTGGGAGCAAAAAAGGCGGAGACATAATGGTCTTTGTGCATTCTAACTGCAACCTTCTATCACATTAGAAGGATGAGTCACAGGTAAAGGACCAACAAAGTGTTGGGCATATAGACCCAGAGACTCCAAACTTGGATGTTCCCATTGCCCAACTTTCATTGCTAGACCCGGACCTAGATAGTACATTGCGTGAGCTGCAAAGTGGGGCTAGCGGGAAGTTTTATTGCTCATAGTTCTGGTTGTACTTCTGGTGCTTGTGGTACTCTAATGAAACACGTGATGGTAGTGATGCTCTCGTTGAAGACATTGGAGAAGATACAGAGCCATTAACTATTAGTCTATTACTAATTAATAATGTTATAAAAATGTATCTTGATTCTTCATTTTTCATTTACAATCACACAAATAATTCATAATACATTGTAACATTTTGATTTGCACAATGTACTGGTTATAAGTTCGAACAGATGAATTATCAATAAAGATTTTAACTTTTGTCGCTATTTCACCTATGTATATTTCAGGTTTGTTTAATCTATGCATGTGTAAGGCTGGAATTTTGAGAAGAAGCCTTGTTACTTTTCAAAATATTTTAATATTTATATTGTACTCATTGTACCCAAGTGCCGTAACTGGGCCCCCAAAGTAAAATTGTCGTACCGACGTACCGGATGCCCCGTTGTTTACCCGAACCGCAACCAGGATACCCGAACCGTACCCACGTACCGGCTACCTAGTCAAAAAACATATTAGGATTCATAGTTTTGTATTTAATTTATTAATTACGGTAGAAAATATTTATTTATTATGTAAATGCATTAGTTCAATGTTAATGTATTTGTTTAAAAATTTTTAAACACTTCCTAAATCTGTGTATGCTCTCACCTCACGCCTTTATGGCGATCTTGGTGATCAAAAACAGATTAGGATGACATAGTTTAGGGTTATTTAATTTTATTAATTGGTAAAAAATTCATTTTTTAATTTTAAATGCATTGTTCAATGTTAATGTATTTGTTTTTTTATTTTTTTAGCTTCCTAAATTTGTGTATGCTCTCACCTCGCGCCTTTATGGCGATCTTGGTGATCAAAAATAGATTAGGATGACATAACTAATTTATTTATACGTTAAGGAAAAATGTTTTTAATTTTTTAAACATCCTAAACCTGTGTATGCTCTCACCTCGTGCCTTTATGGCAATCTTGGTGATCAAAAACAGATTAGGATGACATAACAAGGGCATTTATTTATGTTAAGGCGAAATGTTTTTAATTTTTTGAAGCATCCTAACTCTGTGTATGCTCTCACATCGCGTTGTTATGGTGATCTTGGTGATCAAAAACAGATTAGGATGGCATCAAGTTTTGCTTCAGGTGGAGTGCAAGGCCAAGCTGAAAACACATCAGTTCCTATGAGACATGATCCTAATTCCCCTCTTTGGAGACATGTGACAGTGGTAGACAACATTGTTGGTGGTGGGTGTCGGGTTTGGATATGTCATGGTTGCCAAGCTCAGTACAAATCCTCATATAGCCGAGTGAAAATCCATTTGATTGGTGTTGGAGGTGTGGGGATAAAGAGGTGCTCAAAAATAATCAAATGAAAAAATGGCAGAGTACCTAAGAGAGCAAGAGGAGGCTGATAAACAAGCTGAAAGAAATAGAACTAGAACAATTCCTTTGCAAAGAAGGCCTTCATCACTACCACCCACACCTAGACCTACTTCTCATCCTTTCATTCAAACTCAAAGTCAACCACATGATTCCCCTTTTGATGAAGAGAGTCCAGAGAGCTCACGAAAAAGGCCAAAAGGAGCATTGGAGAAAGCATTTAATATTGAAAAGAGGGAGATTGTTGATGAGGTTGTTGCTCGATGCATTTATGCATGTGGGCTGCCCTTTAATGTATTGAGATCTCCATATTGGCATCAAATGGTGAAGGGTATCAATGAAGCTCCACAAGGGTACAAATCCCCAGGTTACGAAAAAGTTCGAACCACACTCTTGGGAAAGGAAGTGGAACACATTCACAAGACTTTGCAGCCAATCAGAGACTCATGGAAGGAAACAAGGGTTTCCATCATTTCAGATGGATGGAAAGATGCTAGAAATAGACCCCTCATAAATGTTGTTGCAGTATGCCCTAAAGGGGCAATGTTCCTTAAAGCCATTGACTGTGAAGGGGAAGTCAAGGATGCACAATTTATTGCTAACATTTTAATAGAGGCAATTGAGTCGGTGGGCCCCCATAATGTTGTCCAAGTCATCACAGACAACGCTAAAAATTGTAAAGCAGCAGGAATGATCATAGAGGGTAGATATGAGCACATTTTTTGGACCCCTTGTGTTGTCCACTCCCTTAATTTGATGCTCCAAAAGATTGGGAAAATCCCATGGATTGAGCAAATTTATTCTGAGGCAAATGACATTCAAATGTTTATCACAAACCATCATATGTCACAAGCCATTTTCAGAAATTCTCAAGGTTAGAGTTGCTGAAGGTTGCAGAAACTAGATTTGCCTCTCACACACTTGTTTTGAGACGGCTTGTGAAGGTGAGAGAGGCTTTAAGCAGTATGGTGATCAGCAATGTTTGGTCAGTGTGGAGGCAGTCAAATACAGAGAAAGCTACAAGGGTAAAATCATGGGTCCTTGATGAGGATTGGTGGGCCAAGGTTGAGTACTTGTTGAGTTTTACAGAAGCCCATTCTCTCCATGATCTGATATGTAGATATTGATGAAGCATGCTTGGGAGAGATATATGATGGCATAGATTCTATGCTTGAGCAGTATCAAAGATATAATACAAAAAAAAGAGCAAGATCAGAAGAGACCTTCTACGGTGAGGTCAAGAGTGTGGTCATGAAGAGGTGGAATAAAATGACCACCTCATTACATCTCCTTGCTTATGCACTGACCCCAAAGTACTATAGCTCTGATGTACTTGGGCTACCAAACAGGCAAGCACCATTTTCTGACTCCGAAGTTGGAAATGGAACCAAGGCAGCATTCAGAAGAATTTTTCTTGATCCATCTATAGCCAGTGTGGTCAGAAGTGAAATGGGCATGTTTACTGGTTCAGAAGGCAACATGGGATCGATTGAGGCTCTTTTCGACAAGAGCAACTTGACTCCAACCACATGGTGGCGTGTACATGGCCATGATGCCAAGTACTTACGTCCTATTGCTATAAAAGTTCTTTCACAGGTATAACATTTATAAATTTTAAAATTTATAATCATTTTGAATTTTAAATTTTAAATTTTATTAAGTTAGCATTCTTAGTATGTTACTAATTTGTCTTTGAATTTCAATTTTCTAACTTTGTTGTAATAGGTGGCTAGTAATTCTTCTGTATAGCGGAATTGGAGTACTTATACCTTTATCCACTCAGCTAAAAGAAACAAGTTGGCATCTAAAAAAGCTGAGGATTTGGTATATGTGCACTCCAATTTGCGCCTCTTGTCACACAAGTCTGAGGACTATGCTAAGGGCCTCACAAACTTTGGGATCTTATTCCAGAGACCATAGACTTGGATGCCTTCGCAGCCACGCTTGCCCAACTTTCATTATTTGATGGCGAAGATGACGCTCAAGGGAGTTCGCAAGGAGCGGAGAGTGGAGTTAATGAGAGTGGAGCTAGCGCAAGTGGCACACAAGAACTTGATTTTGAGGAAAATCTAGATGATATATTCTAGATTTGTTTGTATTCCTATATCATATGTATGGCAGCCACATGAACAATGAAATGTAAAATCTTAAGTATATTGTATGTTTTGAAAATTTGAACATGGATCCTAGTATATTTTTCAAATTTCAAGTTTTGTTCGTATTCAT
Source organism: Taxus chinensis (assembly GCA_019776745.2). Lineage (NCBI taxonomy): Eukaryota > Viridiplantae > Streptophyta > Pinopsida > Cupressales > Taxaceae > Taxus > Taxus chinensis. The sequence goes on from CM034146.1 coordinate 985,050,025, forward strand.
GTTGACATGATATTCGTATATCATATGTATGGCAGCCACATGATCAATAAAAATGCAAAGTCTTAAGTATATTGAATGTTTTGAACATTGATTCAAGTTTTGTATTACTATTTCAGTTTTTTATGGACTAAAAAATGAGTAAAATGAGTAGATGTACATAAAATATATATATATATATATATATATATATATATATATATATGTACGGATATATGCAAGACGTATCGTATCCAAGGGTTTTTTTGAAATTGACGTATCCGCGTATCGATACCCGTATGGTATCAGATACTGGTATCCATATCCTGGCAACGTAGAATTGTAAATGTTAAAGTATTTTCTTTAAATTTGCAAAGTGGTAAAATGATTATATGTGTATAAAAAACTATTTCAAACTTGTTTCTTGTCGCAACCTCAATTAACCATTGTTTTAACTGTCAAGGGTTTCTGTTTCCGTCAATGAATTTCCAAGTTTCTTGTTTCTGATAGACATAGGTTAGCTGTAGTTGACTTGGAGGGTATTGCTGACCAATTGTTTTAATCGAACCATCTGTTCCTCCAATCCAAGCAGTCACAATATCTCCACGAGTCATGATGGATCCATCAATCAAGCCACTGCTCGCTGTTCCACTGCTGACACACAGTTTGCAAAAGAGGTGAAACTGAGCGAACCTTGCTGTGCCATAAATGACAGACACTTTGATTTTGGATACAAGGATCCTATCGAGGGACAACGTTGATAAAATTTCACAGATGCATTTTGTAAGGAAGGAGATCAAATTTATTTCCCAGTCATGAGCCACGCCTTTTCGCTGCAAAATTAATGGAACCTTTCTTGACCAGATTAGGATGTCATTTCAGATACACTTCTGGTGAAGAATCAGGGATAAGTTTCTGGCTATACAGCTGGAAATTTATCCACAAGACAGCTTTTCCATTTTATATTTTTATAGCTGGAGCTTTTTTCTTTTCACAAGATTTAGAAGTCCAAACTTTACGTACATGATGCAAACTAATAAACCAGTAAATAAAATTATAAAAATATAGATCAAACCAGAAACTAGCCCTAGTCAGATAGCAATACCACATCCTAAAATTAGATTCAAGTACAAAATAAAATTACAAGTTTTATTTTCATTTTTTCTACAGATTATCATATTTATCGCGTCACATGCAATTGTATCTGTTTCTTTGACAATAAATGCTCCACAACAGTATTTTACCAGATATCTCTCAAGTCCGAAAAAGAGCCCAAGAAAGAAATTTTTGTCAAAATTCCTCCCAAGACAGGCGCCAATAAAAGCCCATAATTGAGTCTAGAGATGAGCCATTGGAAGCATCACAAGGACAGAAAACAACTTTAGAAGAAGTAGCTACCTAAAGCAATGCACTTGAAAAACGACATACAAAGGAGTAAAGAGTACATAGAAATCCCCATATCTGTAATTATTCCAGAACCTCCTGCACCAGATAATCCCAGAAAATGCCCTCCAAAATATTCACAAATCTGGGAGGAAACTTTAGATGCAGGTCTGATGATGAAAGAGGCTAAGCCAACTCCTCTCCAAACTCCAAAGCAGCAGAAAAAACGGTGCTACTGAGGTCGAAGATAAGTCAGTCAATCCAGGAGAAGAACTCAAGGACATCACCTTGCCTGAAATCATTTCTAAAGCTCCCAACCTGAAATTCCACAAGAATTTCATCTAAAACTCCCCAGAGTTCAAGAGGAACCTATGGAAATGGGTCCAATACACCATACTGCAAAATCATCTACCTTTGAAACTTCAAAGGAGCTGCAACAACCTACCATCAAGGTCAATGACGATTTTCTGAAAACAATTGAAGATGAGGAATCAGAACGAAAAGAAATACCCCTACCTTGAATTGTCTCAAAAGCTGCCACACCTAATATTCCTCAAGATTGATCACAAAATCTTTGCGTGGGTAAAAATGCCTATAGAGACAAGTCCAGTGCAAGTAGAGACCGAGAGGATGCCTGAAACTCCCACATAGCTTCGACATCATAGCATCAACATGGTAACACACCAGCAGAAAATGAAAAGAGGATGTCTTTCAAAGTAGTTACTCCGAGTAATGTACATGAAGAAAAGCATGCGAAGGTGAAGATCTTTAGTAGAAAAAATTTTGAACCCCTAACATTATTCATGAAGCTCCCATATTTGATATTCCACAGGAACGTCCATCAAGTATTCCTGAAGTACAAGAGATGTCTCCAGTGTTAGCATACACAAAGAGAAGAAAGAATTCAGAGAAGGCTGAATGCACACACCAACAAGTGTGACAACGTTTATTATATAAGAGTAGGTGGTTACAAATTTGTTTTCAGTTTACATTCAATTAGAGGCAGTTCCCAGTTGCATAACTGATGCTTGTAATATAAATATTCAACACCCCCTCTTAATGACTAAACCGGAAACAATACCAAGTTTGTCCCGAAATTTTACAAATGTCCTAAAGCCCATATGTTTAGTCATTAGATCTATAGACTGTGCCATAGGTGGTACTTTGAAATCAGCAATCCATTGTTGTGTTGCGGTTTTCGAATGGATAGACCACAAAACAAGAATCTGGTCGTGTGAACAAAGGATATGACAAGTGGTCCACTGATTCTTCGTTACGTGATTCATTGACCAACGATGAATCATCAATGGCTGAGAGTGTCAGCCCCATCTCCAGAGTGCTGGAATTAGAAACTCAGAGAGGTGGATTGAGAAATCTGTTCCAGGCCTGTGTAGCCTGCTGGAGTCTATACAGAGACTCAGTTAGCTTGCAATCTAAGTCACCTCGATCATGCCCTTGCAACACCATGTAGATCTCATCCAACCTTTTTAGGAAAGCATGGTGAAGTGCCTTCCAATCAAATTGAGTTGCTAAGGAGAGAAATGTGACCATTTGTGCAGCGGAAGTTAGAACCAACTTCGCAATAGTAGGAGAAACAAACATCTCTGTCTCAGCAGTGGGAGAAATAACCATCTCCGTCGTAGTAGGAGTGAGAACCAACTCCTCCGTCTCGTCTATTTGCTCATTTATCCTCCTCTGTTTGGAAAGGTCTTTCACAACACAATGAGCAAACTATTCATGCTCTACTGTCCTTCGAGCAAGTACCTCTGAGTGAGTGGCTTGACATGCCATCTCACCATGCATCTTTAGTGCATATGGAATAGTGGAGTCTCCATCCACAACAAAGTGTTCTTCAGAATGAAGAAATCCATCTTCGCAAGGCATGTCTGCCTCCCATACATCTAGTATAGTGGATATTCCCTCCACAATAAGTGCATATAGGTTGACTATATCCAAGTCAACAAATCTGTGAGGAATGGCTTCCTCCCAAGGCATTGCGAGCCTCTTGCACATCCTGTATGGTGGAGTTGTCCTCCACACGTGCATTCATGTTGATCGTAGCAGGATCAACAAGATGATATTGACCACCTTGCTCAATACCAAGGGCAATCATCCGTCTCTGTTTCACATCAGAGACAACACACTTCTTCCCACAGAAATCCACATAAATATTGGGATTTTCAGTTAATTGACGAATAGATAGAAGATTCTTTTGTAAAGAAGGTACATATCTAACATTCCATACCAACAATTTATGAGCATTATTCAATACAATGCATATATCTCCTATCCCTTCTACTGCAAGTGATTCTCCATCAGCTAGTACTACTGATTCAAAACATATATTTGCAGTAAATGAAACATACCAATCCTTGACATGAAAAGTGTGTGGATGCATCCGGAGTCAATGATCCAACAACTAGTACCATTGTCATGCGAGCATGATGTTGTAAGACAATAAAGAGCATGCCATGTCATCTGAATCCTGTTCTTTTGCAACTGCTGCCACATGTTCCTCATCACATGGCTTTTTGTTTTGTTGCAAAAGATCATACTTCCGCTTCCGACAATCCTTCTTAAGGTGCCCAACCTTGTGACAATAATAACATGTGACCTGATACCGAGTGGAGGACTCACCAAAATGACGTCTCCATTTTCCTTTTGACTGTGTGACAAGAGCACTTCTCTGATTGGTCACAACTGGATTTTGCTTGAATTTGTTCTCCACTCCTTTTGCAACAGGTAGGAACTCACCTTGTCAAACGTGAGAGTTTGACTTTCAGCCATTAAATGGAGTGCCTCCACAAATGACTCATATGAAGAAGGTAAGTTGTTTAGAACTAGAGCCACCATATCATCGTCATTCACCTTTTTATTGATGGAAGATAACTGGTCTGAGAGGTCTTTCATCCGAAATAGGTGCTTAGACAACGATCCACCTTCTTGTAACTTCACGGAAAAGAGCATATTCTTCAGGTATAAAACCCGACTCTTTTCTGACATCTGATATTTATCCCTCAGATTGGTCCACAACGCTAGCTTGCCACAGTGGCATTCTAGCACTTCCGGTATCATATCATCCGACACTAACAACTTGAGAAGTAATAGAGCCTCCTTATGACGTTTGTCATAATCAGCGAAGTTTGTAGTAGGTCTGCCTTCGCTACTTGTGATTATTTTATCACAATCTCGAAATTCTGCAAGTGTCAAAATTTTATGGCTCCAGACATTGAAATTTGTGCCTAGTCAACTTTTGTGAGTCTGGATAGAATCAAGTTTGATATATTTTCCTTTTATTATTCAAAATTAAATGGGCTTCAATAGTAGGGGAAAAAACATTGAAATCAATGAAGAAGAAAAACCTATATATTGTGCACAAAGTTTTATGCCCTCACGACTGGTTTTTCACATGAAACTCATCTCCCCCTCGCAACTCGTGAAGAGGGATCGTCCTCCCGACTATTGAAAAAGAATTCTACTGCCTGCAACTGGAGGATTTGTAATTTCGCCCTCGACTATATATATATTATATATATATATATATATATATATATATATATATATAGATATAGTCTTATTGACTTCTACAAAACCACAACTATAGAAAACCTTTTTCTTATTTGTATTTGCCCTCGTTGCGCCCTCCGTGACAAAGCTTCACGATCTTCGATTCGCGATAGGAGGAAATGCAATTATGTGATACGTTTGCCTTCGCTTCTCTTGCGACTTTTTTGCCTTTGTCTTTTCCTACGACTCTGCCCTCGTCTTTGCCTTCTTCCTGCACTATGGCTAAAAATCCACGAGTATTGACTGCGAAAACTCTTCACGACCCTTCAAACGTTTTCACGAACCCTAACTTCTTTGCTACACGGACGTATCCCCTTTTTCGTAAGGCTTTTTCAACAGGTTATAAAATGAACATTTCGGTTTGTGCCCTATCAGGGCTTCCTCAAACTTGTAATGTTTCTTCACTCTCGTACCCTTCAAGGGCTTTCCTCGGGCTCTGATACCAATGTTAGCATACGCAAAGAGAAGAAAGAATTTAGAGAAGGCTGAATGCACACAAACAAGTGTGACAGCATCTTATTATATAAGAGTAGGTGGTTACAAATTGGTTTTCAGTTTACATTCAATTAGAGGCAGTTCCCAACTGCATAACCGATGCTTGTAATATAAATATTCAACATCCAGTGCAGGACAGTATCAAGCCAACTTCTAATACTCCAGAGGAGATGCAATAACTCATTAGTAAGGTCAAAGGTCAGCCAATTCAACTAGTCGAAAAACAGAAACACAGAAAAAAATAAAAATAGAAAGGATATTACCCTACCTGAAATTGTCTCAAAAAACTACCATGCTTAATACTCCACAAAAATGTCCACCAGAGATAATTGAATCCCAAAAAGAAACTGGAGCAATGAGTCCAATTAAGACAAGCAATCAGCCAACTTCTGAAATTCCAAAGGAACTACAACTGCCCGCCAAGGTCAAAGATAAACCAGTCAATGAGGCAGAAAAAGGGGAGCCAACACAAAAGGAATTTACTTCACCTAAAACGGTCTTAAAAACTCCCACACTTAATATTCCTAAAGAATGTGTGTCAGATACCTTCAAGGTCCCAAAAACACGTCATGAACCATTTGGTGCGGGAGAAAGCTAAGCTGATTCCTGCTAAAACTCCAATAAAACTGCCACAACCCAAAATTGAGATAGAAGAACAAATGACAACACAAGATCAAGAGAAGACATCTGTAGAAGAAGCAACTAATTCAAGAGATGCACACAAAGAAGCAGGATATCATTCTGGGTAGCTCTATCTGATATCCCAGAAGATTGCCCACTAGAATTTCCTAAAGTCCAAGACAAGCTCAGGACAAGCCAAGCATAGGAACATGTTGATTCATCTCCATCTGAGACACAAAAACGGTTGGAACGGCTTGTTATTGAGATATGTTGTCATTGCAAAATTGAAATTTTGGCCATGACAACTAAGCCCCCCCCACTTGAAAATTTCCCCTCCCAGTCATTGTGAACCCTTCCTCTAGCCAACCTATCCTCAATATCACCCTCATTTTGGCTCAGAGGAACGTGGTAACAGGATTTTCATGTGTGTTTAATGTGTAGGTATGTATGACTAAGATGATTGAAGAAGTCGTTGAGTCTCAAGGATAAACAACTATATTTGGAGGCCTAGAAAGGGCCATTTTTGTCCATTTTGCAATAGGTGAACACCCTTTGGAAGCTAATAGGGAAGATTCAAACCATCCGAGAGTTGTGTGGGAGAAAAATGAAGTTATTCAAGGCAGTTTAGGGAAGATTTGTGGAAGAAATTGAAGTCAGGAACAACTTGAGCAAGATCAGGTAATTTTGGCCATAGGGAATGAAGGCTTCAACAGTGAAAGCTAACTTGTCTAGATGATTTTGGGAGATTCGGGAGGAGTTGGAAGCTCATTAAACACCCATTGAAAAGGTCTTGGAACCCTGTACATGATGGATACATCACTTTTTCTCCAAGAGCTAAAAATCTTCCGTGACAATCCAAAACACTACAGCTGCCCCTTCGAATCAAGAATGGAATAGGCCCTAAAAACCAAATTGCAGGCAGAATTGGCTCCTAATAATGGCTGAAATGATCTCAACATGTGTTTTGGAGTCAAAATCATATAAGGTTTGAGCCCAAAATACTCTTCTATGCTCTCGGGGCGGAAAAAGCACTCCAAGTGTCCAAATTTGTACTCGACGGGTGACATCAGCATTTTAAAACTCCTTTGTCACAGTTTTTCACCTTTGGTGTCCCCTTGGATTGTCCCTGAGGTGCAAAGGGGACAAGGGGGACACCAAAGTGTGACACCCCCATCATTTTTGAAGTTGTGTCACTTAAGACGCACAAGAAAAACAAGTGACGATTGAAGAGCCAACCCAAAAATATATAAGCCTGCCTAAAATCATTCTAGAAGCTCAGATGATCAATAATACTTCACGAGAGTTTCCTTCAGACATTTCTGAAATCCAAGAAAAAAACTGCAAGGACAAGTCCTATGTAGGAAAGTACTATATCGCATCCTAAAAGTCCAATGGTTCTGCAACAAGCCACAAATTGAGGTCAAAGATGAGCCAGTGGAAGAGGTTGGAGACAAGGCAATAGAAGCAACATGGGAAGGAGATGAGAAGAGAGAGCATATTTCAAAATAGTAGCACCAACTAATATACTTGAAGAAAAGCATGGAAACAAGTAAATATAAAAGCAAGATGAAATCACCCCATCTAAAATCATTCAAGATGCTCCCCAACTACTATTCTGCAAGAATGTACAAAATCTCAAAAAATTCAAAAAAACTTTGTAGAGATGAGCCCACTGCCAGAAAGTGCTGGGCTAAGTCTTCCTAGAACCCTGGATGGAATGCAACAACCCACTTATGATGTAAAAAAGTAGGCAGTCAAACTAGTAATATCACAGATGGAACAAAAAACAAGAGAATGCCTCACCTGAAATTGTCTTAGAAGCCACCACACCGAATACTCTACAAGAATGTCCATGTCAAATCCTTAAAGCCCTGGATGGGCAAACAACTGCTGAGACAATTCTTCCTAAAATCCCAAAGGAGTTACAAAAACGTAATGCTGAAGTTGAATATAAGGCGCCAATCAAAGAACCCGGATAAAGAGAAAATGAGGCAGAATGAAATCAACTCACCTGAAAGCATTTCCGAACCTCCTGCATTTGATATTCCTCAACACTGACAAAAAATTATTTTATGTCCAAGAGGGTACTTCCAAAGACAAGACCATTACAGGAAGTTGTTCAGAAAACTCCTGAAAGTTTAAAGGCCTTGGCACAATTCACTTTTCATGTCAAAGGTGAGCCCATCTCAACCAACAGGAAAAAAATGAAGTGTTTAATGAGAAGGAAATGCAACCACCAAAACCACAATTTTAAGGAGAAGGACTGAAGTTGAGGAGCTTTCTTTAAGTAACAAAAATTTGGAAAAAGAAGAGGATAGAGAGGACAGTGAGCCACCTTTCTCTCGCAAAGATGTAGGCGTTGACCCAAGTCCACAATGGTTTAAGAGGTTGCTAGTGCCAGCTGCTCTAAGCTTGATAGCTTGCATTATTACATTCTGTTTTCACAAAGTAAAGCGGTGGAAACAACAATAAAAGCACCGTCGGGAACAGAACTGAATCGACCAGGTCAGTTGGCAATTTGTATATACAGCGTAAGTTCAATAAGTGAATTCAACGGTTACATACCTCAGCACCATCCAAACAGAAATAGTCTTTGACGTTGTCAATTGAGGTGTAGACCATTACATGTCCACTTGGTAGGGGCAGAAGAGGCACCATTGATTGTCTTCTCAGAGGTGGTCCATCTCTAGTGGTGACCCCTCTGTCGCTGGGGCTCTCTCTATAAAGATGACAAGATTTCAAAAATGTCGGCTGCACAAATTGTGTTGGCACCATTCAAATGACTCAGCTTTCCTTCATCACCTACATGCATTTTGAAAGGCTTCTATCTTTAGTTTTTGTTGTTTCTGAGCTCCAAAGCAGCTGCAACTACAAGATACTGCTCCCCTCGCCTTGCAGGTGAATGATTATTTCCCTAACATAATTTTGTAGAAAAGAAAACTTCAGTTTCATTACGTTCAGAGATTGAATTTTCTTTTGCAATTTTGTTTGCTTTTTGGCCAGAAACGCGCTTCATTTGGCCTTGTCAGATGCAAACACTTATTCTGAAGGAAATGCATGCCTTCTTGGGCACAGGCATGCTCTATGAGCAGAACATCAAAAGTTATGAGCTGACAAACATTATTCAAGAAGCTCTTGGGAGCTACAAGAGGTCCAAAAACAAGAGGAAAAAATCAAATGATTTCCCAACAAATAAGTTGTTTGATGAGGAATGCAAAGCTGCAAGGAAAACTCTTAAAATTTCAATGAAAGAGAAAACAGACATAAAGGCATACATGCATATTATTAAGAAAAAGAAGGATGAGTTCATGGCAAATAGGAGAGAAGAACTCATATATCTAGGGAAAAATACGCCAAAGTTATTTTGGAGACAACTCCAAAAAAGAAACAAGCAAACAATAAATAACATTACAGCGAGTCAAATGGCTAGAATATGCAAAAACTTTGTACGAGCAAGAGCAAGAGGTTAAGGCTCCACCTCTAGTGTACACCATAACAAGTCTTTTCACATTACAGGAAGTCAAATCAGGGATCCAAAAGTTATGTGGTAGGTAAGGCCAAGGACTTAGATGAGCTACAAGCATAATACCTAAAATGGGGATCAGATATTCTTGCTCCTCACATTTTGAATATATTCCAACAACATCATTCAGTGTGGTTTCCCAAATGATTGGACCACTAGTATGGCAGTCACATCTTTTTAAGAGCCAGAGATGTTGACAACCCAACCAATTACATGACCATCATGATCAATCCCCGATTTGCAAAGTTAGTTGGTAGCATGGTTGAATACCAAAATCAGCAAGTAGACAGAAAAAAATGAGAAGAGAGCAAAAGGGCAAGTTGGTTTTAGACATAAGTACTTCCACCCTAGATCATGGTGTTAAACTAAGACATCATTGAAAAAGCATGGGAGGAGAAAGACAAAAATTTTATGTTGTTTTGTTGACTTCAGGAAAGCTTTTGACACATTCCCTAGGGGATAAGTTATGCTGCGGAATGCAAGAGCTTGGTATACCATTGAAGTTTCAAGCAGTGGTTCATAGACTTTATGAAAGGGTGTGTATTAAAATCAGAACCAAAACAGACATTTCAAAGAGCTTTAGGAGCGACATTGGTGTTAAGCAAGGTTTTCCTCTATCACCCACACTCTTTGGCTTATATGTAGGACCGACTTGAAGAATTGTTAAATATGGAGGGTGGTGAAGGTATCCGGTTGGGTGAGTATGTTATAAGGCTTCTTCTATATGTTGATGACCTTATATTGATTGTTACGTCTGCTCAAGGTTTACAAAAACATTTGCTCACTCTTGAAGTCTTTTGCAAAAAAGTAGGTATGCAAATTAATATCAGCAAGACCAAGATTATGGTCTTTAGAAATAGAAGGAAAAGAAATCAACAACCTATTTTTCTCTTTAGGGTAGTATTCTATAAGAAGTAACTAACTACAAATATTTGGGGATTGACTTCAACAACAAGCTTACTTGGGAGACTTGCAGAAAAAAGAGAATGACAGGAGGGTGGAAAGCCCTTTATGCTTTACAAAACAAATACAGAGAAGCAGAGTTATGGGATTGGAAAACTACCCAAACACTTTTTGAAATATTAGTTATTCATGTTGTTCTTTATGGGTGTGAAATATGGGCCAGCAGCATACCATTATCAAAATGGAAGCAAATTGAGAGAATTCAAAAGCAATGATTACCACCAAACTTAAGTTGAAAGTCTCGGTCCCTTATGAGATTCTTTTAGCTAAAACAAGTGCAGTTCCAATTGAAGTCATTGCTATGATTCGACTTCTTAGATACCTCAACAAAATTGAATAGATGACAACAAAAAGGTGGCCCAAACTTGTCTTCAAAGAGTTGCTAGGCAGGAGGAAGAGGTCATGGATGAACCAAAACATCAAGTGGATGAAGAAGTGGAATATTGAATGACATACACGGCCCCAAGGCAATAAAGAAATACACGCATTTGTTATTGATAAGGTCTGCAAAAATTTGTAGGACAATAGAGGCAGAAAAAAGAGATTCTATCTTGAAGAATTTAATCCCACTTGCGACCATCAACAAAAGGCATACATCGGGGCCTTCATTCCGTGGAGAGCTAAGATTCTCATAGCTCAACTAAGGACCAACTCCCATCGGCTTAGATGTGAAATAGGTAGAATGGAAAAAGGCCTAAAGAAAAATGGGAAGAAAGACTTTGTGTCTTTTGTTCAGATGGGGCAGTGGAATAAAAAAAACACTTTATTACAGAATACAATGCCTATAATGACATTCATTCCAGATATGCAATCAATTTCAAGACTTTGCCATTACAAGTCCTGTTTGATGAGGAGCATATAACTGGAATGGGAGACTTCATCATTAGGATTAACAAAAGAAGATCTGAATTGGTGAACTGTAAAGAAAGTGGTTTTACCGTCTCATTAGGCTATTTTTAGCCTCGTGGACGCTAAAAGTTTCTATTTCTATTTCTATATAGGTAATGTACTTCGGTAAACCTCCTTATGGGGTTCAAGAGTATTAAGTGTGATTAGGTGTGTTATATATCACCTAAAACCTATATGCACATTTTTTACTTTTCTATTCTAATGTGGAGAGGTTTTTTGTTCCCGGAAACGAAGGAAGTGTGTCAATAGGAGAAAGGATCCCTTAAACTTGGTGTTGGTGGGGGTGGGGGGGAGGTTTCAGGGTTGGAGAATGGGGGAGAAGATATTAGAGAAAGGGTATGAAGGAAATCTAGAGCCCTTTTTAGTGTAAGGGAGAGGAACCGGTGGTTGTGTACAACAAAAAGTGTCTCTTTATGTTTTCATCATTTTAAATATTTCTTTTTAAATTTTTTGATTATGTGGAAGGGACGTTTTTTAATATGTAACTTTGAAATTTTCAATTACAAAGAAATTCAAGGCGTTTCATGATTTTCTAAGTACGTCATGTATTTTTTTAATATATTTGTCATAATTTGATTGACTAATTGGTCTGATATAACTTGATGTGACATATTCTATAGGGTGCATTTTTTTCCAAAATTTAAGTGGAAAAGTGGCATATACTAGGTAGCTCCTAAGTTTTCATCTACCCTCACAAGCACGACAATGGTTATTCTCCCGATAGAATGCACTTATGTGCATAAAAACTACATCCTCCTATGGCATGCTTACGTGTCACACATTTCAACACCTGTGTGCATAAAAATTGCGTCCTCTTACGCCATGCTTATGTGTCACGCATTTCAATAGTTAGTTTTATTATAATTTTTTTGTTGAAAAACACACTTGTTAAAAAAACACATTTACCTTCGCTTCACCCTTGGCGGGATTCGACCCTGCGACCTCCAAGTTCTCATTATCTAGTTTTACCAATTGAGTTATTCGATATATGCACCAATCATTTGTTAAAAACATATATTTAAAAAAAAAAATCGATGAGGTGACCCTGTCTGTGGGACCCACCCATGCATATGCTTCATGGGGGCATCTATAGGCGATGGTGCATTCTATCGGGAAAATAGTCATTGGCCACAAGCATTGGTCTATGCTTAGGGATTGGCTCCGCTCCCTTATATACCAAATTTTTTTGTGCTTGCTCGTGGATGGAATAGCTTTTGTGTTGTGTTCTCCCTAAGATGTAGACAAGGTTAAAAACAATAAATAGAAATGGCGTTTGTAACCTTTACTTCTTAAACATTGGTCTCCAACATTTGATGCAGGGATAAAAAACATGGATTGTGTTCCGATTTGGGTTAAGTTGCAAAGTCTACCTTTGATTTATTGGTCTGACGATGTCTTCAAGGAAATTGGGAAATTTCATTGGTGTTTTCTATGAAGCAGATATTTCCTATAATAACGTGGGAGTTTTCTTTCCATTCATTTCTTTGTTCTCATTCGTTTTCATTGCTTTTAGATTGTGGTGAGCTTTTGGGGGGGGTATGGAAGAAGAGTTGGTGGATTATTCGGAAACCCACTTGTGGGTTTTTTGACATGATCTTGCCCTAGGGCGCATGATTTTAAAGGTGGAATAGAGTCTGGTGCAAACAAGAGATTGTCCTTAGGTGACTCTTTGTGGCTGAATGAGACTCTTAACTCTTTTTCAAATGGGGTGGATAAAAATGTTAAGTGGTCTTCACAGCTCGCCACCCCTCGGGTTTGTTTCTAATTCTGGGGCAAGGGATTTGAAGTAGGTGAAACATGGAGAGGATTCCCTTGGCATATAGTAGATGTTTGGGTGTTTATAATCATAGCGGATCAAAATTGGGTTTTTCCTACATTCATGTGAGGAAAAAAGATTCCCTAGTTCCCTGAAGAATTCTTAGTCTCTTGATGAGCCTGAGTGGTTATCTGTCTAGAGATTTTGTGAAGAGGATTGTCAGAATCCTACTCGTGGTTTCATTGGTTATAGTCTAGATGTCAAGCTTTTGAGAGGGGATTTATGTGGATTTACAAAGGGGTGCGAGATCATTCTGTAACTTGAGGAGTAATCCTTGTTTCAAAGCTTGTAGTTGATGGAGGGGTTTTTTTGTTCCCGAAAATGCAGGAAGTGTGTCAATATGAGAAAGAAACCCTTAGAATTGGTGCTTAGGGCAAGGGCAGTGGGGCGCAGTAAAATGCATGAGGTTTTGGATATGGTGGGAACAACATTAGTGGGGAGGTTTCAGGGTGGGAGAATGGGGGAGAAGATATTAGAGGAACAATATGTAGGAAATTGTAGGCACAAAATCTATGCACTTGGGTGCATTTCTAGGTTCTAAAGCATACTAATATATACATGATTCCTAAGCAAGAAAACTAGTGGTTGACAAACTCCTTTTGGATTTTTTTTTCTTTATCTCTTTTCTTCTTTTTGGCCATACACATCTTACAGCCCTACCGGAACTTATCTTTTATGGCCTCAGACACTAACGCCCAGTTAGGACACAAGCGCCCAGACACTCATGTCCCTCTTGGGCACTCCTAACCCTCTCTATCCTTTTCTCACGCCTTTTGGGTCTCTTTTAATTTTTGGGTTTCTTTTAATATTTTGGGTCGGCCTTCCAGTTGTCAATTACGAAATTCAAACGAGGGAATCATATATATACTTAGTTATTTCTCTCAACTTGGCGGACAAGCATTAGCATTAATCTACTATCACCTAAGCTTACATCCAAAGGCATAAGAACATTACAAATCATCCATCTAGCACATCCATACAAGGGAAAAGGGTTGCATCACTCTGCATACACAACATAGAAGGGGAAGTCTATTATATTTCCATTACACACATTTGCATCTTTGAAGCATTCTAGATCTAGCCCGCTATCATTGTGTAACTTGCACAAGGCCAACCTAAGGCATCATTACAGACACATTCACACAAAACTACATGGAGTTTGAGATGTAGTGTAATGCTCGGTCGTAAGATCACCCTTCGGGTGACCATCGGGGTCAGTTCAACTCCTCATTTTACATCTTATTTATTAGGTTTGATGTAGTTTGTGGGTATGTGCAGCTAGCCTATCTCTTTTGTAGATTACATGTACGATTGACAACATTGAAGCAAAACCAGAGTGACAAAAGAGGATCAATAACAAAGCTCTTCCAACCTGGAAAGGATCAAAACCTAAGCATTTGAACGGACATTAGCGCCCAAATCATTCACTAGCACTTGGGCGCCTCCTATCCTCCCATGGGTGCTTTTATCCTGCACATCTATGAGTTCTCCAAAAACTCTAGTGAGCCTTAACAACGCTCTTCCCAATCTGTCCCAATAGTTCCTCAGCTCATATCACTTCCAGATCACTCAAAAAATTGGCTAAGTCATCTATCTCTCTCACTTGCTTAGGGTTTCATATTATTTCTTGTCTGTTGCTTGTCCATTTACTATATATTATCAGTGTATATCATTCATTACAGTAGTTACTCTGAAATATAGATTTAATTCAATTTATATTAAATCATTTGGTGAACCCCCACTCTTGATTGAATACCCAAATCCTTATCTTACATATCCTATCGGTTTTGTTCTTCTCCAAACCCTAACGTTAGTTCTAAACATGTCTCCTAGGGCTCCTCAACTCTCCTTGTATCGATTACTTCAAAAGATGCTCTCACAAAATCCATACACACAATGTACCTCCCTCGGGCGATACGCCACCTTCACAAGTGTCATTTTCAATCGTATCTTAGACCTGCCTATTAGTCCTAATAACACATCTTATCAAGCGATCTTTGAGTCAATTCAAGTTTTATACCATGCTTTTTAAGTAAATTTCAAGCTATGGAAGCTATGATTCAATACTTAATAGCTGAAATCCAACTTCTCAAGGATGTTTCACATGCCCATGCTACTTCTTATTTTGCACCTCATTCAAATCCCATGTCTAAATACATGTGCTTATATATGTGAAGTCAAAGTCTTACCACTACTAACACCTCTCAAGTTTGATCTAAATGTTGAAAAACATGATATTCTTCCTGAGCTCCTCAATCACCAGTTGATCAACTTGTCACCTACTCATTACTACCCTCCTTATTGGCTTGCAAAATACAAAGGTCGCCCATTTTGCAATTATCACAGAATTGATGAACATCATGAAAATGATTGCTATGCTTTAAAATGAAGAATTGGGGTGCCTTGAGCATCAAGGTTTTATTTCATTTGCTACACATCATTCTTCTCCATGCCCATCTCCAATTACTAAAACCCCAATGGGCTCCCAAATTTGATCCCTCCATGTCTAGTGAGCATCACGCCATAGTTACTAATGTTCCTTCTTCGGTAAGTCAAGAGCCACCTATCCAACCCTATACCGTACCACATTTAAAAATACTTACCCCATTACCTCCTCTTATCAAGTCATCTATAGTGTTACCAATTCCAAATAATCAACCACCATCTAATGAAGTGCCACCAATTCCCTCGACACAGGCTGAGAAACACAGAGAACTACAACCCTCACCCACCCCCCTTCAATTAACCGCATAATTCCTCCTTTCACTCCAAAAAAGTCTTCTATTGATGGCTGGGACACATTTCAAACTCTACCACCATGACAAGTTCTCTCTCACAGCATCACATAGAACTCCATTACTTGCACACATGGGGCCACCAAACTCCCCCCCTCATAATCACATGTTCTAATCAGCAGTTACCTACCCATACTATTCACATACACATCTATATACTAGCATAGATATCTTAAATACATCTATCTAAAAGACACCGAGAAATATCAATCTAGAGGTGGCTATCTAACTTATGTGAGAATACCAATATAGGCACCCTCGAGATTAATATCTCTCGGTGTCTTTTAGATGGATGTATTTAAAATATCTATGCTAGTTAATTACTTTAAACATTTAATTTTTTAATTTTTAAAGTTTGTTATGAAATAAATATATTGTGTAAACCATTATTTAAAATGAAGAAAATATTAAATACATTTATTTTTTAAATATAATTACTTATTTAATTAATTAATTCAAATATTTATTTTTTTATTTAATATTTTTAATGTTTATTGTGAACTAAATATATTTTGTATTTATTTTAAAATATAAAATTGTATTGATCAAATTTTAATTATAAATATAAAACATTTATTTATATGTTTTATTTATAAAACACATCTAAAAGTAAAAACTAAAATAAAACTAACATAAAATAAAAATACATCTAAATGTTCAAACTAATCTAAAATTAAAAATACATTTAAAAGTAAAAACTAAAATAAAACTAATCTAAAATTAAAAATACATTTAAAAACTAAAAATAATATAGATTCACGTTTATACACACTTATTATTTATTCACACTAATTATCTTCTACTAAAAATAAATATAGTTACTTACATGAAAAAGTAAAAAATACATTTGAAAGTAAAAAAACTAAAAACTAAAAATAATCTTCCAATGAAAAATAATATTGTCACACTAATTATCTTGAATTTACTTCTACATTAATATTATGTTACCGATTCACACTTTTAAAAGAACTTACATTCCCATGTTTAAATGCATAATCAAATATTTATTTTATTTTTTAAACATTCAGTCGGCATTAAAAAATAAATTATTTTAACCATCAAATATTATTAGGCAAATAAAAGTTTTTCAACGGACGTCATTACACTCTTTGCCTGCCATTGTAGGAACACCTCTCAGTGTATTAACTGTTGTTTTGCACTTCACGTCATTCTTTCTAGCAACCCTTTCTCATAATCTACACTATGGACACACCTTGCTACATCTCTCTACACTCCTATGCTACTCCATACACGTTTTGCTACTCATGCTTATGGATCCTTGTACTCATGATATACATATTACTTTCTATATACTGTATACATCCTTTCGTGCACAATACATACTCTGGCTATTCTTGTTCACAATGATCACATCTATTTTCTATCAAATCTTGATATACACACGCTTAGGGGGTATCGACCTTTTCCCCTCCATCACCATTTGTTGTCTTTATCACTTACTCCTAGTTTATCTTCTACATTTTATGCTTTGTGCTTCACGATACATCTTTTCTAGCATCTACTCTCAATCACATGCAAAACACATCATTTCCCTGATGATGCACTCTTGTTCTATGGTTCATTCTTGACTATTGAAGGAGCATTCCTAAATGAACCTCATTTCGTACACATCCGTGAGGGGGCAATGTGGCTCCTCCTCTCTTCACATCTTGCACATCATAGCACACTATCACACTCACACAAACTTTGCATATCTTGGTTGCATTTACTCTTGTTAGCTTATATTATTCACATGTTACACTTTGTTTCCTATTCTAGTTGGATACTTATTATGTCATTATCTTTTTCTATATACACATGCGAGTTCACTTGGTATCTTGAGGTGAATGTAGGACTTTTACAGATTCTTACACGATGCATGATGTTCAACATTGTTATTTACCAGTCCCATTGAGGCTTCTGGGGGCATCTACTCTTGCTAGTCTCATACTCCACACACTCACAGGTCGTATAGTTACAATCTTTTACTATCACTTTACTTTTCGTTGATATATACATGCTTTGACATACTACTTATCTTTCTAACATACTAACGAGTGCTTCATGTGTAACATTTTCTTTACAGGATCCAATACAACCATGGCCATATGTCACTTCTTGTTTCCTATTATTTGTTATTATTTGTGGGCTATGCCCTATGTCTTGATTGATCATTGTATGCTTTTGACCACTTTGGCCCTGATTGTCTTGTGGCATTGTGAATGATGTCTGGTGTATGAAACCCAATTTTCGCGGTCCATCTTGTCTTCCTAGTTGCTTGTTACATTGTCTTCTATTACATGTTAGCTCATTCTCACTAACACTTGTTACTAGTTCATCTTGTTTGCATGTGCCTTGGTTTCCACCATGCACATCCCCTACCCCTTGCAAGTATCCAATATCATATATGCATATCAGCTTCAGGTCCTCTCCTTTAGGCCACATTCTCCTACAATTGTCATATGCACCCCAAATGAGGGGGGCATTTATTGGGGTGAACAAATCACCCCTATAACAACTCAGAGCTTCAGAAAAAATCAGCACAATACAAAATCAACATAGGCACACAATTACAAATTGGCCCAGAATCAGATTTGGGTCCAAAACATAGAGCAAACACTAGCGCTCAATCCTGGACAGTAGCAGTGGGCACTTATGTCCCTCCTGGGCGCTTGTGTCTTGGAGGAAAAATAGTCAAATTCTTAGTACAACACAGTCTCCAACAATTTACAACACAGTTCTCAAGTAGCAAGCACTTGCCTCCAATTATAAAATCACATTCAGGTCAATTACAACATAAACAATAAGAACAAATAAGGGGCGTACCATCTATAGTGGTGATTATTGGGAAACGTGGTGGCAAGGAGATCCTTACTCGTTGCTCTTTTCCTAACATTTTATCTACAATAATTGCGTTAGTTTGCCCAAGGATAAATCACTGTTGGTATGAGAGAACATAATTATTTTAACTAGTTGTATGTATGTGACATATGCCTACATATCTCAGACTCTTGATATGAAATTCAATTCTATTGTACATATCTAGACTTGCTATCATGTGTTGAATTTGGTAACTAGATTAAGATGAAGATCGCTGATGATGTTTAGACTCGCTCCAAGTTTTTTACCATAAGTGTTTTTGTATCTTACAACTCATAAGCATGTTTAATTAAGAAATATAGACATTCTATAGGATGATTCTTTGAGTTCATCTGTACGTGGGACACTATCCTTTATACAATGTAGTACATATTTGTAGATAATTACTCTAATTGTTTTGTATACATAACATATTGAATACATCGTCACAAGCTCTTGTTTTGTACTAGGTTATGTATGGGCATCTCATTTGACAACATGTAAGTATATTGTGCATCATTATAAGACACAAACACCAATAGCATTCTACCTATGTCATACACTTCACCAATAGGATTTACATATCTATCCTAATCTTTACGCTTCTTTCATAATAAATGAATAAATATTTCACTTGTCCATCTGAAATGCTGATCGACCACATTATTCTCTACAGGATTATAAGGTACCCATCAAAATAACATAATTTGATGTTATCGAGTATTCAATCAAGAACATAAATTGGATGATAGGGATTTAGACAAAATATACTCACACAATGGATACATTTCTAGGTCATAATGCATACTAATATGTACATGATTCTTAGGCTTGAAAACTAGTTTGGTTGACAATGGATTTGGGGGCGTGATGCTTCATATCCACCCACTTATTTTTGGTCTGACACATATCTATATCTCTGTCGTACTTATTGATTTAATATAATATTTTATGGCCTCAGATAAAAAAACTTTAAAAAATGAGGATCTCAAAAACCCCATTTACTTCAAGTTAATTCCATACATATGGGTGACACCTAACACTCTGTATCTAGATCCTATCTCACCCTAATGGGTCTAACATATGACTATCATGCATCTCTTTTAATATTATTAAACTCGGCCTATGTCAGTTCTCGAGTTATTAAACATCATTCCAAGGGAATCCTATATGTATAGTGAAATTAATTTCATATGGAAGCAACATCCAAGGACTAGGATTATCGATTATCACCTAAAATTGTATCCATATTAATTGCTAAACAATATCATTACAAATCATTCATAAATGCACAGGTCCATACAAGGAGTTTCATATGACTACACTGAGATATTGCCTTGCAATGGTGTTACATTTCTCAGGATTGGCAAAATTTATTTTATTCAGTGCAATCTATCACACATGTTTCTTCTCTTTTTTGAGTTTTTTCAAATCTAGCCCCGCTACGTGTAGACACAAAATCACACATTTTGGGTAAATATTTAGTCCTGGTTACATACTGCTATTTACATGATTCCTAAGTAAGGAAATGTAATGATTAACCCGTTTCTTTTGCCACATTTTTTTTGCATTATGCTTCTGCTTTTAGTCTTGCACTCTTTACTTTCTCAATCTACCTAATTTCACTCTTTCAGCATCTGTCATCCTAGACACCAACACCCAGCCAGGATGCTCAGTGCCAGATGCACCCTCATCCCCTCTAGGGACCCTTTTCCACTTTGTACTTTGGTCACACTTTTTGGGTCTTTTCTAACTAATTTAAGCATATTATCTTTTTGGAAGTCGGCCTTTTTCAGGGTTAATTAATAAATTCAAGAAAGGGAATCATATAAATATAAAGTTATGTGATCATAATAAGGGACCAAAAACTAAGCAATATCTATCACTCAGCTAAGGTTACATCCATCAAGGTATATATGAGATCCATTTGCATCTATCTAGCTCCATCACAAGGGAAATAAGGGCTGGTTCATCTAAGTCACACTCCATAATAGGGGAGTATATTTCATTATATGTCCATGCACACATTATACTACATTCTACATCTATCTACTTGCTTGCTACTTTAAGTGTGACACGTAGAACGAGAGCAACCTAGGGTACAATTCTATGCACACAGCAGACATAACTACATTGGGTTTGAGATGTAGTGCACGTGCTCAGTAGTAAGTCCATCATTATGGTAGCTTAGGACAGATTCAATCCATCATTTTGCATCTTTCTTTTTTAGGATGTGATGTCTATTTGAGGGTTTTGTACAGGTGTCATTTCTTCATTACAAGTTTACAACGACCTCGAGTGATCTTACAATGCGACATACAGAATGATCAAATGTGAACTAGAGGTGACAAACCTCTAGTGACCACCTACATATGAGGATGTTGTAAGCATTATCCGTGGACCAAGGTGCACCATAGAATCAGATCTAGAGGAACCCATGCGTCGCCACCTGTCCCTCTCCAGGTGCACTCCAGTCCAGCCTAAAATCCTACAGAATCTACATTTTTTTAGAGCTTTAATGGGATAGTTAATGCTTCACTCATGTTCAACCATTCAAACAATGTGACACATTCTCAACAACCTCTACAAATCAACTAAGCCTTTCTTCCAACCCTCTTTGCAAATAGGGTTTCATTATTTATTGCTAAGTTTGCTTGGGTAAATTGTTGTACTTAATTTATTATTCATTTACCACTACCATATCATTCAAATTAGGCTTTTATTTACATTTTAGCTTAATCATTTTGGTAAACCTAACCTTTGAATCCACCTTCCATTTGAGCTCTCATACTCTCATTACTATGGCTCAATCTTATGGTGAATTTATTGAAGACCATCTTAAAGCCCTAAATGATCATATTGCTAAGCATCCTCAAGATCTAGACTTGCTCTTATATGTTATTCATGAGGAGGCCACCAATCTGGCAGAGCTTGTTTTTTTTGTTGTCATCTCACTTCCATTGCTACTCAACCACCTGCTTCTACTCTTCCATTAATTTCCACCGTCCCCGTTTCTGTCCCTACTCTACCTAACCATTTCACTCCACCTCTTATTTATGTAGACACAAAATCATGCACTTTGGGTAATTATTTAGTCTCGGTCTCATAATACTATTCATATGGTTCTTAAGTGAAAATATTAATAATCAACCCATGTCTTTGGCCATTCTACATTGTTTTCTTTTGTTACTTTCGATCCTACACCCATACTTTCCTAGTCCATAACTTTATATTGCATTTTCCCTATTTCTGACTGGGGTGCCCTAGGCACCTTGGTCCCCTATGGGTACCTTGATCCTCTTTACATTTTCATATCACTTTTTGAGCACTTTTTAGCCATTTGAACTTCTTATATTTTTGGTGGTCGACATTTTCAGGGTTAATTACAAAATTAAAGCAAGAGAACCATATAAATATAAAGTTATGTGACCATAATGAGGGACCAAGCTCTAAGTACTTACTATCACCACCTAAGGTTGCATCCATCCAAGGCTTTTATTGCTCTATTGACATCCATCTAGCTCCATCACAAGGCACACACAAGGTTGGTTCATTTGCATCACACTTCATAGGAGGGGAGTTTATTGTTTCCATGCACACATTTACTACATTATAAATCTAGTTATTTTCTCGCTACTTCACAAAGTGCGAATGACACAAGAGCAACCTGGGGCATAATTACACACACACACACACACGCACACACACACACACACACCTAGAACTACATTGGGTCTGAGATGTAGTGCAATGCTTAGTTAGTAAGTCCACCATTGTGGTTGCTGAGGACAGTCCGACCCCTTCATATCCATCTTTATTTTTTAGGGTTTTGATGCTTTCCTCAAGGTTTTATATGTGATTCTTCCTTCCCTTATTTAGAATGACATCCGACGCAATTCAACAACATTGGTGTGACAAGAAGTGAACATAGATAAACATCTAGTGAAAACTCCAGAGAAGGTTCCCTGGTCATTTTTGTAGACTAGGGCACCCGGATCTCAGACCAGGGCACCCTAGGAGCCTCTATCCTCTTCTAGGCACCCCATTCTGCTTAGAAAGCTCAGATTTGTATCTTCTTGGGCTTCTGTCTAGTTGTATCCTCCTCCTGTTCAACTAGTCTTCTCTATGACACAATCCCACACCATCGCCGAATCAGCTAAGGACTTATAAACCCTCTTTTCACATTAGGGTTTCACATTTTATCGCTTAGGTTGCTTGGGTATCTTTACTATACTTTATTGGTCATTTATCCAGTTATTTTACTGCTCCTATATCATTAGATTACACTAGAATAATTTTTATTTTAGTTAATCAATAATAACCCACATGGATGCTCTGATGTGATGGGTCTTTTACTCATCATGGTTTGGGGGTAGGAATCTTGTTTATAACACGATAAGGAGTTTATTCCCTAAGGCATTCTGACTTGGCTTCTCATACACCAACAACATTGTTGAATATGAATCTCTCCTATTAGGTTTTTGGATCGGTATCTAATGGAACATTCAACATCTACAAGTCAATGGTGAATCTCATGTATTCATCAAACAAGTCAATGATGAATATCAAACAAAGGGTGATAAGTTGATCCCCTACAAATGAATGGTTGATAGCTTCAAATAATATTTTTAAGACATCCAGTTTGAATAATTTCCATGTAGAAGCAACAAATTGGAAGATGGTATGGATACTATTGGATCTTTTCTTGATATGCCTCAAAAAGCATAACAATGTTAGTTCTTGGTTGATCAACTCATGGTCCCTACGTATGAATCCCAAAATTAGAGATGGTATGTGAAATTACTAGTCCCAATTTACCTTAGATAAATACATATATAACTAAATCCATGACATCACCTTACCACATGATTTAACCCACTCCTAATAAAAACCCCTCATCTAAAAAGCCTCTTGTTTCACCATCCTAGGTGGCACACTCTATCATAGGGGGTATAACGAAACCCTTTTGGGATTCTTGAACTCATACAAGGCCAATTTATCCATTAAAAAATTCCACAACGACACTTTTGGGGCACATAGTAGAGGTATGTCCCTATCCAAGAAAACCATGGGTGGGATATAATTGGCCAACCATTGAAAATTATTTCTATTAATATTTAAAGAAGTGTGTAGTGTTTCAAAAGCATGAAAACCTCATCTATGATCCATCACAATCCTTGTAGCCTATCACGTCTCCTTGGCCCTTCTCTGTATGGGGATTCAATCTCATCGACAATTTAAACTCCACCTCATTTTATGGTCACTGTTAGTCAGGAAAAACTGCTAAGTTTTAATAAGGTAAACACACAAGGAAGCGCACATGCAGAGGAAAGGGATATCATGCAAGGGGCATGTGCATTAGAGATACAGGTTGGCACATGGGGATGTGTGCACACTGGAAGAAAGAACAAGGACTTAGCCATTTTCCAAGCCAAGGTTAAATATAAGAAAAGCAAGGTCTAAGTGCCGACCAAGAAAGGGATGAAATCATAATGACTTGTCAGCCAAGTAAGGTCTATAAGTGGGGAAAGCACATGTAGAGAAAGCAGGAAAGAACCATGCACGAGTCAGAGCTAATAATAAGATTAAAGCTAGTTTTATATTTAGGATTAATTTTTTATTATCATAAGATGTAAAGCATGCAAACAATTTTTTTTTAGCATACTTATTATTACGAGAGTGCATGGGTGTTATGATCCTCATTTGCAGATTTTACTAACACCTCAAGATTTTGGTGTAACGGTTTGTTACATTTGGTATCAGTGAAACCACCCATGTTCGAGTCCCGACACAAGTGGCTACAACGACATTGCAGTGTTCACCTGGGGCTAGTATAGGGTAGGGTGTGGTCCCACTATATGGGCCCAAATCTAGCTCGGGGTCTAGGCTACAGAAGCATGGTGGGATGTTATGATCCTCATGTGTGGATTTCACTAACGCCTTGAGGTTTTGGTGTAACGGTTCGTTACAATGGGTGACGAAGGGAAAGTCCCCACCCCTATATACACCTGATGTATGACATTGTTCTAGGGGACACAAGCTAGAGATCTAGAGTGCAGACCATACATGTAAGAGCATAACTATGTTGTTCTGATATAGATTTAGGGTTTAATGGTTATGTGCATAATTTTGCACACTGTTGTAATGACTGATTATGGATTCAACTTTTGATATGTAATGAATTACTAGTTTGTAATGGATACTTGTGGTTGGATAATTATAGTTGATATATTTGAAGATGGTGTTATAATTATGTAGTTTATCTTAGGTCTTTGATTACATTAGTTAAGTATCTTCCTTATTATATGTGTTTCCAAGTTACCATGGTTAGAATTGATTAGCTTGTGTATGAATGGTTTAATGGTTAACAATATGATGAACATGTATGTTAACACCTTTGTAAGCATAATAAAGGAGGGACCCTGGTGAATGTGCACGCACTTTGGGTGAGCGTTTAGATATTTGATTGTGATGAAGTGTCCAGTGCACATATCTATTAAGAGTGCACAGCAAACAAGACTACATTTTGGTTTCATTTCCAGGACCTCTTTTTTAAATTGTCTACTAGGATGTTGCATGCAAATGGCGTATTGATTGTCTTTGGAGAGTATTGAAGGCTGGGTAGAAGATGGTCAAGAATTGTTTGCACAATGATATAGCATTGGACCTGATTTTAATGCATGATAAGTGGGTGGAGGGATAATCTGGTATGAATTGCCTCGTATGAGACGATCTTTAGTTTCTTTCTAGTAGAGTTGTATCAGTGGTTGGCAGCTTACACATCAAGCAAAGGATTTTCTCTCCAAGAATGAGAGCTTGGACAGAGGAAGATTATTAGACACTCTCTGATGCATACTGAGGACATGGGACTAGAGTCTGTAGATCCTTAGTGGGTAGGTGTATTTCGCAATTATACCTTGGAGTGTGTAATTTCTACTTATTCTTGCCTCTAAGGAAGATGAGTTCTAGTTTTTGCGTGGAGCCGAGGGGATTTTATTTGCAAGTGTACTACCTTTAGCTATCAAGATCATTGATGATAGAATTAGGATTGGAAGAGATTACTTGTGGCTAGCTAAATCCCCACCACATGTAGGGGAAGGAGCAGGTGTGAAGATAAGGATTGAGCGAGGCAACCATGGCAGAAGAAAGGTCAGAGAGAGGAAATTTGACGTCTCAGAATATAATGAAGTGTGACAGAGGGTAGTTGATGACAGCATTGACTGATCGAGGATAATGATGACTGGTGAAGGTTTTGAGACTCTTGTGGAAGATGAGGAGCTACAATATCATGTCCTCCCAACTTTGGGAAAGCGTGGTAGAGAGACCCCATCGGCTTCTGGATGAGATTACGCATTAAGGAAAGAATGAGGAACACATGAATGCACACATATGAACCTAGCTTGACTACCTAGCCCTTACGCATAAGGTGTTCCAGATCCATAGAGGTAGTTGTTAAAGGGCATTGTAGTGAAGGAAAGCAGAGCAACATCTCCTTGTAGGGAAGGAGATATTTAGGTAGAACTAATTTACTTTCAGTTCAAGAAGGGAAACATACCAGGAACGCAGCACATGGTGTGCAGAATAGGTGTCAATGTTTAGAAGTACTCTTGGAGGATTTTGTTTACAGGTGCATCATCAAGACAATATTGTTGGCACGCAAAGACCATTGGAAGTAATCCTATAGGTGATGTGAAAATGAGACAATACGATGGGTGTCCAGTTTAGTACTACAATTGGGACACAAGGGAGTTCATCTACAAGGGCTATAGGTAGCATAACAGGTGTGGAGGTCTCAGGAGGTTCAAGTCAGCCACCACATGGAGGAAATACCCTGGTGGAGGTTCATCAGATTTGGGTCTGGTCCTAACCTAGGGTAGGGTCCACAACCACCACCGAAACAGTCCTCATAGTAGACACCACCTCAACAACCACAACAATAGACACATTGAGGTCTACTTTGAGATGTCTCTTCACTTGCCAGAGTACAGAAGTGTGGAGGATGTGACTTGAGCATGCTCACAAATGTGAATCGCTATGGAGAGCAAAGGGCATATCAACCCTTGATAGAAAGGTAAGACCAATTTTCACCACACTTCAAGGGTGCGCACATAGTTAGTATAAAAAGTATGATCCCCACTAGACTACGGTGGACTATGATGCATTGCACACAACGTTTTTGGCTGAGTTTCATATTCCAGAGTTTGAGCAATAGAGTATCAGCACACTAAAGGAAATCAAGAAAGGTTTATCTGAAAGCATGAGGAGGTATGATGCACATTTTAAAACTCTTTTTTCCACACTATCCTATGATATTCATCCAAGTACAACATGCACAAATGGTTTCGTTAGGAGGATCTATTGACTCTATTTTCAAAGAGATTTATCACATAAGACATATTCAAATATGCACAAGGCCTTAGAAGTAGCTCTATGCACTAAAGTAGTTGGGAATGTTGATACATGGAGTGAGCCCATTTTTGGAGGCACAAATAGCAGTTATGGCCAAGCAATTGGAGAATATCTCTACTAATTCATCACATGAGACACATAGTGGGTTATGGTTGTATTGATTTTGAAGTTGAGGGACATATGAAGGATAGCTGCCCGTGTAGGACTATGTGTGTGTTGTTACAATCTTGTGAGATTTATCACAAGAACCATGATGTTTGAAATTGTCCTCTGTTGTAGCACACAACTATGATGAAGAATGTATCTATATATTACAAGATCTGTGACATGCACACATGCTCATGATACCAAGGATTTTTTGGCTGATAGATCAAATTCATGAGGCATTGCGAGACTGGATTATGACAAACCACGGTATGGCAAACAACTCTCAGGTGCAGGAAACCCATCCTACCGAGGAACATAACAATGGAGGAGGTGGATTTAGTGGAGGATATAGGAGTAGAGGCTATGGTGGTAGAGGAAAATTTACTCATGTGACTTGTTACACTTGTGGGTCCCTAGATCATTACCAGCGTGAATGTCCCCAAAATCTGGTATGTGCATATTATGGAAAGTAACATAAGTTTGAGGATTATCCTAACCTACATGAGCATATGTGTAAAAGTAAAAAGAAGGACAAGGGCATGAGAATGATTAAGGTGCAATGCATAAAGAGTGGTCAATGGATGCCAAAGAAGACACTTGATCTAGATCTCCAACCCATGCTAGTGACCACTTGCATGCAAAATCAGCGCATGCACACGAGAACCTCTCAAGGAAAAACCACTCATCAAGAGAGAGGAAGTTATGCATGCCATGTATCCAAATGTTTCTCATCAGAAGGAGGTCTATCAAGAGACTATGGAGGTGATCAGAGATCTGTAAGGAGAAATATCAGTGCTTGAAGGAGCAGGTGCACATGAGAGAGAAGTGCGTTAAGAATGTTGAGCTTCCACATAATGACGTAGATGATTTGAAGGAGTGTAAGATGTTGTGGTAGGAGAATATCATCCCGTTATTAGGGGAATGACTATGTGAGAAGGTACCACAAGTAGAGGTCAAACACGAGTGCATCAAATACTCCATGCAAACTTGCCACCACAAAACCATGAATATGATAAGGAAATCACACTTATATGCAGTGCTTGATGGCTTGGTTGGTAAGTAATATTTTGATTGATACAAGTGCTAAGGTAAGTGTATTGACTCTAGATGCATGGAATCTAGATGGGGAGACCAACCTTGCAGCCATCTTCTCAATGTGTTGTATATGGCAAACAAGACATGAGATATGCCTATTGGGGTTTTGAAGGATGCTTCAATTACCATTCAAGGAGCCAAGTTTACTGGAGACTTTGAAAGTATTGGAGCTCGTTAAGGTGGATAACTTCCCAGCACTTACTTGGACATCCTTGGTGTTATATGGAACAATGTTGACCTACACTTCAGACAAGAGGTACATCAGTTTTGAGAACAAGGATGAGTGTGTGATCATACCTTTGAATGATGCAAAGGAAGCACCTTACCTTGAGCCTTTGAGTGAAGAAGAACTTAACCAAATATACATATAAATAGTGCATGACCCTAAGAATATGGAACCAAATAAAGAAGGTGTACTTCAATGGGAAGATGTGCACTTTTTCAACGACACCACTAATGTCTCATGTGAAAATTGAGCTCATGACATGTATTAGATGGTCGGGGACGAGGTTAAAGGAATGGTCACCAGGATGATCATGCCACACATGGTTAGGCATATGGGCGTAACTCAGATACCTCGGTATAGTGGTGAAGGAAATCCTGATTCATTCTTACACACCATGGAGAACTAGTGGCCGAATGAATGTGATCGAAGGAATATGTTGATTTATACTTTGTGTGGGACAACAATGCACTAGTGCTCAACATACAGAGCTAACTTGCTGGGTTGACAAGAAGTGATGATCACCTTTTCAACGATGTTTACTTAGAACAATGTACCTACACTTATACATAAGTATAATGAAAAGTATCCTACTTCGGTACACCTCCATAACTGTGAGAGACAATGAGCACAAGGCTAGAAGGCATTACCAACATCTCTTTGGGTGCATAAGTTCTATTCCACGCCATGTGGATGTGCATATGCATGGTATGCCCATGCTGAGTTAAAATGGGAGACTACAAGCTGACGTGAAATGACTACAGGTGTTGATCCTACCTTTGATTATTTTTCTAATAATCAACTTGTACATGAGGCTTTATAGATAATGAAGCGTATCAAACTAGGGGATAGTGCAAACAAAGAATATCTCATGCTTTAGTTACTTGGAGAACCTGATCCTGAGGCACATGTTGATACATTAGAGACAGAAGAGATGTAGATGTGCAGCCCTTGTAAGGAAAAATAAGAAGGGAAGTTGGTATACCTCATTAACGATGAAGAGGTGGAAAACCTGGATATTAGCCACATAGAAGATGCGGTGCGAGGTGATGGACTCTGTAGATGAAAATGCACATGCATACCATGCTCCTATGAAGAAAAATAAGGTCAACATTGACACTAAGGATGCGCCTAAGGAGGCCATCATTGGAGATTACTAGTCAGAATAAGAGGTAGCAAAGATCATTGAGCTCTTACGTAACTTTTAGGACTTGTTTCCAAGAGGTTACCATAAGTTGAAAGGAGTGCATCCCTCATTGGGAGAGATGAAGATTAAGCTAAAAGAAGGCATGTGTCCTATTCAGAAGAGGACTTATAGAATCATTTTGAACTTGCACGTGAAGGTCAAGGAAGAGATTGACAAAATTCTGAAGTCTAACATCATTGAACCAATTGAGGAGTCTTAGTGGTTTAGCCCTATGGTTATTAACATCAAGAAGGATGGGTGGATTAGGATTTTTGTGGACTATCATGAACTTAATGCTTCATGTGTCATAGATCTTTTTCCCATACCTTTTATAAAGGAGATCCTTGAGGGAGTTGCAGGGCAAAAAATCTATTCCTTCACAAATGGATTCTCATGCTACCATCAGGTGCACATTATGTGTAGGGACCAAGAAAAGACCACATTCACCATTGAATGGGGAAGTTTCACTTATACAATTATGCCCTTTGGGTTGAAGATTTTTTCAGTTGTATTCTTACACATTTTTGTACATGCATTTCATGACTTTATCCATAAGTTTTGGTAGGTTTATCGGGATGAATGGACTATATGTGGGCTAGTCAAAGATCATTTTGATAATCTAAGGCTCATGTTTGAGAGGTGCATGTAGTTAAGCATCACTCTTAACATAAATAAGTGTATATTTACTACACCTTTTGGTACTTTGCTGGGGCACATCAATTGCAAGGATGGATTGCTGGTAGATCCCATAAAGATAGTTGTCATTATGGGATCAGAAGAACCTACAAATAAAAGTGAAGTGCATAAGTTTTTGGGGCATATCGGATATTACATAAAATTTATTAAGGGATATGCAAATATTATTACACCATTGGAAGAGTTGCTCAATGCCAAAGGAAAATTTTCCTGGGGTGACCGCAACAACGACCGTTTGAGAGTTTGAAGGAAATATTGACTATTGCTTCTATCTTATGCTTTCCTTCCTGGAATAAACCTTTTCATGTACATGTTGATTCCTTTGGCATGACTATTGGCATAGTCTTGGTGCAACTAGGAGAAGGTAATGTGGATCATCCTATCTATTTTGCAAGCAAAAAATGAATTTGTAACTAGCAGAATTATACTACTATAGAGCACAAGGTATTATCTATGATCTATGCGGTTCACAAATTTCACTAGTACTTATTGGCTTCCCCATTCATTTTCTATACAAATATGCAATTGAAGTATTTGGTCAATAAACTTGTTTTGCAAGGACACATCTACCAATGGATACTCCTATTTTAGAAGTTTGATTTCATAGTTATTGGAAATCCTGACAAGAGAAATATGGGACTTGATCACTTAGCATGGATTAATTATGGAGCTGAAACACATAGTATTGAGGAAACTATGCCTATGCGTAACTATTTAGGTTGAACCGCATGCCTGCAGATTTGGAGGACATAGTAATTTTCTTATGCACTGGGCTTGTACAAGAAGGAATGAAGACGTTAGAGAAAAATCAGCTCACTATCCGAGTTGCACCATATCATCTCATTGGAGGTGACTTGTATAATATGGGTTGTGACAAGGTTTTGTGCTAGTGTTCTTTAGAGCATGAGTACAAGGTTATTATAGAGGAAGCTCATGGAGGTATTGTAAGAGGGAATTATGAAGGAGATTAAATGATACGCAAGATGCTTCTCATTGGCTTATGGTGGGAAATAATGTACATGGATACCAAGGCTTATATCAAAACATGTGATCATTGCAATCGACTTGGTAAACTTGGAAGTAGAGATGAAATGCATTTGCGATCCATAATGAGAACGAAACCTTTTGATAAATGGGTTGTTCAATTTGTAGGACCTATTACACCACCTCCATGTAGGACTGAGGCACACTAAATCATTACATGTACAAACTGTTTGAGAAGGTGGGCGAAGGCTGCATCTACAAAATATTACACGATAGCTATGACAACTAGGTTCCTTTAGGAGAATATTATCATTAGGTATGGTCTCCCGTTAAGCTTGACAAGTGATAGAGGAACTCATTTCTTAAATGAGACAATTAAAATTTTGCTAGCATAGTTTATGGTGACAAGCCATAAAATTACTCCTTATCACTCTCAAGTAAATGACACCGTTGAAGCTTTCAACAAGATCTTGGGAGAAACACTTATAAAGATATGTGATGTTGGAAGAAATGATTGGGATGATAAGGTATCAGCTATCCTTTGGGCATAAAAAACAACCTATAAAATAATTAACAAGGCCACACCATTTCATTTGGTGTTTGGCATGGAGGTTGTCTTACCTATGAAGTTTTTATTACCATCCCTACATATTGCGCACGCAGGTGGTTTGTCTGATGAACAGGTTGTGGAAGAGCACATTGATAAATTGATGCAATTAGATGAATGACACACCATTGCATGTTGGAGTCAGAAGAATGAGAAGACACGATAAAAGGATTGACATGATATGCACATTAGGAGCAAGTCCTTTATAGTTGGGAATATGGTACTTCTCTATAACTCCAAGTTTACACGCCATCCAGGAAAGTTAAAGGTCTACTGGTTGGGACCCTTTATACTAACCGAGGTACTTGACTCAAGCACATATCAAGTATAGGCGCTGGATGACACCATGTTTCCTAGTTACTTCAATGGGAGTAGGTTGAAGCCCTATTATAAATAAGCTTATTTGTGTTTTTGTAATAATGCATTATTTCCATTTAGATTAGATTTATCGTTCATGTTTTATTTTTCTTTGGTTGTTTTGTTGTAATAAGTGCATTCACATGCAAAATCTGGTTATTATTCATTGAGTTAATGCACAAAGGACCACACATAATTTTAGTGTGGGGTGAACTAGGTGTAAGTATGTCAAAAATAAATATGATATTGGGACTTATGAAGTTGGTGTAGATGTGCGTGTGATGGTATAAAGGAAAGGATGTTGGTTAAAGGTGTGCGCTAGAGAAATGAAAAGGTGTTAAGGATGATGGTGCTTTAAAAGAATTTTTCGGATTGAATACAACATGAGGAGGAAGCCGCATATAATAGTGCAAGGTACAACAACAAGGTGAGCTACTTGGTATTTGACATAGAGGAAGATGTGTCGCAGTGCAGGGAAGTGTGCATGAGGATGTCTGTGGGTTGGAAGTTGTGTCACGCCAAAAGGTTATGACTTCCACGTGTGGAAGTAAGCAGAGAAAAGTGCAGAAAAATTAAAAAACATATTTAAAGTTACAGTACATTAGTAGGTGAGGAGCAATAAATGTGATAAAAATTTAGAAATCTATAAAAGGGGGATCGAAGAGAGTTCATTTTTACCTTGTCTTGCGAAGAACTTAACCATTTGAGAGTGTGAATTTATGTGACCTTGTGTGAATTTACATGAGAATTGGAAGAATTGAGAAACCTAGATTGAGAAAGCACACAACCTGGTTTAGGAGCTCCTTTAGGTTAGAAGTTTATAACAAGTGGAAGGCATGGAGGATTAAATTTAGTAGGTTAGGGTTTGAGTTTTTTAGAGTTAGGGTTTACATAAGGATATAGAGCACCTAAAGCATAGAAGTTAGAGTTGTGAAGTTAAACTTTGAGTAGTCAAAGAAATGGCACGGAGAAAGGCATCTACCATTTCACTTAAAGGCAAAGGAAAGGGAAAGGTAAAGAAGCATGAGGTCGAGGACGTGCCAAAGGAATGGTATTCAGAAATGGAGTATTTGAAGGACATGAATATGGGTCAAAAATGGGAGTCTTACTTGAGGAAGTGCAAGGTCAGGTGACTACAATCATCTCCTAGATGAAAATGAGCCCGAGATGGGAGAATGAAATGGTATGAAAAATAGATGAGAGGACTTCATATGGGAAGTTATTTTATCATGATAAAGTGCAGAAGGACTTGGGAGAGTGTGGGAGTTCTCTAGCTCTATAAGTTGCATTACTTTGGCAAGCACAAGCACTTTTATCAATGGTTGATGTCTCGATTCTATGAGGACTATTTCTATTTTGTGAGTAGAAGGATGTACCTCGCTGTGTAACTAATTGGAAGAGTCACTGGGTTACGGAGCTTAATTGGAAGAGTCACTGGGTTATGTGGTGAAATATAAACATATTTGGAGGAGGATGATAGAGTGGAGGCCACTTCCACTTCCTTTAAGTATCAAAGAGGAGGGGATACAACTCCTTAACCTGGTTCTTGATCGAACCTCATAATGATTCGATTTCCTCTATCTTCTTCTCAACCTCAGTTAGGATCTTATCCTGCTTTACCCTATTCCCCTTAGTCCTTCTCTTGGTATTCCTTCAAACCCACCTCATGTGTAGTAACTAGTATGCTTGCTAACTTATCTCTGTCAGTGTAGTCATCATACACGGCCTCAACCATCCATGCAGTGGTCTATACAATGACAAGGATCTATTTATATCATGTTAATGTCACCCCAATCTTCAGCTTCTCTTTCTCCTTTTGGCACACCAATGCCTCTTCTGTTGATTCTAGAGTGAGTGACCGCTTCTCCATGGTAAGGATGTGGGTTAAGTATTCCAAGAATTGTAAGGTTGACTCGTATTTCTACTCAAGCAGTGCTAGGTTTGGGTGTTTTAAATTGATGGTGTCTATGATCATTTTAATCTTCTTGTACACCTCACACACCTTTGAACTTCTCCTCTTTTAGTTCACATCCTAACTATGTGTTGATCAACTCTTCCTGCTTTAGATCTTTGCTCTTCTCAATGAGTTCCTCCTCCAATTCTTCCTCTAGGAACCTTACCCTGTCATTCCTTCCGAAGAGTCTTTCCTCAACCTCAACTCGATACCTTGTTGAGGGCATTGCAGACTTTCTCATCAAATAACTATTGAACGTTTATCAGGGGGTTCACTTCCTTGGTCTATGGTACCTTCATTAGCACCCCTTTACTGACTTTGAACTCGATCTCATCAATATGGGACTCAAACACCCAAGATAACATCTTTCTTTTTCATGGGTACATGCCTTCTTCTTTGAATGAAAACCATACAAGGAATTAGTCTATGGGCATGGTACTCTGGAAGCACGTGCACAGTACTTTACTTGGATTAATTATGTAACTCATTCCTTGCTACTGCACCTCTACCATGCTCTTCCCTCTTATGTGTGTTGCCTTTGGAAAGCTTACTGCTAATCTGGGATCTTCGCCCATGCTCCCATACTATTTTCCTATGTTTTCCTCCTCTATTTATTTGAGTATCTCATCAGCATTGTACTCCACTTCTTGCTCCACCAAATCCTTATTATGCTCGTTACTTCTCTTTCTGCAGCCTCTTCTATCTGCTCCTTGGTGAGGCTTGGGGTCCTTTGATCCTTTGTATTCACTTCCTCACTCTCCCCTTTTCTTTGAGTGCCTTCCCCTTCTCCATCCTTTTCTTCATTTCCCTCATCCTCGGAGTTGTGCACATCGTACACAATATGGTCCTAAGCCTCTTCATGCTCGTCATCATCTCTCTCACCTCTGTAGGCCTCTAGGCTCTCCGTTTCTTTTGATTTCACCTTCTCTACTACCTTCTGCTTCTTCCTAACCTGGTGTGATTCCAGTATAGGGGACTCTTCATTCTCTTCTTCTTCAACATGCAACTCCTTTCTTGGCAATTCTTCTTGTGTAGGAGGCTCTTCTTGCTTCTGGCGCCTCTTCCTCAAGTGATCTTTCCTTTTCCTTAACGGGGGACTTCTTCCTTCATGCATATGTGCTTGGCTTCGCGACTAGAGTCCTGCGCGCCCATAGATTATGTTGTTTACACACTTGGTGCCTTCTTCTATTGGCTCCTCTTCTCTTTCCCTCTTCCTTAGCGCGACCTTCTTCTTCCCGACGGGGGTGTTTTGGGATGGAGACATCATTCTCCAAGTAGGATCCTTTCTCATACTTGGACCTGATCCGTAGGTATACCCTTGATGTGGTCCTTCTAGCAATTAGTAACGTCACAAGTTTTGTCATGCGCACCTCATGGGAGACATATTTCTCTGCATAAAAGCACACTTTTTAGGGTATACCAGCTTCCTTTGTAGGTTGCGGTGGTCCTGATCAATTTTGCTGAGGTTGAACCTTAGTCTTTTGGCCTCCTTAAAGCGATTGACCCCTACTTGGAAATATTGCACAGTGAACGAGAAAGGTAGTTTACACCATGGGATCTTGGTCCCATCTAAAAACTTGAATCTGCCAATGTAGAAGTGTTGGTATACAAAAAATTCAGATTCTCCATGCATAACACTGGTTATTATTTTGGTATCCTCCATTCAGCCCCGAATGCATCGTGCATCCTCTTGTACCATTCTCTAGGCATGCCTTGTGGGCAGTGGTCATCATGGTGTCACAAGTGTATTTTTCAAATCTCTTTGTGGGGGAAGGATCTTCATCTGGATATTCCCATACAAACTTCTTCTAGCCCATCGGGCACTCCAATTTCTGAGAAGATGATGGTGAGGAGGAAATTTCCAAACATGATCTTGTCTCCTTCGTGCATGCGACACTGATGATTTCTTTTGTAATGAATGCGGAAAAGTTATAGATGGGTTCCTTTTGCAATATTTTGGCACACATTCAACCAAGCCTTATTTATATGTGTCCACCTTTCTTTTCCATTCAACTTGGATACCAAGTGCGTGACCATCCTCATCACTAGGTTAGAGATATCTCAGATATCAATACAATGCGAGCCCTTTTTGTAATCATAAGGTTGGACTGTCTCCTTAATGGCTTCCTTGTCCTCTAAGTCATCATCCAGTGGCTCCCCTTCATAGACAAGGCCGGTAAACTTAGAGATTAGTTGAGGGGTTATGTGCATCCTTCTACCTACGAAGTAGAAATGATCGCTCATGCATGCATGACATCAACCATTTTTACAGTCACTCGAGTTTTCCAAAGTAGGGAAACTCATAAAGTTGCAGCAACCTAACCTTCTTCAATTTTATCCTCACTTCATCATCATAGATCAGAATCCCTTCTAGTGTCCTTTTGTCTGTCAGATGAACCAGTTCCAATGTCATCTCTTTCTTGGTGGTGCATGTGCGATAGTTGTAATCAGCTTACTACCATCTTCCTTACATGGGATACCCATTCCTTTCTGAGCAACACACCATATGGGTATTGCATCTCCGCATACCACTCTTCGTTAAAACTTGTGGAAATCACCTGTTTTCCCTTTGCCCTTTTCCCTTCTTTGGTGAGACAATGGTGATCTTCTTTGGTGTCATCTCCTTGTTGGGTTACTAAAAACTCCTCCTTTCTCCTTTCTCTCTGCTCAAATTTGTGGCTTCCTTCGTGAAAAATCCCCTTAATCCCATGCCCTAGCTACAAAACCCTAACCTTGGAAAAATCCTTCCTTCCACAAGACGTCGTACTTTCTTACGGGTTTCAAAAATTCCAACAACCCTCTCCTTTATGCATGTGTACCTATTTTTCCACCCTGGTTCACAAATCACACTAGTCATGCACTCAGATCTTCACAATCTCCTTTTGCACAACTCTTCTCAAGGATGTCCTAGTTTGCAAGAGCTCTTCTTTATCACAAATGCAAGGTAATAACAATGTATCCCGACCTTCTACTTATAGATGTTTTCTCATCTCTCGCAATAAATGTTATGCCACCTACCAATGTACTTTTGCAATAAAGGTGGATCTTTTTCTACTAAATCCCATCCCTTAAGCGCTCTTACCCCCATGCCCACTCCTACACAAAAAATCTACAACCTTCTAGTGCATAAAAATCCTTACTAACCAAAGATCCCCACACGCACGCTTGTAGCACTCGAAGGCACTTCTTATCCTTAACCTACTTTTTACCCTTGCCTACCTCATGTTGTTCCTACATTTCTCATCCTTTGTACGTGGTCTTTATAAAGCTATCATGACACCAAGATTCCTTATTCACCTTTTCTATGCATGCTATTCCACACTACACACTTTTTATCCTTCAATTTGGGCTATATCCTTCAATCTGGGCCATTGAACCACAACTTCCACTACCAGCTTCCATTTGACTTTGCATTAATCCACCCCACACAAAAATAGATGCACGGTCCTCTACACATACACAACCCTTCTAAAAATAATAAGTGGCTACCAAAGCACAAGGTGCACAAAACAACAACCCAACAAGAAAGGAACAAACAACGAGAAAGGAAACATAAGGAAATGAAATGCATAAAAGGAAATCCTAGGCTAAATGGCAATATTGCCTTATTTATAAACACAAGGAAGACATTATTTATAATAGGGCTTCAACCTACTCCCATTGAAATGACCTGGTAACTGTGTTCCATCAAGCACTTGTAATTGGAAAGCGCTTTATAGGCGCCTGAATCAAGGATGTAAGAGATGATATATGGCCTAACCAATGGACTTTTAGTTTCTCAGGATGGCGTAGAAACTTGGAATCATATAACAAAACCATCTGCCCAACCTCGAATTTTTTGTTTTTAATATGACGATCATGCCATGCTTTTTGTCATGTGCCTTTTCAGTCTTCTGAATCCATCTAACAAGTGATCATCTTTCATCTAATTGCATTAATTTCTCCATGCACTCTTGAATTACTTGTTCATCAACTAACCCTCATGCAGGCGCAATACATAATGATGGTAGCATAAATTCAACCAGTAAAATAGCCTCCGCACCAAACACCAACTGAAATGGTGTGGCCTTATTCAATCTCTTGTAGGTTGTCCTGTATGCCCATAGAACGGCTGATACCTTGTTATCCTAATCTTGTCTTTCCACATCACAAATTTTTGTCAACGTGTGACTCAAAATTTTGTTAAATGCCTCGGTAGTTCTATTAGCTTGTGGGTGATATGGGGTTGGTCTTATGATGGGCCACCATGAACTCTGCCAACAAAATCCTGACTGTTTCATTCAAAAAATGTGTACCCCTATCACTAGTCAAGCTTAAAGGACATCCATACCTACTGATTATGTTCTCCCATAAGAATCTAGTAGTGATCGTCGTTATGTAATCCCTTGTAGGTGTTGCCTCCACCCACCTTGTTAAGTAATCAATACAAGTGATGATATAACATGAACTAGTCCTTTGTGCAGTGAGTGAAATTGGTCCTATAAAATCAATTACCCATTTTTCAAATGGTTATGTGCTGGCTATAGGTCTCAGGGGCATCTGATCTCTTTTTCCTGGCCTGTCAAGGCACTGGAAATGGTCACAAGGTCTTGCAAAATTCAATTAAATCTTTCGTAGATACTCTCCTATAAAAGTTCTATAAGTAGAATCTTCCCTACATAGTGCCCTCCTGTAATCTCACCATGTGCTTCCTCCATGATTGCAACACACTCATGTTCTAACATGTATTGGCAAAAAAAACTCATCATAACCTAACTTGTATAAGTCCCCACTAATTAGCATGTAGGGTGTCGAACCGTATAGCTAACTATTTCCTTTCCAAATCTTTCATTCCTTCTAGCACCACACCCGTTTTGAGAAACACAACAATATCTTCCAAGTCAAAGGGTGTGTGGTGCAACCTAAATAGTTGCTACATCTAGCATAACATCCTCAATGCTCTGCGCATCCTCCCCTGAGTCAATTCTTGACAAATGGTCAAGCCCTAAGTTACTCTTTCCTGGTTTCACAACAACTGTAAACTCAAATTCCTGAAACAATAGGACCCACCGACATATGCGCCCTTGCAAAATGGGCTTGTTCACCAAGTACTTCAAGGCCATGTGATCTATGTAAAATATGAAGGGTGTTTCTAGCAAATACTACCTAAACTTATGCAGCGTGTAGATAATCGAAAGTGCTTTGTGCTTAGTAGTGGTGTAATTCTGTTCTACTGGTGTTAACTTCCTACTTGCAAAGACAAAGGGGGTGATCAACAATCCCTTCTCCAGGTTGTGCTAAGACTGCTCCAATGGTTATCCCTGAGGCATCAACATGTACATGGAAAGGTTTATCCCAAGAGGGAAACTGTAATATGGGCGTTGTGACAAGTCTATCCTTCAAAGTGTCAAATGTCTGTCTACTACGCCTCTCCCCAATGAAAGGTACTCTTCTTGTGTTTTAGTAACTTCTCTAATGGTGCGGTGATTTTGGCATACCCCTTGATAAATTCTCAATAGTACCTTGTATGCCCAAGGAATCCACACACTGTGCTCTGACTGGTAGGCTCCCCCAACCCCACAATAACAAAAACTTTGGCAGGATCCACTAGAAAACCTTCCTTGCATATGATATGCCCAACAGGGTCCCAAATGGAGTAGCAAAACACACATTTCTTAATGTTTAGGGATATCCTCAACTACCGACATCTTTCAAACATCAGCCTCAAATTGTCACAATGGTCTTTCACTAGTCCATATATTGTCCAGTCATCAAGGTAGACTTGTAGAAACTTATGGATAAAATCCTGAAATGCCTTGGACCACTATGCGTGAAAACACAACTGACGCGTTCTTCAGTCCAAAAGGCATGACTGTATAGGAAAAAATTCCCCATTTAGTGGAAAAATTTGTCTTCTCTTGGTCTTCTTTAGCAATTCTAACTTGATGGTATCCTAAGAATCCATCCGTCAAGGAATAGATTTCGTGCCCGACCACTCCCTCCAGAATCTCTTCGATGAAAGGGGTTGGAAAAGGATCAATTACATATACTACCATTTAAGTCCCTGTAGTCAACATAAATCCTTATCCTTCCATCCTTTTTAATACTAATGACCATGGGGCTTACCCATTCTGATTCCTCCATAACCTTCAATGATGACCGATGCTATCATCTTGTCTATCTCCTCCTTAACCTTGACATGAAGATTCAGATTCATTCGATAAGGCCTCTTCTAGATCGGGCACGTACCTTCTTTCAACTTGATCTTCATCTCCCCCAAAGAGTGGTGAATTCCTTTAAGCTCATGGTACCCACATGGAAATAAATCCTAAAACTCGTGCAATAGATCAATGATCTTCGAGACTTCCTTCTCCAACCAATAGTCTCCAATAGTGGCCTCCTTAGGTTCAGCCTCCGAGCCAATGTTAACCTTCTTTATTTTTAGGGGTTCATGGTATGCGTGTGCTTTCTCATCAGCACTATCAATAACTTCACACGTACCTTCAGTATGGTTAACATCCAAACTCTCCATCTCTTCGCCATCTATCACGTAGACCATCTTTCCCTTTTCTTTCTCCATGTATACACGCGTTCAAGTTGCATCCCTTCTTAATCTTCTTCATCAAAGCGCGGTTCTAAACCAGATTCACCCAATAACTCCAGTATTCTATCTTATGCCAAGGAACTATCTCCCATCATTAGGTGCTTAATAACCCGCAATGCCCTATCCACTGATGGTTTAGTACTCTGATACTTAAAATCTTGAAGGAGGTCAATCTATCAACTCTTGACCAATATCCTTATCTAATGGCGCATCTTGGAGTGAATATATCATGTGTGTGCGTAACCTTATAAGGTGGAATATAACTTATGTGCCCATAAAGAAGGTGACAAGGCCTGCATGCCTTCCATCCATGCTTTCTCACATGCTAAGATGTGAGACGAGGTGGGTTCCTTCCCATGGTATTCTTATATTGCAGTGAGTGCATTTCTTCAAGAAAACCTAATAAAGAACATGATTCTTACCTCGTGCTACTCTAGAAGGCTATCGCGGTGAGTTCTTTACCAACGCACTGTAGTCCCAAGCAAGTTATAGCTGAGCATCCTTCTTCTTTCAATCTCATTTTTCCATAGAGCCTCCATTTGTCATAATAAATCATTAGGGTTGGCTCCTCAAGAATAACTTGGTAACTTCTTCCCTCCCAGGTGCTTGAATGAGCGCGCATTTGTTACCCTTGTCACAAAGCCTCTTAGTTGTCACATAATTAACTCATAAGTCCTGTGTGCCCAATTATCACATGCCACACTAGTTGTATCACTCATGGACTAAGCATCTTCAAACTGAATAATTCCCTCTGTAGGGTGAATCATC
Organism: Taxus chinensis; assembly: GCA_019776745.2. Classification (NCBI taxonomy): domain Eukaryota; kingdom Viridiplantae; phylum Streptophyta; class Pinopsida; order Cupressales; family Taxaceae; genus Taxus; species Taxus chinensis. The sequence continues at coordinate 985,091,941 of CM034146.1, forward strand.
TCAGGGTCCCTGATAGAGCACACATAGATCCTGTCGAGAACTTCTTCTCCCAAGGGCTTAATAGATAGTGCTGATTTCCCATCGGTTAAGGGGATGATGACCAGCTCCTCCTTGTTTTCAAAACTTATGTATCCCTTGTTTGAACCTTAGGTCTGCATTATTCTTGTAACACTAAGGGCACCCAAGTAATGCTAGAAAGTTGTCTGCCTCAGGCTAGCGCCAAGACTTTGAAATCTCCAAGTGAAATTTTCCCCTTAGATAGCGATAACAGCATCCTTCAAGACACCAATGGGCATTGCCTTTTTCTTGTTAGCCATATATAACACATTTGAAGATGGCTGTAATGGGGGCCTTCCCATTTGATGCATGCATCTAGGGTGAGAACATTGACCTCTATGTCCCATGTCAATCAAAATATTTCTTAGAAGCCACCCATTTCAACAACAACATTCAAGGTAATCTCCTTGTCATAATAAATGCTGTGGGGAGGAAGGTTGACATGCAGAACCTATCCTCTCGTATCTCCTCTAATGCATTTGGTACCTTTTCCCATAACCATTATCCTAGCAAGGGAATGATATTAGGTCTTGCCTCAACATATTGCATACTTCTCTAACCTCATCTAGATCCTTCTACAGAGACATGGATTCTTCCTTTGACTGTAACTGAGGCCTTGACTAGCTCTTTTAGGCACTGGATCTCTCCTTGTAGGCTTCAAATCACATTCATGGAGCTTGATACACTTCCTTTTGATAACAAAGGATCTGATAATTTCCATGCACCACCATCTTCTCTAATAACCAACGGTATTTGCCTAGGTATATCCCTTACGCGCACAGCCTCAGATTCGCATTATAACTAGTACAAATTCTTATTCTAAGTATCAAGTGTAGCCACATCTTGGCATCCATTGTGGTATATGCTTCCTCATGCTTACCATCCTGCAAGTGCCTTTGTACACCTTTTGGTGAATGGTGGAGATCATGTGATCAAATGGGCATCTAGACACTCCTCATACTTGTGCATTCTTTCACCACCTATGAGTCATTGTAGTAGATCAGGGCACTCGAAGATGTTGTAGTGCTCCATAGGATCCATTTGTAGGACGTATCCATGTAGATATTAGTAGTGACATTATAGGTACAAAGGTCCATGGCCATGAGTTTCCAGGGTGACCATAGCATGCATCATGGTATAGAAGCATTATATGACACATTGGGGCAGGTGACCATCTGCAGTGGGATTCAGGATAGAGATGAGAGAGATCAGGATTATAGCTGCATGGGACTAGCTTAGGAAATAGCTAGGGGTAGACATACACACCATATTATCAGGATGAGTGTGAAGTATCTAGTCTAATGCAATCTACAGATCAGATGGTTGACAAAGACTTGGTATATGACTGTCACAAAATATCGCAGGTAACGTAACACATTATAGGGATCTTACATGTCATGTGACAGTTCCAGAGGGATAGGGGGCAGACTAATTATAGTCATGATCTTCGTAGGAAAATATCACAATCCACTAAATTGAGGGCACATAGGCCGATCTCCTAGGGAAGATGTCCAAATTGGAATAGATTCCACTCTACCTAGCACAGATCCAGGCCAGCTCGAGTCACAAGCCTTTGCGTAATCCCAGTACGTTGGTGAGTTCATCATCCATGAGCTTTTCTATTGATTGTTGCTTTCACTATTATTATTTTTTATCTATTCCTTGTGATGAAGGAACTATTTTTTATGAATGTATATGCATTTTTTTAATTATTCCTCAAGATGCAGGAACATTTTTTATCTATGGACCATGCATGGCATGTATTGTGAAAGTCTTGATGTAACAGTGCTCTCCTAGACACTGTATTATCATATGCTCCAACAAACCACTGAGCATATATGATGAGTGATGTGAATTTTATTACGATCATATTTGATAAGAGTTTTTATAAGATAGCATGTCATATTCCCATACACTCACTGCCATTTTTTACTGAGATATGATGTCAGCGCGCTGATGTTCTTCTATTCAAACTCTGGTCTATGAAATTCAGGGGGGATAAGAATTTCACATCCTGGTCTAATGGACCATTGTCTGATGGATATTATACTGATGTTAGCTTAACATACTATACACACGTAATCCTTACAATGTTGTATACAAACTTACGTATACCTTTCGCTATGGGGTATTGATCCCCCTTCACGTGATGTTTAGTATGTTGATGATAGATGTACATTGATGATGCAACATGATCAACACCTTTATAGTCTGGTAGGTGGAAATACATCTTGAAATAAAACAAGAACAATGAGGTGGTTGAGGCCTTTGTCTGCCTGACCTAGAACAACTTGATTTCATATGGTATAAGCTTGCACCACCAGAACTATCTATAATAAAATTCACAACAGATTCAAGTAAGACTTAATCTAAGTAAGACTTAATCTAGGTCCATCATGGTAATAAATGAGTTTTTATACAATCAGATCTACATGAAAAAGCCAGTAAATGGCCTGAAGTGGTCGTGCCTAACGTTACCAATGTCCCACTGAACTGTGCACCAACAATTTGTTTTATGGGACCAATACCAGAAGTATGTCCCATGCCACTCCTTGTTTATCGTATTTTCTCAATACAATTCATACTGATTGTTTTCCCATTTTTCTATTCCAAACAATATCCCTTGAATGTTTAGGTATTTTTGACCAAACGTATCTGAATGTTTTTGAAATTTTATGATAAGTTATGTAAATGTTTACAGTCTTTCAAACAATTTTCCAAAACTATGTGCAAGAAAATGAAGAAATGTGGATGCCCCTAGCAATAGATGGGAGTGTACAAGGGAAAATTTCATATGCATGTGCAAGAAAGTGAAGATGTGAAAATTCCCCCCAGTATTATTTTGAAATGTAAAAAGGTAAACTCTTTGCATGCATGACCATGATTAGTTAGATCAAGGCCACAAAGATAGTCTAAAAAGTATCTCAGACATAGGAAAAAAATAGCTTAGGATAAAGCTAATGTACTCCTACATAGGAGATTCTTGAGAAAAACAGACCCTCTGATGGCGCCAAAAACTAGTTTTCACCAAACGACTGAAAAACAGACCCTCTGATGGCGCCAAAAACTAGTTTTCACCAAACGACTTTTCCAAAGTGCCACAATTGGGTGGTTTTCGCACTTGGATGAATTGATTTCTCTTTTTATTTTCAGATTTTTATACTTTTTTTTATTTTCTAGTATTTTAAGGAGATCCATGGCCTAAGTGTAAAACCACTTGAGGTGCATGGAATTCATAGTCTCCCACATCTCATCACCATTAGAACTAATAAATTTTTATGCTCCTAAAACAAACTTAGTAACCACAACATATGGTCTTTACCAATTAGGTTCAAACTTTCCTTTCTTTTATCTATCCTTAGTGGTATTAAACTGATTTTATTTTAATACCAAGATCCTACCTTGAATTTTTGAGGTATGAATATTTTTTTTTATCCTTGGTGTACTTGATTTTGATATACTTTGAGGTGATCAAGGGGTGTGAAGTTGTTTCTCATCCAACAACTCTAGTTCTGCGAGTCTGACAACACTATAATCCTCTTTTTGTCTAAAATAGTCTTTGCAAATATATGTGCAAAGAAGGGATCTTGACCTCAAGGGGTAGGATGGATTCTGTGCCAAAAAATAAGGAATATGGGGTGATATCAATATGGGTGTGGATAGATTTTTGATATGTCTAGAGGGTTGGATGGATATGTAAATGCCAAGTACAACCAGTCTTGTTAACCATCTTCTCCATTATTCAAACAAGATTTTTGTTCAAGAATTCATCCTGTCCATTACCTTGAGGGTAATAGGAATTTGACCATTTGAATTGGATTTAAAAGCATAGGCTTAATGTATTCACAATTTTGTTCTTGAAATACTTTCCATTATCAACTACAATGGCTGACAGAATATCGTAATGGTAAATGAGGTGGTTCATGATGAACTTTCAAATTTGGGCACCGGTAACATAGGTAAGATGAACAACCTCTACCCATTTTTTGAAGTAATAAGTGGCTGTAATAATAAACATGTGGCCACACAGATGAATTAGGGATAATATTGTAGACCAATGAGATTGCAGTCACCACTTTAAAAAAGGCCAAAACATTGTGATTGGCAAAGAAAATACTATGTTGGGGCATGTATCAGGTTGTCATACATCATTGGCACAACGAGCATTTCTCTAAACCCATACCTATACAACTCTCATAGTATTCCATTGTAGGCCAATAATAGCCTAGTCTTAACAATTCTCTTGGTATCTCTAGAACCATACCACTTGTATAGGCTACCATGGATGCCTTCGTATACCTAGCCTTGACTGCTAAGGTACCGCCATGCCTATTCTGAAGTTAAGTATAATGGTTTCAAGAGATGTCCCACCAGTAGTCCTCTATGATAGAGCATGCCCCCAAGTAGGGTAGAACTCAAGCTATCCATTATTCACCATAAGATTATTTTTTTAGAATCTAGAAATATCAACAGGGAAAATTCCTTTCATAGAGATAGTTTACCAATGTCATTATACCAAGGGGAAAATGGCACCTTAACAACTTCACATACTAAACATAAATTGGGTCATGTCATATGTCCTTGTGTTCGTAGATGTTCTAACATATGGATAAGTGTCAATGTAATTGTACTCTATTTTGTGCATGTGTAACACTAGACCCAACTATGGCCATAGCATCCTTGAGTGATTCTGCACACTTTCGCCAGGTATCTGTTAGGGGCCCAACATGATTTTTTCACAATAACTCCTATTAGAGTGCCTTGTTGGTACCCAAATTGATTCTCCCTATGAGGTGCTAAGTAGGATCACGGATCCCAACACTGATACCATTCTTAGAGATAAAAAAATCATAATATAAGTCATTTTGTAGCTAGAGGAGGGGATTCATTTGACTCTTTATCACTCAAGCATTGGAGAAATGGATAACACCTGTATTAAAGGATTTGATATATCCTTGACTACTTTAGGTTGTGCCTTCAACAAAGATGAGAGGACCCGTTATGTAACCTATATTGATGAAGGATATCAATAGATCCTTCTTTGCACAAATTTGAGGAAAACCTTGAGAAAATATGATCAATACAACACAATCTAACTCTCACGAGTTGTCACTTTAGATAATGGAGATATTTTCTGGACAAGGTTCAGGTTACTAAAGACAATAATTGAAAGCCTAATTGTTTCTGCATACTTTGGTAATGGAGTTTATTTAATTTGTGGATACATAGTACAAATAGGGGTAGTTCATAAAGGATTAATTGTTTGAGAAATTTTTTATGGGAAGTTAAGCAAGATAAACTTGATCATACCAAATCTTTGAGAAACTTTAACATAATATTGGAAAACTCACATACATAGAATGCTTCTAAACTAGCTAAAATATTCCTTCAACTAGAATATGTGAATGGATGGAATCCTAGAGATGCACGGTTGGACACATTATTCAATAATTCAACACAAATGATCATGTTAAAGACTCAATTAAATGTTAGAAATCCCTAGTTTGTCAAGCCTAAGATACACTCATAGACTAACAAACAATCTTTGTTAACACAGTGAAATTAAAGTGATTTTAAATTGTTTATTTCATTACAAGATTAAAGGTCTTCTTATAATGAAATTGAAAATGCCACAATACTATCATAGGGATAAGATCTTATGTGACTCAGAGGGATTTTAACATAAGATTGCAACAGGAACAAGAAAAACTATTTGAAAAAATTCTGAAATAAAAGAAAACATAATAATGCTCATGATCAACACAAATTAATTCAAGGTTCATTTAAATTCATTAGCTGGGGAAAGTTTCTTCAAACAGTCTCAAAGCTTGTTAATGGTTTTACTCTTGCAACCATCTTGACATGATTAAATTTAAAAACACTAGGGAAATAAATGAGGTTTCTAAGATGTTTTCTCAAGAAAATCGGTCTCTCTTAAACTTTTCTTAGAAAAATTAACCTCCACCTATGCAAGAGTATTCTCATTCCATTTATACAATTTCACTCACTCAATCATCCCAAATTTCCCCCCCCCCCCAAAAGGCTAAATCTTCAAGAGAATATTCCTCTTTACAACATACCATTTAATCATGTCTATTCCCTTGAAAATATCTTACTTTCTGTTGCCATGGATAAATCATGAACTAATCATGTTACTCAGTTCATCAGACTATGATTGGGATGACCATGTCATAACTTTTGATAGTATTTTTAATCATTCTTTTATTTTGTCATGTAAGAAATCCAATTTCTTAATAATTCTCAGGTGGCTCCATATGGCTTGATCTAACAAGAAATAATTTTCACCTTTGAGAATACACCTTGAGGAATAGATACCTACATTTCGTGCCTCTCATAAATGAGTATACTCACATGGATTATATGACATATCTACGACTGCGAGTCTAAGTCAGCCAAGTGTAAAGAGGAGCTAGCAGAAACCTCCACATGTCTCCTTGGATGTAAATGACAAAGGTGAAGATCCAGAGGTAGGTTCCTCAAATGAGTGTGGGCCCTCCATATGCCTACAACCTGAGAGAGTTGCACCAGTCACTGAAAATCCTAAGAATGGGAAATTCTAGTGGAAGTTTTCATGTGTCTATTCTACGCAACTTCAAAGATGAAGTCTATAAGCATGACCTCAAAAAAGCACAAGCTCTCCATGTACCCTAGGCCTAAAAACGTTGCCTTGGCTGTTGAGAAGTCTCCACGTGTCTCTTTTGCACACTTTTGATATGGTTCCCAAAAGAGAAGACCCCAAATAAGCATGAGCTCGCCAAGTGTCTCAGAGCCTAGAAAATTTGCACCGGTCGTTGAAATTATTTTAAGAACTAGTAGAAGGTACCACGTACCTAGGGTCCAAGAAAGTTACATCAGATGCTTGAAAAGTCTAAGTATGGGAAGATCTAGCAGAAACCTACCACGTGTCTCTTCGGTGCTCTTCCAAAAAGTTAAATTCAGGGGTAGGTACCGAAACAAGGTGTCATGCTCTTCCACGTCAAAAATATCTTAGTTGGGCCTAAGAAATTTTCCTCAACCATGTAAAAGTCTCAGTATAAAGAGGATCCAATAGAAGCCTCCACATGTCTCCTTGGCACAAATCCAAAGGTGAGACCTAGAGGCAGAACCTCAAACCCGAGCATAGGCTCTCCACCTGTCTAGACTTCTAACAAAGCTACACCAGTTGTTGAAAAGTCTAAGCATGGGGAGAGCCAACGGAATCCTCCACATGTCTCCTTGGCACAACTCATCAAAGGTCAAAACTAGAGGCAGATCCTTAAATGAGCGCAAGCCTTCCACGTAAAAGTCCTTTTGCGGGTCTTAGGCATTTACCTTATACTTTCAAGCCCTTCGCCATAATGCATCAAACTATCAAATAGACCTACCACACCACATCCAATTAGAAAATACCACGTATCCATGGATGTTGGGATAGGATTTATAGAGGAGACACAATCGTGGAAGACACCAAACAACAAAAATTTTCTCGCGGAGAGAAGACTGTAAATAACACCAAGACTCAATGTGATCCATGACCCAAGGAAAGGACTTGACAACGACATCCAAATGAAGGAGAAAGTTTTCATGCATCCAAACAGAGAGACAAAAACTATTTCAAACCATGCAAACTGAGAAATTTTAAATGACAAAGGGGCGAGCTTACATTTGAGCACCAACACCGGCTCTAGCTTGGGGATGGGCACTCCCAGCGAGTGTCGTAAGAATAATAGAATAGACCATGTGCCAAAAAATCCATTGGGAAACATAGTCAAGAACAAGCTTGTAAAGTAGAAAAAAATTTCCAACTCCTCAAGGACAAACAAAGAAACCAACAAAAAACAGCCGCCAAGGACCAATACGAACCAAAATAGAAAAATACAGAAACGAAAAAGAACTAAAATATTATACACTGTACAATGATGTGTTCCTTGATTATGAGAAATTAATCAAGGAAATATTTCAAGTGCTTTCCATTAACATGTAACTCAAGCAATTCCCCATCTAGATATTTTAGGAATAAGGTGTGCTTGCCGATCCTAATATCAATAGAATAAGGACCCATCCATAACACGTCAAAATTTCCATGTTTTCCCTTATCCTCATGTCTGTTATCCCAAAGTAACACCAGATATCGTACACTAAAAGATCTTGGGATAACCTTTTTGTCAAACAATTTCTTCATTTTCTCCCTAAACTTCACATGTCTTTGATGGGATTCTCTTCTCTCTTCATCTAGTTAAACAATTTGATTTATCTGTGCATCATAGAGACTAACCTCCTAGTCCTCCAACTATTGGATGAACTGATATGAAGATAATTGCATATGTAGGGGAAGTAGAGCTTGAGTTCCATACACCAATTCAAATGGTCTCTTTCCAGTAGCTCTTTTAACAGTAATTATGTCAGCCCAAACAACAAACTTCAATTGCTCACCCCACTTTCTTTTATTTATCTCCAAAGTTTTTCTGATTATTTTCAATAAATTTTTGTTACTCGACTCAGCGTATCCATTACCTTGGGGATTATAATTGGATGCATATGCTAAATTTATACCATATTCCTTACACATAACCACAAAAGGTTTAACTCAAAAGCTCATGGCATTGTTTGCAATTATTTTGGCAGGTACTCCAAACCTGCAAATTATATGATTCAGAATGAAATCCATGACAATTTGGTGGGTTTCCTTCTTAGTGGGGATTGCCTCCACCCATTTGGTGAAGTAATCAGTGGCCACCAATATCCACTTGTGGCCTGCACTTGATGAATCTGAAATTTCCCCAACAAAGTCCATCCCCCATTGCTTAAAAGGGGTTTTAATTGACACTGGCTGCAAAGGAAGGGACCCTGAAGCTTTCAATCTTCTTGAAAAATGTTTACAACTCTCACACTTTCTTACCAATAAATTTGTATCCTTAAAAGTGTTGGCCACTAGTAACCAACCCTTAAGATCTTATGGGCTGTTACTCTCCCAAAAAAATTCCCCCCACAAACTCCTCCATGGAAATCAGCAATTAATTTCGGGGCCTCGTCCTCAGTGATAGACCTTAAGAGAACTCCCTCAGTTTTTTTCCAAGCCAACCCATAATCAGTGATGATATATTTTTGGGAAGCCAATCTAAGTGCTCTCTTTTGATTCTTGCTTAAGTACTCAGGGGATTGCAGATGTTTGAGATAAAAAAATAATATCCTTATACCATTCAGAATTTATCAATTTCTCAAGAATATTCACACTTTCTTCTTTGATCTCATTTATCTTAACTGTTTGTAGATTAATTTCTATCATTAGCTTTTCTAGGCCCAAACCAGTGACCAATTTTGTAGTTTGGATGTCCATATCATATTCCTGTAACTTATTTGCCCATCGACAACTTTTATTGGAAATTTCCATCTCTGAAAGGATATCCTTGACCATAGTATGAGGGACATAAACTATGACTTTAGAACTTTAAATATATGGCCTAAATATCTTTGTGGCTCTAACCAAAGAAAATTTCTACTTCTCCATGATAATATATTTCAAATCTGCCCCGTGTAATGCTTTACTAAAGAAAGCAATTGGCCTTTTAGCTCCTTCATCATCCTTTTGTAACATGACAGATGCAATGATATTCTTAGAGGTAAAGGAAAACATTTGGAAATCCTTTTTATAATCAGGAGCTGCTAAAACAGGGGCATTTTTCAATGCTTCCTTGATCCCAGTAAAGGCTTGAATAACTACTTCTTCCCATTTGATACTATGATCCTTCTTCAACATACTAGTGATTGGGATAGTCAATTCAACAAAGTTAGAAATAAATCTCCTAATAAAATTTATCTGTCTGAAAAAGGATTGAATTCCCTTTTTGGTTCTTGTTATCCAACTTCACCCCCCAGGGTTGAATTGATAACATACATCAGGATTCTCAAGTCCCAGGCTGAAAAAGAACGAGCTCTGAGAGAATGCGAGAAGTTGCAGAAAATAAGCCTGGACCAGAAAAAAAATTGTGAAAATCGGCTAAGTCCTTGTCCTAGAAATATTTGGGACGTTCGAGACACAAAGGCGCGGTTCGGCCGAAATGCCTCCAGGTGGCCCGCGAAGCACTGGGACAAGTGGAACAAATGTACGCGAAGGATGCGAACCAGCCGGTTCTGCTGAAACAGGAAACTATAGCATAAGGACAAGTGGGACAAAGGGACGCGCGGGACGCGGATAGCCGAAGGAGCCGAAAGCCAATTAGATCATGCCACGTGTCACCGGTAGAAAAGGGACGAGGAAGCCCATTTCAAGCGGATCGAAGGATTTTGTCCCACGAAGCACTGGGGCATTTGGGACAAAAGGACGTGGTGGACATGAAAATCCGGCAGGCCTGTGGACAAATCACAGCATGACATGTGTCACCAAGGAAAAAGGTCCAAAAGTCAAAGGGGCGAGTTTTCGAGCACTGATCCAAACCAATGAAATAGTGCCACGTGTCCAAGTTTAAGGGGCCCACAAGAAAAACCCATGAAAAGGTGGAGAGAGGGAATTGCTCAACGGACCAGAACCTGCCACGTGTCGTCCAGATGGCAGAACGCGGGAAAAGAAATTTAAAAATCTGTTTTCGTCTGTTTTGTGCCCTAAATCTTCAAACCTTCATATCTTTCGATCCAGAGCTTGGATTTGCACGTTCTTTATATCAACGGAAAGCTGTTGAAATTATCTACATGATTATGGGGTCAATCTTGCATTTTGGTGTAGTTTGGAGGGAGAAAATTAAGAAAATGTCTCTAACTCGTGTAATGCTTCAACAACCAACTTTAATACAACAGACAGCTCGCCGCTCCTGTTAGACAACCTGCCGTTTTGCTAGGATCCGTCGCTTGGATCATAATGAGATGATTTAAATGCTACAAAGAAGTGGTTAGAGTATATTCTGAATTTCCCCTCTCTCCTCTCTCATTTCTTGATATATATTGTAAAGAGAAGCCCTTTTAAGAGGTCGGACATTTTTTGTTTTGCATCCTCCCTTCTTCCCTCGCTTGCAAGAGAGTTTGTGGAGCTTTCAAACCTCCCATATAGGTTGTAATGCCAGTCTTTTGCCTCTTGGCCACTACAATATACTGTATTGACTTTTGAGCAATAATATATATGTTTGTGATTGATTCTCAACCCTCTCATGTATTCATTGCTGTCGTTTTGATCTCTTATTGCAGTTTGGTTACCTGTGCATGGTGTTTGTATTGCATTTATGTGGTCTGTGTTAAATTTGCAAAACAAATGTCTAATATTCCTCAGTGCATCACCTTTGTAGTTTAGGTTTTATTCTATGCATTTTCTTACCCTGTCTCCTTGGCAAGTTATATTAGGTTTTAGTAAACCCTCTGCATTTTTTGTATGCATCTGAACAGAGGAATAGGAACCAGCCTTCTCTGGAGAATCTTTTCTCATCTTCACAAGTCCCACACTTGGAGAAAGGATTCCATGTTGTGCAATCACACTGGATGCCTAAACATCAACCTAGAAGCCTGATCTACATCCAGGGGTGCTGTGAGTCTGCAACAACAGTTTTGGCACGCCGGGTGGGACACTAGAGGTCTCATTTTTATTGCAGCAAAGTTGATATGCATCTGCTACAGTTTTCTTGCTTATAAGAGCTATTATTTGCATATCTGGCGACTCCAAGGGAAAGAATCAACTGGTTTCAGCAGTGCAGGCCTGAAAACTCATGAGAAGAATCACCACAAGGTCAAGAGTCAGAGAAGAAGAGGTGCTATTTGAATACCTGCAGTTATCTCTGAGAAGAAGGCAAAGAGGAAGAAGGATTCAAAGGTCTCCATCTCCACCAAACAGAACTCTCTCAACTCCTCCACCTGACAGGCCTTTCTTTCAATATATAAGGGTTTTAAGACCAATCAGAATGGCTCAGAACAACCCCTACGTCAACTTCACAGGCAGCAGCCCACTTGCTCTCAATGCACAACATCCAGTTCCTATTGCAGCCTTGAAGAACATTCCCTACTTCACTGGAGAAAATCAAACTACTCCAGGTGATCATGTTAAAGATATTGCTAACCTTTGTGCAATCCATGAAATCGATGAAATGCAAGTGGCTGTCAAATTACTGGCATCTTCATTCAAGGGTAAAGCATTGCAATGGTTTAGGAGCCTTGGGGCTAGTTCTATTACAAACTTGAATCAGCTATGCATTGCACTTCACGAGTAATTTGGAGAGAAGGGAGACAACTTGTCTCTTTTGGAGCAGTTGACAACTATCAAGAGAGCCCCCAACGAGCAGCTGACTGACTTCAACTTCAGATTTCAAACGTCTTGGGATAGGATTCCAGTGGCAATCAGGCCAACAACAGGAGTTGCTTTTCTATATTACCTTAAAGCTTTGAATTCTGATATTTCTATGTTAATTCAGTCCATGGGAGGCACAACAATCCCTATGGCTTATAACATTGCCATTAGAGCCGAAAACTATCTTATTCAAGCTGGTAAACTGGCTCCTAGGCCTCCTATGCCGTTGTATCCAAACTTAGAAAATCCAAGCACTAGTCAAGCACCCACTTTGGCTCCTGTTCCCACTCCTAGAAATCAGAGTTCGAATGAAGCTTCCACTTCATCTCCAAGTGCTTCAAATGAACTCCAAGAGGTCATGAAACAGTTGCAAAATTTGGGAAATGAGCTGGTTACTATTAAGAGGCAGCAAGCCCAAGGTTTCAGACCTTCTTATCAACCTCAAGCTCAGCCTAATAGGCAGCCATACCAACCACAAAGACCACCTAATCCAACTACAAATATGAATCAAAATCAAAGCCAAGTAAGGCCTCCTGCCAATAGACCATTCCAGCCCTATAATCCAAATGCCATATCTGCCTCTAAGGCATTAGTGCCAACACAGAACAACATTGCTTAGGAATATGATTGGTGCTTTCCATGCAACGAGCCTCACAACCAATCCATGTGCTTCAATGGTGCTCTCAATCAAGCACTAATGGTGACAACTACCGGTGTGGAGGGCAAGGGCAGTCAAGGAAACAACCAACAACCAGAAACATTCCAACAGCAATCAGCCCCAAATGACACTACATTGGTGAACTGGCAAGCAGAAGATTTCTGTGGCATGAATCAGGCAGTTTCTCAAGGTATTGCAGCCAACACAAGGTCAAAAAGGAGGAATCTAGGTGAAGAACAGCCATTAGCCCCAGCCAATCCACAACCTTCCACGGCTTCACAAATGATTGGCAAGCAGAGTCCAGTTTCAAATACACAAGGGCAGCCAAGAATAGCCCCTAGGCCAACTCATATGCCAGCTGTTGCTGCCCACGTGTAGGGAGTAAATGTGCAAACCAAAGGACAACAGAGAGATTCTTCATCACCATTCAATATCATTGATCAGATGAAGAAGACAAACGTTAACATATCAATGTGGGAATCCCTATCTATCCCAGGCCAAAGAGATCTGCTGCAAGCTGCCATGAAGGATTGGACAACTTTGAATCAGCGGGTTCAGATGCAAAACAAAGTGCTTACAAATGCTGCCCAGCCTGAAGGAAGTCATGGAGGACAACAAGGTAAAATGTTGAGGCCCCCTCCTTTCTATGTTTCATTAATCATTGGGGATAAACTAGTACACAATTGCATAATTGATTCTGGGGCAAGTAGCTCCGTGATGCCCAAGCAAATAGCTGATCAGCTCGGTCTCGAATATGAAGTAATATCTAAAGGAGTAGTGCAATTGGATGGGACAGCAATAGCAATAGTTGGAGTGATTAAAAACTTGAGTCTTACCTTGCATGCATGTCCAAATGTTGTTGTCTTACAAGATGTATCAATCATAGACCTTCCACCACTCTTTGCCCTTTGCTTGTCAAGGGACTTCACAGCCAAGATTGGAGGGTATTTGTCTACTGATTGGTCTCACATGTTGTTTAGAACAAGGTATGGAACTAAGGCCACAATCAGATCCGAACCCATTGCAAACTTCCATATTGAGCCTTACACCCCAAGTCAGATTAATGCCAATTGCTCAGCATTTGATCAAGAAGATCACCCTAGTACTAATGAGGCTGACACCAAGGTTGGAAGTATCCCGGACCTAACTCTTGATGAATGGGCAAACAAGATACATGCTTTTGATCCCTATCAAGAAGTAGAAGAATCTGAGCTGGGAGTCTATTGTATACATGAAGAAAATCAACCTGTTCCTAGCATCACCAAGCCAAGCCATAATGATGACAACAAGGTATGGCAACTGTTTTTTGACGGATCAAGGAGTAGGCAAGGTGCAGGAGGTGGAGCCATGCTTGTTTCACCCCAAGGAATAAAGTACTATTCAGATTTTAGATTTCAATTTGCATGCTCCAATAACACTGCTGAATATGAAGCCTTGGTGCAAGGGATGCATTGGGCAATCAAGAGAAAAATAAAGAATCTGCAAGTCTTTGGGGACAGTGAATTGATTGTAAATCAGGTCAAGGGACGGCATGCTACCAAGAATGATCTACTCAGGTGCTACAAGAACAGGTTGTGGGACCTCATGGAAGATTTTGAAGGTTTTGGCATCGAATCCATTCCCAGGAAAGAGAATCAAGCTGCTGACAGGCTTGCAGCAGTAGGGGCAGCCTTTGACATTACGAAAAGCATTCAACAAGACAAGGTACAACCAAACATCCACGTGATTGTGAGGCCTTCAGTGCCGGATAACAATGTCAGTTGGCAAGTGTTTGAGAATGACCAGCAAATTGTCAATTTCCTATAAGAAGAAGCTGAGTTCTCTGCTAGGAATCAAGACAAGTTGCATCAGCAGTATGGTGACCAAGTGGTGTAGTTGAGAACTAACAAATTACCAAAAGGCCTCATAACCTTGGAGTCAATCTTCAACCCGAATGATCAGTTCTGGAAGGAGAAGGCAAACATTCAAGTAAAGGGTGAGGATTTAGAGCCTATTTTAGTGGTAGAAGGCAAAACATTGTAGATTGGCAAAGTAAGTACCTCACAAGAGAAATCTAATTTTGTTCAGCTTTGCCAAGAATTTCCAGATGTCTTCGCTTGGAGCTATGAAGACTTGAGAGGATTCAATCCAAATTTGGCACAACATACCATAGAATTGGATCCAGATGCTAATCCCATCAGGCAGAAGCAAAGACCAGTCAACCCTCACATTGAGCCTCTGATGAAGAAAGAGCTAAATAAGCTAATAGAGGCAAGCATTATATTCCCGATCAAGCACTCAAGTTGGGTTGCTAACTTGGTTCTGGTCAGGAAGAAGAGCGGAGAAATCAGGTTGTGTGTGGACTTCTGCGACCTCAATAGGGCATCTCTCAAGGATCATTATCCACTCCCTTCCATGGAGCAAATATTGCAAGTAGTATCTGGTTCAGAGAGATTCTCTCTCCTAGATGGCTACTCAGGGTATAATCAGGTGATGGTAAAAGAAGAGGACCAATTCAAGACAGCCTTCACAACTAAATGGGGCATCTATGCTTACAAGAAGATGCCATTTGGGCTATCAAACGCTGGTGCTACCTTTCAAAGGGCAATGGACATGGCGTTCAAGGGCTTGATCAACAAGATAGTGCTGATATACCTTGATGACATAACTGTATTCTCCAAGAATGCAACAGACCATCTCTTTCACCTCAGGCAAGTGTTTCAGCGGTGTAGAAAGTTTGGAGTGTCTTTGAACCCCAAGAAGTGCATCTTTCTTGCACATGAAGGAAAGCTCCTTGGTCATATTGTCTCGAAAGAGGGACTGACAATTGACCCAGAGAGAGTTGAAGCCATAAGAGCATTGCCATTGCCAAGTCACAAGAAGGCTCTTCAAAGATTCTTGGGAAGGATCAATTTTGTCTACAGGTTTATCCCAGATTTTGCAGCCCTTGTCAAGCCCATCACCAAAATGTTAAAGAAGAGCATGGCTTTTAAGTGGACAGCAGAAGGCAAGGAGAGTTTTGAGGCAATCAAAGAAGCTATCTCTCAAGCACCAACTCTCATTAACCCAGACTTCTCCAAGGATTTCATCCTCTATGCATTTGGAGGTGATGACACTATCTCTGCCACTCTGGTACAACAAAACAAAGATAATGATGAGCAGCCGATTGCCTTTTTCAGCCAGAGCCTAGACAACTGCGAGGTGAGGTACTCTTTTATTGAAAAGCATGTACTTGCAGTAATCAGAAGCTTGAAGAAATTCAAGCATTTAGTCTCAAACAACAAGGTCCAGTTGCTGGTCTCACATGTTGGAGTTAAAGACTTCCTCCTCAACAAGGATTTGAATGAGAAAAGGGCAGGTTGGATCACCCTTGTCATGGAGTATGACATTGATATCAAGATCACCAAGCTGGTAAGAGGGAAAGGACTGTGTGAGCAGCTGGTTTTGGGGAAGCCAAAGGAAGTATGCAATGAAGAAGAGGCTGTTTTGACAGTCCAGGACAGTCATGAGCCAAGTGGCAATCAAGAAGAAGATGATGCTTCCCCCACTCCTTGCTGGACCCAAGATATTATGCACTTCCTAGGTACAGGCCAATGCCCCCTAGAGATGAATAAAACCCAAAGGAGACACTTCAGGTTGTAGGCTGTTCCGTATGCCATTGTTGATGGAGTTTTGTTCAAGAAAGACGTGAATGGAGTGCTGCTGAGATGCATTAGCATAGATCAAATTCAAAGGGTGTTGGAAGAGTTTCATGGTGGACCAGATGGTGGCCATTTTGAACCAAGAGTGACAGCTCTAAAAATCATGAAGGCTGGTTATTATTGGCCTAAAATCTTCAGTGATTGCTATGCATGGATCAAGAGGTGTAAGAATTGTGCATTCTTCACAGGAAAAGAGAAGTTTTCTGCCCTTCCATTGCATCCAATCTCAGTTGACCAGCCATTCATGCAATGGGGTTTGGACTTCATTGGAGTCATTAACCCCAATTCAAGCCAAGGGCATAAATGGATTTTGACAGCCACCGACTACTTCACCAAATGGACAGAAGTAGTAGCACTCAAAGAGGCAAATCAGTCTAGCATCCTAGACTTTTATGAGGGAATAACAACCAGATTTGGTGTACCTGCCACAATAATCTCTGATAATGCATTGGCATTCATTGGATCTAAGCTGACTGAGTGGGCCATCAAGAATGGTATTTACCTGAGCACTTCATCGAACTATTACCCTCAGGGTAATGGCCAGGCCGAGTCTACAAACAAGAACTTGTTAAGGATCATTAGGAGAACTCTTGATGAGAATCAGAAGTCTTGGCACACCAAGCTGAAATCAGCCTTATGGGCTGATAGGATCACTCCCAAAAGATCCACAGGTAACTCTCCATTCGGGGCTTGTCTATGGAAGAGAGGCAATCTTGCCCATGTCACTTGAGTTACCAACATTGGAACTCACGAAGCAGCTGGAGTTACTTGAATTTGAGCCCATGGAGGTGAGATATGCAGAGTTGATGGAGCTGCAAGAGATCAGAAATCAGGCATCCCAAGCAATGGAAAAGGATCAAGCTTTGATTGAGAAAACCTTCGATAGAAAGGCCAAGGATAGATCTTTTCAAGTTGGAGATCTAGTGTTGAAATGGGATGCAGACAGAGCAAAACCGGGAAGACATTCAAAATTTGATGCTATTTGGAGTGGCCCATACATGGTCACAAAGTTCAAGAGAAGCAATGCTTTCCAATTGGCCTCATTGGACGGTGAAGAACTGCAGATTCCAGTAAATGGAATCTATCTCAAACATTGCTACTGAAAATAAAAGGTTCACCCTTGTAAATATTAGTCTAGATTTCAATTCCTCTAAGTGCGTATGTACATTGTCTTGTTGTAGTTAGGTTTCAGTTTCCCTAAGTGCTTTGGTGCAGGTTTTGTCGCTCCTAGTTTGATTTTTTATAGTTCAGCGTGCTCTCATGGAGGGAGTTGCAGTATCAGGCTCATTTCAAGTCATTGTTTATGACTCCATGCCCAATGGATCGCAAAAAGGCAACTGGTCTTTTCATCTAGTAGGCAGATGACCCCGCTGAGTTGCCAAATTGTTATCCAACTTCACCCCCCAGGGTTGAATTGATAACATACATCAAGATTCTCAATTCCCGGGGCTGAAAAAGAATGAGCTCTGAGAGAATGCGAGAAGTTGCAGAAAATAAGCCTGGACCAGAAAAAAAAATTGTGAAAATCGGCTAAGTCCTTGTCCTAGAAATATTTGGGACGTTCGGGACACCAAGGCACGGTTCGGCCGAAACGCCTCCAGGCGGCCCGCGAAGCACTGGGACAAGTGGAACAAATGTACGCGAAGGACGTGAACCAGCTGGTTTGGTCGAAATAGGAAACTGCAGCACAAGGACAAGTGGGACAAAGGGACGCGCGGGACGTGGATAGCCGAAGGAGCCGAAAGCCAATTAGATCACGCCACGTGTCATCGGTAGAAAAGGGACGAGGAAGCTCATTTCGAGCGGATCGGAGGATTTTGTCCCACGAAGCACTGGGACATTTGGGACAAAAGGATGCGGTGGACGTGAGAATCCGGTAGGCCTATGGACAAATCACAGCAGGACACGTGTCGCCAAGGAAAAAGGTCCAAAAGTCAAAGGGGTGAGTTTTCGAGCACTGATCCAAACCAATGAAATAGTGCCACGTGTCCAAGTTTAAGGGGCCCACAAGAAAAACCCGCAAAAAGGTGGAGAGAGGGAATTGCTCAACGGACCAGAGCCTGCCACGTGTCGTCCAGATGGCAGAACGCAGGAAAAGAAATTTAAAAATCCGTTTTCACCTGTTTTGTGCCCTAAATCTTCAAACCTTCATATCTTTCGATCTAGAGCTTGGATTTGCACGTTCTTTATATCAACGGAAAGCTGTTGAAATTATCTACATGATTTTGGGGTCAATATTGAATTTTGGTGTAGTTTGGAGGGAGAAAATTAAGAAAACGTCTCTGACGCGTGTAATGCTTCAACAACCAACTTTAATACAACAGACAGCTCGCCGCTCCTGTTAGACAGCTCGCTGTTTTTCCAGGATCTGCTGCTTGGATCATAATGAGATGATTTAAATGCTACCAAGAAGTGTTTAGAGCAGATTCTGAATTTCCCCTCTCTCCTCTCTCATTTCTTGATATATATTGTAAAGAGGAGCCCTTTTAAGAGTGTCAGACATTTTTTGTTTTGCATCCTCACTTCTTCCCTTGCTTGCAAGAGAGTTTGTGGAGCTTTCAAACCTCCCATATAGGTTGTAATGTAGTCTTTTGCCTCTTGGCCACTGCAATATACTGTATTGACTTTTGAGTAATAATATATATGTTTGTGATTGATTCTCAACCCTCTCATGTATTCATTGTTGTCGTTTTGATCTCTTATTGCAGTTTGGTTACATGTGCATGGTGTTTGTATTGCATTTATGTGTTCTGTGTTAAATTTGCAAAACAAATGTCTAATATTACCTCGGTGCATCACCTTTGTAGTTTAGGTTTATTCTATGCATTTTCTTACCCTGTCTCTTGGCAAGTTAGATTAGGTTTAGTAAACCCTCTGCATTTTTGTATGCATTTGAACAGAGGAATAGGAACCGCCTCTCTGGATGAATATTTTCTCCTTTTCACAAGTTCCCCACACCTTGAGAACGGCTTTCCTGTTGTGCAATCCCACACTGGATGCCTGAACATTCAACCTAGAAGCCTAGATCTGACATCCAGGGGTGCTGTGCAGTCTGCCAAAACAGTTCTTGGAACAGGAACCTTTGCTAATGGCTTTCTACTCTCTCAGGATAAATCCACAACCCCTTCGTTTGATATAATAGTCTAAGCAACTTATCCTTTTGAACCCAAACATGACATTTCTTAGGGTTTAGTGAGATACCCATAATTCCCTGCACCTTATCAACATCTTTTCTAAATGCTGTAGGTGACTACTTCTCTTCCTTGAAAAAACTCCTCACTCTCCTAATACACAAAGGCAAAGAGGAAGAAGGATTCAAAGGTCTCCATCTCCACCAAACAGAACTCTCTCAACTCCTCCACCTGACAGGCCTTTCTTTCAATATACAAGGGTTTTAAGACCAATCAGAATGGCTCAGAACAACCCCTACGTCAACTTCACAGGCAGCAGCCCACTTGCTCTCAATGCACAACATCCAGTTCCTATTGCAGCCTTGAAGAACATTCCCTACTTCACTGGAGAAAATCAGACTACTCCAGGTGATCATGTTAAAGATATTGCTAACCTTTGTGCAATCCATGAAATCGATGAAATGCAAGTGGCTGTCAAATTACTGGCATCTTCATTCAAGGGTAAAGCATTGCAATGGTTTAGGAGCCTTGGGGCTGGTTCTATTACAAACTGGAATCAGCTGTGTGCATTGCACTTCACGAGCAATTTGGAGAGAAGGGAGACAACTTGTCTCTTTTGGAGCAGTTGACAACTATCAAGAGAGCCCCCAACGAGCAGCTGACTGACTTCAACTTCAGATTTCAAAGGTCTTGGGGATAGGATTCCAGTGGCAGTCAGGCCAACAGCAGGAGGTGCTTTTCTATATTACCTTAAAGCTTTGAATTCTGATATTTCTATGTTAATTCAGTCCATGGGAGGCACAACAATCCCTATGGCTTATAGCATTGCCATTAGAGCCGAAAACTGTCTTATTCAAGCTGGTAAACTGGCTCCTAGGCCTCCTATGCCCTTGTATCCAAACTTAGAAAATCCAAGCACTAGTCAAGCACCCACTTTGGCTCCTGTTCCCACTCCTAGAAATCAGAGTTCGAATGAAGCTTCCACTTCATCTCCAAGTGCTTCAAATGAACTCCAAGAGGTCATGAAACAGTTGCAAAATTTGGGAAATGAGCTGGTTACTATTAAGAGGCAGCAAGCCCAAGGTTTCAGACCTTCTTATCAACCTCAAGCTCAGCCTAATAGGCAGCCATACCAACCACAAAGACCACCTAATCCAACTGCAAATATGAATCAAAATCAAAGCCAAGTAAGCCTCCTGCCAATAGACCATTCCAGCCCTATAATCCAAATGCCATATCTGCCTCTAAGGCATTAGTGCCAACACAGAACAACATTGCTCAGGAATATGATTGGTGCTTTCCATGCAACGAGCCTCACAACCAATCCATGTGCTTCAATGGTGCTCTCAATCAAGCACTAATGGTGACAACTACCGGTGTGGAGGGCGAGGGCAGTCAAGGAAACAACCAACAACCAGAAACATTCCAACAGCAATCAGCCCCAAATGACACTACATTGGTGAACTGGCAAGCAGAAGATTTCTGTGGCATGAATCAGGCAGTTTTCAAGGTGTTGCTCCAACATGCAGCCAACAAAGGAGGGAATCTGGGTGAAGAACAGCCATTAGCCCCAGCCAATCCACAACCTTCCATGGCTCCACAAATGATTGGCAAGCAGAGTCCAGTTTCAAATACACAAGGGCAGCCAAGAACAGCCCCTAGGCCAACTCAAATGCCAGCTGTTGCTGCCCACGTGCAGGGAGTAAACGTGCAAACCAAAGGACAACAGAGAGATTCTTCATCACCATTCAGTATCATTGATCAGATGAAGAAGACAAACGTTAACATATCAATGTGGGAATCCCTATCTATCCCAGGCCAAAGAGATCTGCTGCAAGCTGCCATGAAGGATTGGACAACTTCGAATCAGCGGGTTCAGATGCAAGACAAAAGTGCTTACAAATGCTGCCCAGCCTGAAGGAAGTCATGGAGGACAACAAGGTAAAATGTTGAAGCCCCCTCCTTTCTATGTTTCATTAATCATTGGGGATAAACTAGTACACAATTGCATGATTGATTCCGGGGCAAGTAGCTCCGTGATGCCCAAGCAAATAGCTGATCAGCTGGGTCTCGAATATGAAGTAATATCTAAAGGAGTAGTGCAATTGGATGGGACAGCAATAGCAACAGTTGGAGTGATTAAAAACTTGAGTCTTACCTTGCATGCATGTCCAAATGTTGTTGTCTTACAAGATGTATCAATCATAGACCTTTCCACCACTCTTTGCCCTTTGCTTGTCAAGGGACTTCACAGCCAAGATTGGAGGGTATTTGTCTGCTGATTGGTCTCACATGCTGTTTAGAACAAGGTATGGAACTAAGGCCACAATCAGATCCGAACCCATTGCAAACTTCCATATTGAGCCTTACACCCCAAGTCAGATTAATGCCAATTGCTCAGCATTTGATCAAGAAGATCACCCTAGTACTGATGAGGCTGACACCAAGGTTGGAAGTATCCCGGACCTAACTCTTGATGAATGGGCAAAACAAGATACATGCTTTTGATCCCTATCAAGAAGTAGAAGAATCTGAGCTGGGAGTCTATTGTATACACGAAGAAAATCAACCTGTTCCTAGCATCACCAAGCAGCCATAATGACGACAACGAGGTTTTTTATGGCACTATTTTTGACGGATCAAGGAGTAGGCAAGGTGCAGGAGGTGGAGCCATGCTTGTTTCACCCCAAGGAATAAAGTACTATTCAGCTTTTAGATTTCAATTTGCATGCTCCAATAACACTGCCTGAATATGAAGCCTGGTGCAAGGGATGCATTGGGCAATCAAGAGAAAAATAAAGAATCTGCAAGTCTTTGGGGACAGTGAATTGATTGTAAATCAGGTTAAGGGATGGCATGCTACCAAGAATGATCTACTCAGGTGCTACAAGAACAGGGTGTGGGACCTCATGGAATATTTTGAAGGTTTTGGCATCAAATCCATTCCCAGGAAAGAGAATCAAGCTGCTGACAAGCTTACAGCAGTAGGGGCAGCCTTTGACATTACGAAAAGCATTCAACAAGACAAGGTACAACCAAACATCCACGTGATTGTGAGGCCTTCAGTGCTGGATAACAATGTCAGTTGGCAAGTGTTTGAGAATGACCAACAATCGTTAATTTCCTACAAGAAGAAGCTGAGTTCTCTGCCAGGAATCAAGACAAGTTGCATCAGCAGTATGGTGACCAAGTGGTGCAGTTGAGAACTAACAAATTACCAAAATGCCTCATAACCTTAGAGTCAATCTTCAACCCGAATGATCAATTCTGGAAGGAGAAGGCAAACATTCAAGTAAAGGGTGAGGATTCAGAGCCTATTTTTAGTGGTAGAAGGCAAAACATTGCAGATTGGCAAAGTAAGTACCTCACAAGAGAAATCTGATTTTGTTCAGCTTTGCCAAGAATTTCCAGATGTCTTCACTTGGAGCTATGAAGACTTGAGATGATTCAATCCAAATTTGGCACAACATACCATAGAATTGGATCTAGATGCTAAGCGCATCAGGCAGAAGCAAAGACCAGTCAACCCTCACATTGAGCCTTTGATGAAGAAAGAGCTAAATAAGCTAACAGAGGCAAGCATTATATTCCCGATCAAGCACTCAAGCTGGGTTGCTAACTTGGTTCTGGTCAGGAAGAAGAGCGGAGAAATCAGGTTGTGTGTGGACTTCTGCGACCTCAATAGGGCATCTCTCAAGGATCATTATCCACTCCCTTCCATGGAGCAAATATTGCAAGTAGTATCTGGTTCAGAGAGATTCTCTCTCCTAGATGGCTACTCAGGGTATAATCAGGTGATGGTAAAAGAAGAGGACCAATTCAAGACAGCCTTCACAACTAAATGGGGCACGTATGCTTACAAGAAGATGCCATTTGGGCTATCAAACACTGGTGCTACCTTTCAAAGGGAAATGGACATGGCGTTCAAGGGCTTGATCAACAAGATAGTGCTGATATACCTTGATGACATCACTGTATTCTCCAAGAATGCAGCAGACCATCTCTTTCACCTCAGGCAAGTGTTTCAGAGGTGTAGAAAGTTCGGAGTGTCTTTTAACCCCAAGAAGTGCATCTTTCTTACAAATAAGGAAAGCTCCTTGGCCATATTGTCTCGAAAGAGGGACGGGAAATTGACCCAGAGGAGAGTTGAAGCCATAAGAGCACTGCCATTTGCCAAGTCACAAGAAGGCTCTTCAAGCTTCTTGGGAAGGATAAATTTTGTCTACAGGTTTATCCCAGATTTTGTAGCCCTTGTCAGCCCATCACCAAAATGTTTAAAGAAGAGCATGGATTTTAAGTGGATAGCAGAAGGCAAGGAGAGTTTTGAGGCAATCAAAGAAGCTATCTCTCAAGCACCAACTCTCATTAACCCAGACTTCTCCAAGGATTTCATCTCTATGCATTTGGATGGTGATGACACTATCTCTGCCATTCTGGTACAACAGAACAAAGATAATGATGAGCAGCCGATTGCCTTTTTCAGCCAGAGCCTAGACGACTGCGAGGTGAGGTACTCTTTTATTGAAAAGCATGTACTTGCAGTAATCAGAAGCTTGAAGAAATTCAAGCATTTAGTCTCAAACAACAAGGTCCAGTTGTTGGTCTCACATGCTGGAGTTAAAGACTTCCTCCTCAACAAGAATTTGAATGAGAAAAGGGCAGGTTGGATCACCTGTGTCATGGAGTATGACATTGATATCAAGATCACCAAGCTGGTAAGAGGGAAAGGACTGTGTGAGCAGCTGGTTTTGGGGAAGCCAAAGGAAGTATGCAATGAAGAAGAGGCTGTTTTGACAGTCCAGGACAGTCATGAGCCAAGTAGCAATCAAGAAGAAGATGATGCTTCCCCCACTCCTTGCTGGACCCAAGATATTATGCACTTCCTAGGTACAGGCCAATGCCCCCTAGAGATGAATAAGACCCAAAGGAGACACTTCAGGTTGCAGGCTGTTCCGTATGCCATTGTTGATGGAGTTTTGTTCAAGAAAGACGTGAATGGAGTGCTGCTGAGATGCATTAGCACAGATCAGATTCAAAGGGTGTTGGAAGAGTTTCATGGTGGACCAGTTGGTGGCCATTTTGCACCAAGAGTGACAGCTCTAAAAATCATGAAGGCTGGTTATTATTGGCCTAAAATCTTCAGTGATTGCTATGCATGGATCAAGAGGTGTAAGAATTGTGCATTCTTCACAGGAAAAGAGAAGTTTGTGGCCCTTCCATTGCATCCAATCTCAGTTGACCAGCCATTCATGCAATGGGGGTTGGACTTCATTGGAGTCATTAACCCCCAATTCAAGCCAAGGGCATAAATGGATTTTGACAGCCACCGACTACTTCACCAAATGGACAGAAGCAGTAGCACTCAAAGAGGCAAATGAGTCTAGCATCCTAGACTTTTATGAGGGAATAACAACCAGATTTGGTGTACTTGCCATAATAATCTCTGATAATGCATTGGCATTCATTGGATCTAAGGTGACTGAGTGGCCGTCAAGAACGGTATTTACCTGAGCACTTCATCGAACTATTACCCTCAGGGTAATGGCCAGGCCGAGTCTACAAACAAGAACTTGTTAAGGATCATTAGGAGAACTCTTGATGAGAATTAGAAGTCTTGGCACACCAAGCTGAAATCAGCCTTATGGGCTGATAGGATCACTCCCAAAAGATCCACAGGTAACTCTCCATTCAGGCTTGTCTATGGAAGAGAGGCAATCTTGCCCATGTCACTTGAGTTACCAACATTGGAACTCATGAAGCAGCTGGAGTTACTTGAATTTGAGCCCATGGAGGTGAGATATGCAGAGTTGATGGAGCTACAAGAGATCAGAAATCAGGCATCCCAAGCAATGGAAAAGGATCAAGCTTTGATTGAGAAATCCTTCGATAGAAAGGCCAAGGATAGATCTTTTTCAAGTTGGAGATCTAGTGTTGAAATGGGATGCGGACAGAGCAAAACCGGAAGGCATTCAAAATTTGATGCTATTTGGAGTGGCCCATACATGGTCACAAAGTGCAAGAGCAGCAATGCTTTCCAATTGGCCTCATTGGATGGTGAAGAACTGCAGATTCCAGTAAATGGAATCTATCTCAAACATTGCTACTGAAAATAAAAGGTTCACCCTTGTAAATATTAGTCTAGATTTCAATTCCTCTAAGTGCGTATGCACATTGTCTTGTTGTAGTTAGGTTTCAGTTTCCCTAAGTGCTTTGGCGCAGGTTTTTGTCACTCCTAGTTTGAATTTTTATAGTTTAGCGTGCTCTCATGGAGGGAGTTGCAGTATCAGGCTCATTTCAAGTCATTGTTTATGACTCCATGCCCAATGGATCGTAAAAAGGCAACTGGTCTTTTCATCTAGCAGGCAGATGACCCCGCTGAGTCACCAAATTGTTATCCAACTTCACCCCCCAGGGTTGAATTGATAACATACATCAAGATTCTCAAGTCCCAGGCTGAAAAAGAACGAGCTTTGAGAGAATGCGAGAATTTGCAGAAAATAATCCTGGACCAGAAAAAAAATTGTGAAAATCGGCTAAGTCCTTGTCCTAGAAATATTTGGGACGTTCGGGACACCAAGGCGCGGTTCGGCCGAAACGCCTCCAGGCGGGCCCGCGAAGCACTGGGACAAGTGGAACAAATGTACGCGAGGACACGAACCGGCCGGTTCGGCTGAAACAGGAAACTACAGCACAAGGACAAGTGGGACAAAGGGACGCGCGGGACGCGAATAGCCGAAGGAGCCGAAAGCCAATTAGATCACGCCACGTGTCACTGGCAGAAAAGGGACGAGGAAGCCCATTTCGGGTGGATCAGAGGATTTTTGTCCCGTGAAGCACTGGGACATTTGGGACAAAAGGACGCGGTGGACGTGAAAATCTGGCAGGCCTGTGGACAAATCACAGCATGACACGTGTCGCCAAGGAAAAAAGGTCCAAAAGTCAAAGGGGTGAGTTTTTGAGCACTGATCCAACACCATGAAATAGTGCCACGTGTCCAAGTTTAAGGGGCCCACAAGAAAAACCCATGAAAAGGTGGAGAGAGGGAATTGCTCAACGGACCAGAGCCTACCACGTGTCGTCCAGATGGCAGAACGCGGGAAAAGAAATTTAAAAATCTGTTTTCGCCTGTTTTGTGCCCTAAATCTTCAAACCTTCATATCTTTCGATCTAGAGCTCGGATTTGCACATTCTTTATATCAACGGAAAGCTGTTGAAATTATCTACATGATTCTAGGGTCAATATTTCGTTTTGGTGTAGTTTGGAGGGATAAAATTAAGAAAACTTCTCTGACGCATGTAATGCTTCAACAACCAACTTTAATACAGCAGACAGCTCGCCGCTCCTGCTAGATAGCCCGCCGTTTTGCCAGGATCCACCGCTTGGATCATAATGAGATGATTTAAATGCTACCAAGAAGTGGTTGGAGTAGATTCTGAATTTCCCCTCTCTCCTTTCTCATTTCTTCATATATATTGTAAAGAGAAGCCCTTTTAAGAGGTCAGACATTTTTTGTTTTGCATCCTCCCTTCTTCCCTCGCTTGCAAGAGAGTTTGTGGAGCTTTTAAACCTCCCATATAGGTTGTAATGCAGTCTTTTGCCTCTTGGCCACTGCAATATACTGTATTGACTTTTGAGCAATAATATATATGTTTGTGATTGATTCTCAACCCTCTCATGTATTCATTGTTGTCGTTTTGATCTCTTATTGCAATTTGGTTACATGTGCATGGTGTTTGTATTGCATTTATGTGTTCTGTGTTAAATTTGCAAAACAAATGTCTAATATTCCTCGGTGCATCACCTTTGTAGTTTAGGTTTTATTCTATGCATTTTCTTACCCTGTCTCCTTGGCAAGTTAGATTAGGTTTTAGTAAACCCTCTGCATTTTTTGTATGCATTTGAACAGAGGAATAGGAACCAGCCTTCTCTGGAGAATATTTTCTCATTTTCACAAGTCCCACACTTGGAGAAAGGATTCCATGTTGTGCAATCACACTGGATGCCTGAACATCAACCTAGAAGCCTGATCTGCATCCAGGGGTGCTGTGAGTCTGCAACAACAGTTCTTGGAACAGGAACTTTGCTAATGGCTTCTACTCTCTCAGGATAAATCACAACCCCTTCTTTTGATATAATATGTCTAAGCAACTTATCCTTTTGAACCCCAAAATGACATTTCTTAGGGTTTAGTGAGATACCATATTCCCTGCACCTTATCAACATCTTTTCTAAATGCTGTAGGTGATCACTTCTCTTCCTTGAAAAAACTCTCACATCTTCCTAATACACAACAATGAAGTCATTTATATATCCTGAGAATGCTACATCCATTTCTCTTTGAAACGTGGCTCTAGCATTCATCAGGACAAATGGCATTTTGACGTACACATACGTACCCCATGGAGTAGTGAAAGTAGTTTTGATTCTCTTTGATTTCTTCACAACCACTTGGTTATACCTAGAAAAACCCTCCAAATTAGATAAAAATTCTGAACCTATAACCAATTGCAACATGTTATCCATATTTGGCAATGGATAGTTGTCTTTAATTGATGCCTTATTTAAATTTCTAAAATCAACACACAATCTTATGTCTTCATTCTTCTTTTGGACAGGTACTAGGTTTGCAACCCATAAAGAATACCTTGTAGGTTGCATGATTCCTCCATCCCTTAACTTTTTCAGCTCTTCTTACATTTTTAGGGAAAGGAGTGGATTAATTGGTCTTTTCTTCTACCTAAACAACTTGGCATTAGCTTCCAAGGGTATTTCATGTTAAAAAAGGTCTTCCCTATATGCTTTTAGTTTTGAATATGACCTAGCCAAGCAGTCCTGATACTTTTTTAGCAATTGAACATGTGACTGCTTTTCTTCTCTGTTCAAGTTTTTTCCTAACCATATTCTCCTAGGTTTATCCTTTGTGGCCAAGTTATATTATTCAATGTCTCTCAAGGCTGGCATGTGTCTGTTAACAATGCGGTCAACATTATCAAAATTTTATTGCAATACAACCAAACCTCTCGGAATAGTATTGGTTTTCAATTGGATAATGTCTTTACCAAACAGGGTCTCTTTTCCTTCATATACACAAACCATTGGTTCCCAGTCCATACTTTGATTGGAAAATTCTCCTTTATTTTACAAAAACATTTGGACCTGGGAATCATATTCAAAAATTTTCCAATGCTTTATATTATCAGGGACAGACGGCGTAGTCAATATTTCAATATCATATTCACAATAGGGGGATGCTGTACAATTCTCAAACCTTGATCTCAACACTACCAACTTGTCTGCTATAGTATTGTATTTCCTATCATGGTACATTATATTCAAAGAGTCAAACATTTCAACGAAGTCCCAAATTTCATGCTTATATTACTTCATTCTTTGATTCTTTGTAGCATACAACTTTCTAACTTGTTTGACTATCAACTCTGAATCTCCTTTAACAATAATGTCTCTAACACTATACTTCCAAGAAATCCTTAAACCCAAGAGTAGTGCTTCATACTCTGTAATGTTATTTATGCACTCAAAATTGAGTTTAAAAGAAAAGATAAACTCCTCTTGGCTTGGAGATTTCAATACAACACTAGTGCCATTAATAAATCTAGAACAAGCCCCATCAAACATTAGGGTCCAAGGAGAACCAACCTGCTCAGGATACTTTCACTCATCAATTTTATGCTCCTTACAATCAGCATAGCCCACAAAGTTATCGACATCGACATCTGTGTACAATACTTCATAAGAAGTATTGTTAGGGTCCTAAATGATATGCAACATTTTCTTCTCATCGTACAACTTCACAAGGTTCCCCTCCATCGGTATGGTTGCCTATGAAATGTCCATTTGTACACTTCCACCCATACTAGCCACCCATTTTCTAGACAATAACATCCCCCACTTGGCAAGTTAGTCCACAATAACCACATTCATGGTTAAGCATTTTCTTGGATAAGTTGCTAGGTACACTACTAATCCTTTAACATATCCAATTACTGGCACTTCACTTGAATCCATAGCAATACATTTCCCAAAATTTTCTGCTACTTTTATATTTAACTCGTTCATCACCTCAAGAGGCATTACATTACATGAGGCTCCTGAATCAAACATACAGTTATGCACTAGTCTATCCTTAATAATTTAAGTGGTATAAAATGGATCCACATCAAGTTGAGATTCAACCAAAGACATTACCAAATATACCTTAGGTGATTCACCCAGTTCCTTCAATGCTTGTGGTATTTCTAACTCTGCTATAATAGGAGGAACCTCTATACTTTTACCATGAATAATCTTTTCTTCTTTAAATCCCAAATATTTGAATGCTCTTTTCCTATGCTCTGGGGTCCTACGTAACTCAATAATGGGAATAGTACCCTTGATCTGACTCAAGATTTTGGCTATGTCATAAGGAATATATTTGGGCAGGACAGTATTAGGAGGAAGATTCACAATTTCATCTAGTGGTATAGGAGTTTTCAGAGTCTGGGCATGGATAGGAGCACAAGTTTTATTTGGGGTGATTAGGCCTTTGCCAAATGTATATTTCTTAGCAGTTTCCTTTGGGATATTGGTAAGAACTGGAGCTTTTTTCTTAGTTTACGGCCCTCCCCCTTTAACAACCTTACTTCTAATGTTATATTCTTTCTCTTGAGCAACTAATTCATTCATCAATAGTTTCCTGTCCTCTTCGGAAGGGATACCTCCATCATACTTTTTAATCATCAAGGCCCTTAAGTATTCAAAATCATGATTAGGTAAATCAAAAGCTTGTACCATATCAATTTTAAAAGTATCAACAGGAGCAAGAGGTTATACCCGATGAATACAATCCCAGAATTTTTCAATAGTTCTGGCACTTATCAATTTAGTTGATGTTGCTCCTTGTTATGAGTTCCTAGGGCATTCCATCATGCACACATCATCATACGTCTCATCATCATCTACTTCCTCAACTTCTTGATCTACATCACATGGGGAGTGTGGTAAGAAGCACCTATCACACCACTTAATAACACGGGCCTCCTCCACAGTAGCAACTTTGAAAGTCAAAGCATCAGGAACCAATCTATTTTCCCTGGGTTAAGGCTATTTATTTCCTGATCCAATGGGCCCTTTCCCTCTGTCATCTAATCTGTGATCACCTCTGGGATGATTTCCCAATCTCTCCTGATCGTGTAGCTTGTGCTAACCTTGGGAACTCTGTCCTATCCATTTTTTTGATATGGCTAGTTTATAGGACATCTCTTTAAACACTCCGGCCAAAGTCTTCACAACCTCTTCCAAATCCACAACTTTGTTTGACTGAGGCCTCTCAAGATTGATCAACTTGACACCCTCTCTCCTAGGAGGCTTTCCAACTACTTTGATGTTATTTTATATTTGTAAGGACATGGTGAAATCCTGCCTTAATGTTCCCGGGTTCTTATCTCTTAAGTAATAAGCAACATTTTTATCAAAGGTGTTAGAATATTTTATCAAATAGGACTCACCACTTGGCCTCAGGTTTATAGGTAACCTATTCAAGGTTTTGTTGAACCTAGTATTAAAATCCAGACAGATTCATTTGGTTTCTTCTTTATATTTTCAAACTCAGATAGAAGGAACCTGAGATCAGTCTTATCCCCATATTATAGTTTGAAGACATTTTCATCTCATTCCATGAGTCTATTGAATTATAAGGTAAAGACTTGTACCAATCACGTGCATCCTCTTCAAGAGTATGAATGAAAAACTTTATATACACATCTTCAAACTCAATTTCAAAATCTTCCATCATATTGATAAATAGTCTTAAATGTTGGTCACCAGTGATGGCATTATTCCCTTGAAAATTTGGCAACCTATTTCTAACATCTTGTGGCACCATATTAGGATATCTAACCATACCTCTGACATCTATTAGTCCAAAAGTACTGACAACAAAAGGAGGTATAGGTGAAGGCTGAGCTATATTACCTTGAGGAGTTGATCTTGTAGGAGAATCAAAATGATAAGGGACCAGGGGTCTTTGGAGCACAGGGGTATAACTCTCAAAGTAAATATCCTCTAATGACTCAGGTTCTTGGAAAACTCTATCAACTTTGGAAGAAGCAAAGAAAAGATGAGGGACACAATTTTCAGACACAAATGATGGCCCCTCTCCAGTAAGGGAATTTAAATTCACATGAGGACTACTTGGTTTAGAATCACTTGAAGACATATGGTAATCTTCAACCACAGATTGATCACCTTTCAGAACTGATATCTCCTTTTTTTATTCTTGATTTCCAACCACTTTCCAGACTTGTTTTCCTGTTGAATTTGCTTTTCCCAATTCTGTAAATAAATTTCTAGTAGGATCCTTAGTGAATAATGACATTCTTCCCTCCATCTTTACAAATATCAACGACAAATTTCACTTGAAACAGGTTAAGACACTGGTAATCATCAAAATTTTAAACCAATTCGGAGTTGCCACCAAGGATTCTCACCTTAGATGTGCAAATGCAATATAAGTAGTTTGTACAATGTCTATCAATTCTTAATTTCTTCAAAGATTAATAGATCTGACCTTCCTTTGCCCACATTTATCACTATTGACGCAAATTTAATGCAATAACCACTAGAAACTGGAAATACTGCAAAATGAACTTGTAATCTTGCATAAATCTTACAAATTCAACAAAGGATGATGTTTAAACAACGTAATTGTATGTAAATCATGTAAGAAACATTACAAGGATTGACAGGTGTATGCATTTTAAAAAATAGTCCCTGGTAGCGGTGCCACTTCGGTGTTGTTTCCGCACAAATAAATCCCGGTGTTTAAATAGTCCCTGGAAATGATGCCACTTCGGTGTTGTTGCCACACAAATAGATTCCAATGTTCAAATAGTCCCCAGAAACGGCACCACTTTAATGTTGGTACCCAAATTGATTCTTCTGTGGGGGCTGAGTAGCATCACAAAATTGGTAGGATGCTTAGAGATAGACAAATCATGATATAAGTCATTTTGTAGCTGAGGAGGGGATTCAACTGACTCTTTGTTACTCAGGAATTGGAGAAATGGATAGCACCTTATCAAGGGTTTTATCTACCCTGACTACTTTAGGTTGTTCCTTCAACCAGGGTGAGAGGACCCGTTCTGTAACCCGTGTTGGTGAAGGATATCAAGAGATCCTTCTTTGCACAATTTTCATGAAAATATTGAGAAAATATGATCAATACAACACAATCTAACTCTCATGAGTTGTCACACTAGAGAGTGGAGATGTTTCCTGGACAAGTTTCGGGTTAATAAAGACAATAATTGAAACCTGATTGTCTCTGCATATTTTTACAATGAAATTTGTTAAATCTTTGTGGATACACAATACAAACAAGGGTAGTTCATGTAGGATTTATCATTTGAGAAGTTTTTGGCAGGAAGTTAAGCAAGATAAAGTTGATTATACTAGATATTTGAGAACCTTTACAAAATATTGGAAAACTCACAGACAAAATGCTCCAGAATAACCAAAATATTCCTTCAACCAGAAGTTGTGTATCAATGGAGGCCCAGAGATGCATGATTTCATACACTCTTCAAGAATTCAACACAAAGGATCGTGTTAAAGACTCAATTAAATGTTGGAAATACCTAATTCATCATGCCTAAGATACACTCATAGGCTAATAAACAATCTTTTTCAACACAATGGAAGTAAAGTGATTTTGAATTGTTTATTTCATTACAAGATGAAAGCTCTTCTCGTAATGAAATTGCAAATGTGACAATACTACCACAAGGATAAGATCTTGTGTGATTCAGAGGGATTTTAACATAAGATTGCAACAGTAAAATGAAAAACTATTTGAATACATTCTGAAATAAAAGAAAACACAATTATGCTCATGATCAACACAAATTCATTCAAGGTTCACTAGATTCATTAGCAGGGGAACGTTTCTTCAACAATCTCAGAGCTTGTCAATTGTTGTACAATTGCAACCATCTTGACATGACTAACTCCAAAAACATAGGGAAATAAAAATGTTTCTCAGACGATCTCTCAAGAAAATGGTTTTTCTCAAACTTTTCTCAGAAAAATTAAACCTCTTATGCAAGAGTATTCTCATTGCATTTATGCAATTTCACTCGCTCACTCATCCTAAAATTTCCCCCCAAAAATTTTAAATCTTCAAGAGAATATTCCTCTTTACAACGTATCATTTAATCATGTTTATTCCCTTGAAAATATCTTACTTTCTGTTGCTAGGTGGATAAATCATGAACTAATCACATTTCTCAGTTCCTCAACTATGATTGGGATTCTATGTCATAACTTTTGACAGTCTTTTTAATCATTCTTTTATTTTTTCATGCAAGAAATAACCTTTTTAATAATTCTCAGGTGGCTCCATATGGATTGATCTAACAAGCAATCCTTTTCACCTTTAAGAATACACCTTGAGGAATAGATACTTGCATTTGTGCCTCTCAAAAATGAGTGTCCTTGCATGGATTATATCACATATATGTGTTGTGAGTCTGATTCGGCCATGTGTAAAGAGGAGCCAACGGAAGCCTCCAGGTGTCTGTTGGGCGCAAATCCAAAGGTGAGATCTAGAGGAAGGAACTCAAATGAGCGCGGGCCCTCTACATGCCTTGGGTCCAACAAAATTACACCAGCCATTGAAAAGTCTCAGTATAAAGAGGAGCCATTGAAATCCTCCATGTGTCTCTTCGGCGCACTTTTTATATGGTGCCCAGAAGTGGAGACCCCAAACTAGCGCAGGATCTCCATGTGTCTCGGGCCCGGAAAAGGTGTATCGGTCATTGAAAAAGTTTAAGAACCAGCGGAAGGTGCCACATGCCTAGGGTCTGAGAAAGTTGCATCGACCACTTGAAAAGTCTGAGCATGGGTAGAGCCAGCGGAAATATCCACGTGTCTCTTCAGCGCTCTTTCAAAAATTAAAATTCAGGGGCAGGTCCCCAAATAGGCGCGAGCCCTCCACGTGTCCTGGGCCCAAGAAAGTTGCCTCTACCATTGAAAAGTCACACTATAAAGAGGATCCAACAGAAGCCTCCATGTGTCTCCTTGGCACAACTCCAAAGGTGAGACCCAGAGGTGAAACCTCAAACGAGCACATGCTCTCCACGTGTCTAGAGTCTAACAAAGCTGCACTGGCCATTGAATTTTTTTAGCATGGGAAGAGCCAACGGAATCCTCCACATGTCTTCTTGGCATAACTCCAAAGGTAAAAACTAGAGGTGGATCCTCAAATGAGTGCAGGCCCTCCATGTTTCCTTTTGTGGGTCTTAAGCATTTACCTTATACTTTCAAGCCCTTCGCCATAATGCATTAAAATATCAAATAGACCCACCACACTGCATCCAATTCGAAAATACCACGTATCCACAGATGTAGGGATAGGATTTATAGAGGAGACACAATTGTGGAAGATGCCCAACAACAAAAAATTTCCCGCAGAGAGAAGACTGTAAATAATACCAAGACGCGATGTGATCCACGACCCAAGGAAAGGACTTGACAACAACATCCAAATGAAGGAGAAATTTTTCATGCAGCTATACAGGGAGATAGAAAATACATCTAACCATGCAAACTGAGAAATTTTAAATGTCAAAGGGGTGAGATTACAATTGAGCACCAACACGCCCTTGGGAACATTTTCTTAATGAATAAAGACTTACTGTCCTTGAATAGTTTGGGGAAAGAATAAAGGAATGAAGAATTTGGGGGAAGAATGAAAGAATTGGGAAACTATGATTACTTCTGCAAGAGGAGAGGGAAATATTTCTTTAATTCTACCTCCAACTTATTCCAAGCATCAACTTCATCCTGTGCCTGTTGATAGAGGTCACTGAATAAGGCACTCACCTCTTCAAAGCTTAGCCCTTCTCCTTGGGTATTCATTGTTTCCACAATCCCCTCCAATTGTTTTCCCAAATCCTTGAGTGCGTCCATCCTTCAAGTGATCTGGGGATATAACTCCTTTAGTTGGTTCTTGATTGAGCCCCACAAGGCTTTCAATAGCCTTTGATTTATTCTCAACCTCGACTAGAATTTTATCACATTCCACTCTATTCCCCTTATTCTTCTTTTGGAACTCCTTGAGCTCCGCTTTATGAGTGGAAACCAAAATGTTTGCCACTTTATCCCTATCAACACAGTTGTCATAGGTGACTTGGGTGACTTAGGTGATGGCTTTCACATCAGCGAGGACCTTATTGTACTGAGCAACAATTGCCACAACCTTCATCTTATCCTCCTTCTCTTTACATGTTGATGCTTCTTCTGTAGATTCCAAGGCCAATGGTCACCTTTCCATTGTGAGGACGTGGGTCAAGTCCTCTAGGAAATCCAGGGTGGATCCATACTTCTGTGCTGGTGGTGTCAGATTTGGATGATTCAAGACAATGACATCTGTGATCATCTCCACTTTCTTGTAAACCTCGCACACCCTTGCCTTCTCATCTTTTAACTCATGCCTTAGTTGAGTGCTGATTAGTTCTTCTTGCTTTAGGTCCTTGGTTCTTTCAGCAAGCTCTTCTTCCTTCTTTTCCAGTTCTGCCTCTAGGAACTTCACCCTGTCATTCCTTCCGAAGATCTTGGCTTCTACTTTAACCAAAACCTTATTCAGTGCATAGCAGATTTGTTCATCTGATAGTTATTGAGTGTTTACCAAGGGGTTGAATCCTTTTAAATCCAATACCTTTATTATTTCCCTTGGCTTACTTCAAACTCTGGCTCATTGATGTGGGATTCAAATGCGCAAGAAATCATTTTACTTGTCCAAGGGTATGCACCTTCCTCATCAAATGATGTCATAGCCAAGAGTTGCTCCATTGGTATGGTACTTTGAAAGTGCATGCGCAACACCTTATTTGGATCATCAATGTATCCCATCCCTTGAACTTGTGATGCTTTTGTGCTCTTTATCCCCTTGTGCATGGCCTTAGGAAAGCTTACAGCCAATATGGGATCTCCTCCCATGCTGTTATATTCTTATTCTATGCTCTCCTCCTCAGCTTCCTTCATTACCATGTCTGCGCTATGTTCCATTTCTTTCTCTACCAGGTCCTTGATGATTTTTCCTACTTCTTTCTCTGTGGCATCATCTACCTGTTCCTTTGTGAGGCTTAGGGCCCTTTTTTCTTTTGTAACTCCTTTGCTTACCCCTCTGTCCTGAGCATCCTCCTCTTCCTTATGCATTCTTCCTCCTGACAAATATGTACTCATTTTTCTCTTCCTCTCCTTCCTCCTCTGAGTTACATGTACTTTGAATACTGGAGGGCCTTGAACTACCTCAAGCTCATCATCGTCATCTCTTTCTCCTCTATAGGCCTCCAAGCTCTCTGTATCCTCCAAGTCATCCTTCTCTATCACCTTCTACTTCTTCCTAACAGGAGATTCTTCTTTCTCTTCCTCCTCCTTTGTGTGACTTCTCCTTCAGCACTTCCCCTTGAGTGCATGTGGCTCTCCTTACTCCAATTCCTCCTCTTCGGGGGTCTTCTCCCTTGCCAGGGACTTCTTTCGGTGTGTGTAGGTGCTTAGCTAGGCACTTACCTCCTAAATTCCTACTAATTATGTAGTCTGGACACTTGGGAGCCTTTTCTCTTACACCTCCTCTCTTTCTCTCTTCGTTGGCATGGGCTTCCTCCCTCCTGTAGGGTCTTCAGGGATGGATACATTGTTTCCCAAGTATGCGCCCTTTTCAAATTTCATGGCCTGATGCACATATATACTCGCACCATGGTCCTTCCTGTAATTGGTAAAGTTAGGGGCTTCATCATCTAGAACCTCGTGGGATAAATGACTTTTCCACATATGCATGACTTTTTGGGGTAGATGAGCTTCCTACTGTAGCTCTTTGTGGTCTTTATCCACCTCACTAAGGTTGAAACTTAGCCTCTTGGCCTCTTTGAACTTTTTCACCCCTGGTTGGAAGTATTACGTGCGGTGAAGGAGAAGGTAAGTTTGCACCAGGGGCTCATTGTTTCATCTATCAAATTGAATCTGCCAATGCATAAGTGTTGGTACACTGCAAACTTTTCTTCTCCATCCAAGAGCTGTTGGTAATTGCTTTGGAATCCTCCATTCCACCCCAAACACATCCCTCATTTTCTTGTACCACTTTTCCAAGCATGCTTTTTGAGTGGTCTGTCATGGTCTCATAAGTATACTTTGTGAACCTCTTTGCAGGAGACAATTCTTCTTCTGGGTACTCCCAAACAAACCATTTTCCGGCCCATCGGGCACTCCAATCTCTGAGAAACAATTATAAGTGGGGACATTGCCAAATATTATCTTCTCTCCCTCTCACACGTGTGCTGCTAATGATTTCATCCATGATGAAGGTGGACAAGTTGTAGATAGTCCCCTTTGCAATATTTTTTGGCATACATTCAGCCATGCCTTGTTCACTCGAGTCCATCTTTCTTGATCATTGAGCTTGGTTACCAAGCACACGTAGCCATCCTCATCATGGGGTTTGGAATCTCTTTGATGTCAAAGTAGCGTGATCATTTCTTATAGTCATACACAGCTATTATTTCCTTGATGGCCTCCTTATCACTTAGATCATCATCTATGCTATCTCCCTCACAAATAAGGCCCGTGAACTTAGAAATCAACTAGGGATTTATGCGCATCTTGTCACCCCACGAAATAAAAATGGTCTCCGTGAACACGTGACATTAGCCATTGATAGAGGCGCTCAGGTTTTCCAAAGTAGGGTAATTCATAAAGTTGCAGTAACCTTGCCTTCTCTAATTTAAATTTTACTTCATTGTTGTTTATGGGCATGCCCTATGGTGTCCTATTGTCTATTAGGTGAACCAACTCCAAATACATTTCTTTCTCTATCATGTTGGTGCGATGATTATAGTCGCTCACAGCTCATTTTCTGCAAATGAGACTCCCATTATTTTCTTAGAAATACCCCATCCGGGTATTGCATCTCCGCGTACCACTCTTCATTTGTGCTTGCGACGACAGTCATTTTCTTCCCCTTTCCCTTGTCCATTGTTCTTTTTAGGTGAGATGGTTGCTTTCTTTGGTGCCATTCTTCTGGTTAGGTTAACACTTCAAATGTCTTCTCCTTGACTCTACTCTACCACTCTATCCAACCCTAAGACATCAATCTTGTGAAGAAACCCTCCTAACACCGTATGCCCTAGCCATCAAACCCTAACTGGAACAATTCTTCCACAAGACGGTGCTTCTCAACAACTTCTTCCATCCACCCGTGTACTCCTTTCCTACTAGTTTGCGGATCTACTCTAGTCACATCCTCTTAGATTTCTTAAATTCTTCTTCACACAGATTGCACTTTTGGATGTCCTAGTTCATGAGAGATCTTTTCACTTCGTAAACACAAGGTAAAATAATGAAGTGCCTGACTTCTTATTTATAGTTTTTCCTTCTTTCCAACATTAAATTCTATTTTACCTACCACTGTACATTAACACTAAATGTAGATTTTTCCACCAAGACTAGCCTTACGCGCCTTCACTTACGTGCACCCAATCTTGTGTCAAAAAATTCTACAACCTTATGGCGCACAAAAAATCCATCCTGACAGAAGACTCTTACATGCATGTCAACAACACCAAAGGCACTTCTTCTACCCTCCACCTGATTTTTGCTCTCACCTACCTTTTGTTGTTCCTGTGCTTCTTCCTCCTATGTACGTGGTTTTTCTGAAGTCTTATCCTAACACCAACCTTTTTTCATCCACCTCTTCTTCCTATGCACTTCCTTAATTCTTACATGCACTTTGTATCCATCAACTGGGCCATTCACCGTAACTTTCTACTTCCAGTTCAACTTGTATTATGGGCACTATACTTCACATCACTCCACCCCACACTAAAACAAATGTGCAGTCCTCTGTGCATGCACAACCTTCAAAAATTAATGTGGTTACCGTAGTGCCCAAGGTGCAAAACAAACAATAGAACAAATGATGAGAAAGGGAAACACAAGAAAAGGAAATTACATAAAGGGAAATTCTAAACTAACTGGCAATACTGCCTTATTACAAACACCAAGAAGATACTTATTTATAGTAGGGCTTCAACCTACTCCCATTGAAATGGCTATGGAAATCTCATCCCATCTAGTGCTCTCAACTAGCACGTGCACCTGAATCAAGGATGTCTGAGATGATATAGGGCCCCAACTCAATGGACTTTCAACTTCTCGAGATGGCGCAAAAACTTGGAATCATATAACAATACCATCTACCCAACCTCAAATTGTTTTTTTTTGATGTGGCGATCATGCCATGCCTTTTATTTAGCCTTTGCAGTACTTTTGAATCCACCTGGCCAATGATCATCTCTCATCCAATTTCATCAATTTGTCAATCCTTTCCTCCAGTACTTGTTCATCGGCCAATCCTCTTGCACGCTTATATGCAAAGAAGGTAACATGAATTCAATGGGTAGGACAGCCTCCGTGCCAAACACCAATTGAAATGGTGTGGCTTTATTCAACCTCTTGTAGGTTGTCCTATATGCCCATAGAACTGCTGATACTTTGTCATCCCAATCTTGTCTACCAACGTCACAAATTTTGGTCAGGGTATGACTCAGTATTTTATTAAATGCCTCGGCAGTCCATTTGCTTGTGGATGGTAAGGGGTAGTCTTATGATGAGCCACCATGAACTCTGCTAATAGAATCCGACTGGTCTCATTTAGGAAATGCATACCCCTATCACTAGTTAAGCTCAACGGGCATCCATACCTTGTAATAATATTTTCCCATAGAAACTGGGTTGTTGTAGCCATTGTACAATCCTTGGTAGGTGTTGCTTCTGCCCATCTTGTCAAATAATCTGTGTACAAGTGATTACATAGCATGATCCTGTCCTATGCATGGGTGGTGAAATGGGACCTACAAAATCTATGGCCCACTTTTCAAATGGCTATGTACTTGGAATAGGGCACAAAGTCATTTCATCCCTTTGCCCTGGTTTGCCAAGGCACTGAAAATGATCACATGCCTTGCAATACTCTTTAAAATCTTGATATAGGGTCTCCCACCATAACCCAGCTCGCAATATCTTACATGTAGTAGCGTCCTCTACATAGTGTCCACCTGCACTTCCTCCATGCACCTCCTCCATAATAGCCAGGTGCTCATGTTCTAGCACACACCGACACAACACTTCATCACGCATCCTAGTTTGTATAAATCACCACTAACCAACATGTAGGGTGCGACGTGTATGGCTAACTACTTCCTCCCTAATGCTTTCATCCCTTCTAGCGCCACACCCTATTTTGAGAAACACCACAATATCCTCTAAGTTTGAGGGCATGCACCACAACCTAAATAGTTACGCATCTGGCATGGTATCCTCAATCCTTTCACATCCTCTCCTGAGTCAATTCTAGATAAGTGATTGGGTCCAGAATTACTCTTTCTTGGCTTGACAACCACTATGAACTCAAATTCTTGGAATAGTAAGACCCGTCGACATATGCGCCCTTGTAGAATGGGCTTGTTTACTAATTATTTTAATGCCATGTAGTCTGTGTAGAATACAAATAGTGTTACTAGTAGATATTTCCTGAATTTGTGTAGCACGTAGATCATGGATAGTGCTTTGCACTCAGTAGTGGTGTAATTTTTTTCTGCTAATGTTAACTTTTTGCTTGCAAAACACAAGGGATGGTCAATAATCCCTTCACCAGGTTGTGGCAGTACTGCTCTAATGGTTGTACCAGAGGCATCCACATGAACATGGAAAGGCTTATCCCAAATAGGGAAACAAAGTATAGGTACGGTGACAATCCTATCCTTCAAAGTA
Source organism: Taxus chinensis (assembly GCA_019776745.2). Classification (NCBI taxonomy): domain Eukaryota; kingdom Viridiplantae; phylum Streptophyta; class Pinopsida; order Cupressales; family Taxaceae; genus Taxus; species Taxus chinensis. The sequence continues at coordinate 985,133,552 of CM034146.1, forward strand.
TTGAATGCCTTTTGTTGTGCCTCTCCCCAATGAAAGGCACTCTTGTGTCTAAGAAATTCCTCCAAAGGCGTGGTGATCTTGGCATATCCCTTGATGAACTTCCTACATTAACCCATATGTCCAATGAACCCACACATGATGCTTTGGCTAATAGGCTCCCCTAAACCCAAAATGACTGCATCCTTGGTGGGATCTACTAGTAAACCTTACTTGCATATGATATGCCCCAATGAGGTTCTAAATGGGGTAGCAATGACACATTTCTTGATGTTGAGGGATATCCTCGACTACCAATACCTTTCAAACATTAGTCTTAAGTTATAACAATGGTCTTTGACTAGACCATACATAGTCTAATAATCGAAATAGACCTAAAGAAATTTATGGATGAAGTCCTATAAGGTTTGTACTACCATGTGCAAGAACACAACAGGCACATTCTTCAACCACTTCCCCATTCAATGGCAAAAGTTATCTTTTTCTGGTCTTCCTTTGCAATCCTCACCTGGTGGTACCCTAAGAACCCATCCGTGAAGGAGTAGACTTCGCGCCTAGACACTCCCTCTAATATTTCTTTAGTAAACGAGGTTGGGAAGGGATCAATGACACATACTCCATTCAAATCCCTGTAGTCAACACAAATCCTTATCCTCCCATATTTCTTGATGTTTATGACCATTGGGCTTATCCATTCCGACTCTTCAACAACCTCAATGATACCCAATGCTATCATTTTATCCATTTCCTCCTTAACCCATATGTGTAAATTGGGATTTATCTAGTATGGATTCTTTTGGATTGGGCACGCACCTTCCTTTAGTTTTATCCTCATCTACCCCAAGGAATGGTGGATGCCTTTGAGTTCATGATACCCGCAAGGGAATAAATCCTAGAACTCACACAACAAATCCATGATATTTGAGACCTCCTTCTCCAACCAATAGTCTCCAATGAGATATTCCTTGGGTTCTAATTCTGACCCAATGTTAATTTTCTTCATTTTTAGGGGCTCATGGTAGGCACGCATCCTTTCATTAGTGCTATCTATAACATCGTGCATACCTATAGAGTGGTTAACATCTAGAATTTCCATTTCCTCCCCATCTATGACATAAACCATCTTTCCTTTTTCCTTCTCTATGCATGCACACTCAAACTGCATCTCCTCTTACTCATCCTCATCAAATCGTGCCTCTAAACTGGGCTCACCTAGAAAATCTAGTATTGTGTCTTCTACCATGGCACTATCCCCCATCGTAAGGTGCACTTGATCACTTACAATGCCTTATCCACTGATGGCTTTGTGCTCCGATATTCAAAATCTTGGATGAGATCAATTGTCATCTCCTACTAATTTCCTATCTAGCGGTATGTTTCTGAGTGGATATACCACGTGCCCATGCATATACCTTGTAGTGTGGAATATAACTTATGCACCCATAATGATGGTGGTAAGGCCTCTATGCCTCCTATCCAGGCCTTCTCACAAGCTTGGATATGAAACAAGGTGGTCTCTTTACCATGGTAGTCTTGGATGACAGTGGGCATGTTACTCCTAGAAAACCTAACAGAGAAGGCATGATTCTAACTTCACACCATTCTAAGAGGTTCTCTTGCAGTGTGTAGCCCACCACCGTGCGTTGTAGTCCCAATCAGGTTATAACTGAGCATTCCCTCTTCTTTCATCCTCATTTTTCCACTGAGCTTCCATGTCCCATAAGAAAATTTTAGGGTATGCCCCTCCAGAGTAACTTGGTAACTTCTTTCCTCCTAGGTGCTTGAGTGAGTGCACGCCTTTTTCACTCTTGTTACAGACCCCCTCAATTAGCTCCAATTAACTCATAGGTCCCATGCGCCCAATTGTCACATGCCATCCTTGTTGTATCACTCAATGACTGAGCATCCTCAAATTGGATAACTCCTTCTGTAGGATGAATTATCTCCAGGTATCTCTGATGGAGTGCACATAAATTCTATTGAGGACCTCTTCTCCCAAAGGTTCAGTGTAAGGCACTGAATTCCCATCCGTCAAAGGGATGATGACCCATTCTTCCTTGTTATCAAAATTGATATATCCTTTGTTAAACCTCAGGCCAGTGTTGTTCTTATAGCACCATGGGCACCCAAGCAATGCTGGAAAATTTATCTACCTCGGCGAGTGCCAAGACTTCAAAGTCCCTAGTAAACTTGGCCCCCTGAATGGTGATCACTACATCCTTCAATACTCCAATAGACATTGCCTTAGTTTTGTTTACCATATACAACACATTTGAAGATGGTTGTAATGTGGGTCTTCCCATTTGATGTTAGGAATCTAATGTAAGAACATTGACCTTTGCTCCTGTGTCAATCAATATGTTACTTAGTAGCCAACCATCCACATCTGCATTCAGTGTGATATCTTTTTCATAGTCAAGGCTATGAGGAGGGAGGTTTACATATAACACCTACCTTTCGCACTCTTCTCTGGTGTGTGGTACCTTCTCCCATAGCCATTCTCCTAGACAAGGGAATAATATTCTCTTTCCTTAACATTTTACACACTTCCTTGACCTCATCCAAGTCCTTATGCAGAGCCTCAACATTCCTTCTTTGCTCCTGCTGCTTGGACTGCTCCTTTAGACACTGGATTTCTCCCTGCAAGCTCCAAATGACATCCATTGTCTCTTGATATACTTCCTTCTAATGGCCAGGGTCTAGATACTTCCCATGCACCACTTCTTCTCTTGAGACTAGAGTCCTTTGCCTTGGTACCTCCTTGGCATGCACGCAACCTCTACTCATATTATCACCAAAATAGGTTCTAACCCTAACTCATGTGCCACTCTAGGCATCCAATGTGTGTCATGGCCTTCTTTATACTCACCATCCCAATGCCCTTGTCCTTCCAGTGTTGTTGGCTCATGTGCTCAAACAACTTAGGGCACTCCTCATACTTATGCTTCTTCCCACACCATGAGCACTATAATAAATCTGGACACTTGCACCTGTAATGTTTTGTAGATCCATAGTTATAGTAGGTTCCTCATGGGAACTCACTTCTCCCTCCTCCATGGTTACTGTGACCACCTCCGCAAAAACCTCTCCCACATGCCCCTCCATCTGCATGTTCCTTCATAACAACGATCATATTCCTTGGAACTACTAGCAAGGCTAGTCTGGCACACACCATGATCAATGGCCTCATAAATCTAGTCAATAAGCCTACAATCCTTAGTATCATGGGTTGTAGAGGTGTAGATATTACATTAGCAAGACAATTCTTCCAGATTGCATGCTACAACAAGGGACATCTACTTGCATCATGGTCCCCATGAAAAATTTCACAATCTAATACTATGGCGTGCATACTGACTTCCAGGGGAAACTGTCCTTGGCATGCCCCTCTACTTCACAATCTATTCACCAAAGACCAATACGAGTCTCATGTGCTGAGTTTGTAGACAACTTCTCCAACTGCTTGGCCATTGTAGTGATTTGAGCCTCCAAAAAAGGGTCTCACACTAATATCAATGCTCCTAACTGCTTCAACACGTAAGGCAACCTCTAAAGCCTTACATGGGTCAGTGAATGTTTTATGTGACAATGCCCTCACTAAATGGAGTGATCAACCCTCCAAAAAACCATTGAGCATGTTATGAAGGGTGAATGTCATATGATAATTTTGATAGGAGAGCTTTAAACCATGCATCATACTCCCGCACACTCTCTACCATTCCCTGTTGGATCTCCTTCAAAGAAAGTTGATGCTCTTTTACTCAAACTTAGGTATATGGAATTCTTTTAGGAAGAATTCTTCAATGTGGTGTAGTCTACCACCATGTCTGATGGGGGTTGTACGTCCTATACCAGCTATGTGCGTACCCTTGCAATTTTGTTGTCAAAATGACTTGCCTTCCACTCCAGGGTAGTGATCCCCTTTGCACACCATAGTAATTCACACTTTTGCACATGTTCTGCAACATCCTCTATACCTTGGTAATCTGGTAAGTGTTAAGACATGATGCAACCTCGATATTTACTAGATAACACCCTAGTCGCGCTGGCACATCACTCAGCCTTGACTGAGCGCTCACCCAAAGTGTGCAAAGGTACCAGGTCCCTCTTTAGGGTTGTTGTAGCAGGATGTTAGCATGATGAAGGAAGAAACATATAGATTCATAACTAATCCATCATTCTACAATGCATGCTACCCTCAGATCTATGAAAGAACAAGTTTAAACAGTAATCATGATTGAATCAATAACATGCACTACTCAATTACACACAGAATGACACTTAGATTCAGCCAATATCTTCCATCTATTAATAAATACAGAAGCTCCTTACAGTAATGTCAATCTATACCAATGCGCATATGGATCTGATACAGTAATTCAATCATATGTGTATATCTCTATACCTCCATACATCCATCACACTCACACACCATCACATACATACATACATACATACATACATACATACATACCTACATACATACATACATACATATATATAGGGTGGGGACTTTCCCTTCACCACTTATCTATTCCAGAAATAGGCCGCATGCTATTGATAGCCACGCGCCATTTATAGGCATAGCCACACATGCAAGTGTGCTATCTATAGACCTCTTCCAGTTAACTGAAGTGTCAATCCTATTCTTAGCTCGTCTCCATGCAAAACACTTTGATCCGATCCTCCAAAGATAGACAATGCATGGCGTGCACATGTCTCTGCATCGTTGGTGTGTTCCACATGCCATCTTCTAAAAATAGGTCTTCATGCTCAAAATCAGCTAAGTCCTGAAATGCTGAACTTGCCTTCCATGCATTGGTCCTTCCTATCCTTCTGCGCCCTTGATCCTGGCCTTCTATCCCCACACAGACTCCTTGTGTGATCTCTAACAAGTATTCTTTGATCAACATTACCCCACACTAATCTCATTGTCATCCCGACAATGGGTATCTCCAAAAAATTGAAGTAAAGAATAGAAGATTGGAAAGAATAAGAATGAAAGAATGTAGATAAATAAAGAATTTTATGAGGTTATGAGGCAAGCCTCCTCTGTATCAAGTTTGAAGTATCAACTCTGGATACTCCTCCTTTATTTCGGCCTCCAAAACCTACCATTCAGTGAGTTCTTGTTCTTCTTTTTCTGGGATGTCCACAACAATGGATTCCAACTCATCCCTCGCAATCTCTCCTTTTTCATTCTACAGAACCAACACAATGCTGGACATTGATGTCATTCTTCCTTCTAAAAGATCCATCTTCTGCGATAATTAGCTTCCCAAGCTCTTCTAGCTGAGTCTTGTGCGGCTCTTGTTTGCTGCCAGGGCCTCATGCTTCTGCTTAACCATTGACAATCTTTCTGCATGGCCTAATGTCTCATCCTTCATTTCTTTCTGGACCTCATTGTTTTCTTCTAGGGTCTTTATGTTGATAAAGCCCTATGGAGCTGTGCATATGTTTAAATCCTGGTCTACTTTCTTCAATACTTCTTGTAACACTTGCAACAACCCTTCATAAGATGTAATCTTTCACATCACTGATGCTTTCTCTCATTTGACATCTTGCTCTGAGATCCTTGGCACTGGCATGCATAGAGGTTCATCTTCAAGTACCAAGTCCACCAACTTTCCTACATAGTGTATCACTGAAGGAAATGTCTGTGGTACCTTGGCCTCCAAGTGTGGCCTTGCTCTGATGACATTGTCCCCAATCTCCTCTGTGATGCTGATAAATAATTCATTTTTCTTCTACATCGAAGTCCCTCTCTTGTGTTATGTGCACTATCTCTACATCCTTTGTCTTCATCTCCTCGTGCAGCACTCTGATTGTTACAGCTTTGTCCATGTTTCTTCTAGCAACTTCAGCAGAAACCTTCACCAATGCATTGCTGACCTGCTCATCTGACATGATAGTAGGCTTTACTGTCATGTGTCTAGCTTGGGGTGCCTTCTTCAGCCGTCTTGAAAATGCATGACTCTTTGCATACATCAAATTCAGGCTCATCCATGTGGGTGTGCATTGACCATGATAGTTTCTTTTGAGTGCGCACAGTTCACCATATCCTCATCCATTAGCTCCTAGCTGAATAAATCCTTCTGTGCTATCGTGCTCTGGAAGTGGGCATGGACAATTTTTCCTGCGTCCTCTACATACCCCATGGCTGGTGGAATGTGCTCTCCACTTGTTCTTCTAGACCATTGCTGCTTAGGAACTTTAGCTTCCAAATTTGGGACTTGTGTCTCCATGTCCTGAACATTCTCTACAGCTGTCTCCTCTGGTCTTTTCTCATCCTCTTCTTTTTCCTTTGATTCCTCACCCTATTCTTCTGTGTTCTCTAGAAGTGTAGGATAATTAGGTGTGCTTTCCCTAACTCTTCCACCTCCTCATTTAACTTCAGTTTCCTCCTTCTTTGCACGGTTGCCTCCTTTTGTGGAGAGAGTCTGGGTGATCTGCGCACCGTGGTTGGAGTAGCACCTTGGGTCCTTGTTCTCCTAAACACCCTCTTAAACCTGTGCTCCCCTTGGACTACATTCAAGTCCTCATCATCCCCCTCTTGTGGCTGAGGTGGTGTAAGTGGTGCACTCAGCTTCACCCTCATTTGTAGGATGTCTCCTACCTCTATGCTCCAAACCACCACTATCTTTGCGCTCCTCCTCCTCATCCTCCACTTCAATTGGCTCTGTGGGCTTAGGCACTGGGATGTTCTCCATTGTATGCTTTCCCTTTGGTGGTGCTGGAAGTGCGAACTCACCTTCCACATACTTGTTATTCTCCATCTTTGGCTTCAGCTGAAGATACACCAATGTTGCCCCTACATCTGCTACAACCAGACTTATTGGCTTAATATTCAGCACCTCTGAAATGATCCTCTCGGTATAAGCACTTCTTCCAGGATACACATACTTCTTCCTCAACGTATGGTAGTCACAATCTACCTTATCTGCATTGAATACCAGTCAGCGCATGTCTGTAAATATGTGAACAGATGCTTGGAAATACCTTGCAGTGAATGTGTAAGGTAATTTACACCAAGGGCTCCAAACTCCATCTTTCATTGGGAAGTGTGTGATGTAGAAATGTTGATATACAACAAACTGGACTTGTTTCCCTACTACTGCTGGTAGGTCCTTTGGGATGTGCCACTCTTCTCCAAATGCCGCGTGGAGCTTGTCATACCATTTCTCCACCCTTTTCTTTACATCATCTGTCATGGCCCCTTTACATAGGTACTTGCTGAATCTTTCAGCTGGTGACTTGTTCTCCATGGGGTATTCCCATACTTTTTCCTTTGGTCCATCTGGTACTCCAATTTCCATGAATACCAGTGATAGTAGAACAACCCCAAAGCTGATCTTCCCTCCTGTGTGTGCACTTCCTTGACTATTTGTTCTACAATATAGCCTACAATGTTGTAGATTTGCCCCTTCTGACATCTTACATGCAACATGTAACCACATAGTATTTACCTGTGACCACCACTCCTGATCATTCAACTTTGTAACAAGGTGTGTTGCTACTTGCACAACTAGATAGTTCTTCAATTTGTCTATATCCATACCGCGCGGACCCTTCAGGTACCCCAACTCCTGTCTGGTCTTTAAAATCATGGCTTTATCTATGAGATCACTTTTTATGTCCTCTCCTGTGGCCTTCAAACCTGTAACTGATGAGATAAGCGCAGATGAGATTCTAACTCTGCTGTGTCCTGCAAAGTAGAAGAAGTCCTCGTGCACTCTGCTCATGAGCCACTGATACAAGGGCTCATACTTCCGAAATATGGAAGCTCATATAATTGGTAGACCCCAATTCTCTTTAGAAGCTTCTCACCTACATCATCATAAATTGGCATGTCATCTGTCCGTACACTTGTTCATCCTAGCAGTGAGTAAGGAATCGAGCTCCTTCTTGTTCTCTGAAGTCCTGTGATTGTATTCACTTACTTTTCTCTTTCTGATGGGTGAATCCCATTCCTGGCTCGATGATGACTCCTTCTGGATATTACATTTCTGAAAAATCACTTTCGGGTGCCATCTCTTCCTCCTCGATGACCACCTTCTTCTTTCCTTTTACTGCTATTGTAGATGCCTTCTTAGGTGCCATTTTTACCTTGTAAACATCTCCTCTTTAACTCTGCAACTTTGTGAATCAAACCCTAGCTCGATTCAATCATGCCCTAGGTGGAAACTTCATGTCCTAACTCCTTTCTATCTCCCTGCTTCACTCAAACCCTTCACCACTGGGGACACAAGCTTCTTTTCACACAGATCTGGTTGTCACGCTTGGTTTCACACCCTTCACACCTTAACCTGATCACTCGGCTCTTCGCACTTGGCTCTTTCCTCAAATACTCTTAGTCACAATGGTAAAAATGAATCCGCATTCCATCCTTATATAATTTTTTCAAATTTTGATGCATTTATTGCTCCTTCACCTACCAAATATCCCCTCATTCATTGACCAAATTCATTCATTCCACACGGTACATCTTCACACCCCAGCTATAACCTTCTAGCACCTTCCTACCCTCTGGTCACAGACTTCTCTTCAGCGTGTGCCCTTGCACCTGAGTACCTCATCACTGTACCTTCTCCTGGTAGTTATCATGGCCTCCGCTTACCTCGCATTATACTGTTCTTTCATTCATCTCCATCCTTGGTCACTTTTGAGAAGCAATCTTCTTTTGACTTAAAGCACACCCGTAGCAGCTTATTCCTTTCACCTTTCAATTCCCACAGTCTTTTACTTGGATAACTACAACCACCCCACACTAAAGGTATGTGCAGTCCTCTATGCATAAACATTCTTCACATAGTAATTAGCTTCATGCACGCAAGTGCTTATTACACAAGAACAACAACTAAATTGACAAAGCATAGTGACAATGAAGGAAATACATTAAGGAAATACAAAATTGAAAACCTAATCTAAATGGAAATACTACCTTATTACAAACACCAAGAAGACTTATTTATAGTAGGGCTTCAGCCTACTCTCGTTAAAGTAACTGGGTAGCTGTGTTCCATCAAGTGCTTCTAACTGGAAAGCACCTGATTCAAGTATATAAGTGATGACATATGGCCCCAACCAATGTACTTTGAGCTTTCCTGGATGGCGCAAGAACTTTGAGTCATAAAGAAGTACCATTTTTCCAATCTCAAACTTCTTATCCCTTATGTTTCTGTCATGCCATGCCTTCTGCCTGGCCTTTTCCTTGCTTTTGACTCCATCGTGTCTATGGCTCGTTGCTCATCCAGTTGAATCATCTTCTCGATATGCTCTTCTAAATCTTGTTCATCAGCTAGACCTCCAACACACGCAATGTGCAAAGAAGGTAACATAAATTCTATAGGGAGAATGGCTTCCGTGCCAAACACCAACTGAAATGGTGTGGCTTTGTTCAATCTCTTGTAAGTTGTTCTATATGCCCAAAGAACAGCTGACACTTTGTCATCCCAATCCTTTCTTCCAGCATCATAAATTTTTGTCAAAGTCTAGCTCAAAATCTTGTTGAAAGCCTCAGCAGTTCCATTTTCCTGAGGATGGTAGGGTGTAGTTTTATGGTGTGCAACCATAAACTCATCTAATAGGATCCTGATTGTCTCATTCAAAAAGTGTGTACCCCTATCACTTGTCAAGCTTAAAGGACATCCATATCTTGTAAGAACATTCTCCCATAGAAACCTAGCTATCTGTAGCTGTTGTACAGTCCTTCGTAGGTGCTGCTTCTTCCCACCATGTGAGATAATCTATGCAAGTAATGATATAGCATGATCCAGTCCTACGCGCGGCTGGCAAAATAGGTCCTAAAAAGTCAATGGCCCATTTCTGAATGGTTCGGCACTAGTAATTGGTCTCAAAGGCATCTCATCTCTTTTCCCTAGTTTTCCTAGGCACTGAAAATGATCACACGCCTTACAATATTCTTTACAGTCCTTATACAATGTCTCCCACCATAATCCAACAAGTAGGATCTTCCAGGTAGTCGCATCACCTGCATAATGGCCTCCTACAATACCACCATGGGCTTCTTCCATAATATCCTTGTGCTCATGCTCTAATACACAATGATGTAATACTTCATCTCTTCCTAGCTTGTAAAGGTCACCACTGATTAACATAAATGGTGTTGTGCGTATAGCAAGCTGTTTCTTTTCTAATGCTTTCATTCCTTCTGGTGCCATACCTGTTCGTAGAAAGACAACAATGTCTTCTAATTCCATGGGTGCGTGTTGTAACCTATATAACTGTGCATCTGGCATGGTTTCTTCAATTGTCTATGCTTCCTCTCCTGAATTGATTCTAGATAAATGGTCTGGTCCAGAATTGCTTTTCCCTGGCTTCACCACAACTGTGAAGTCAAACTCTTGAAATAGGAGCACCCATCTACATATGCGCCCCTGTAAGATGGGCTTGTTTACCAAGTACTTCAATGCCATGTGATCTGTATAAAACACAAATGGTGTTGCTAACAAGTACTGTCAAAACTTGTGCAATGCATAGATCATTGAAAAAGCTTCACACTCTGTAGTTGTATAATTCTATTCAGCAGGAGTCAGCTTCCTACTAGCAAAACAGATTGGATGATCTATAATACCTTCACCAGGTTGAGCTAACACAACACCAATGGCCATGCCAGAAGCATCCACATGCACATGAAATGGTTTATCCCATGAGGGAAAGCGCAGAATGGGCATGGTAGTAAGTTTCTCTTTTAATATCTCAAATGTGCGCTACTATGGTTCTCCCCAATAAAATGTACCTTTCCCCTTCAGTAACTCTTCCAAGGGTGCAACAATTTTGGCATACCCTTTGATGAATTTTCTATAATATCCTGTATGACCTAAAAATCCAGCACACCTCACTTTGACTGGTAGGCACTTCCAGGCCTAAAATGACTGCAACCTTAGCTGGATCAACCAACAAACCTTCCTTACAGATTATATGTCCTAACAGTATCCCAAATGGCATAGAAAATATGCATTTCTTGATGTTCAAAGAGATACTCAATTGTCTGCACCATTCAAACATTAAGCACAGATTGTCACAATGATCTTTCACAAGCCCATATACTGTCCAATCATCTAGGTAAACCTGTAAGAAGTGGTGAATAAAATATTTGAATGCCTGAACAACTATGCACGAGAATACAATAGGTGACACATTTTTCAATCCAAAAGGCATCACAGTATAGGAAAAACTACCCCATTCAGTAGTAAATGTTGTCTTTTCTTGATCTTCCTGAGCAATCCTAACCTGATGATACCCTGGAAAACCCATCTGTGAAGGAATATATTTCACGCCCTGCAACTCCTTCTAGTATTTCCTCAGTGAATGGCATAGGGAATGGATCTGTGATGCATGCAACATTCAGCTCCCTGTAGTCCACACATATTCTAATTCATCTGTCCTTCTTGATACTGATCACCATTGGGCTAACCCATTCTGACTCATCAAGGGGCTTGATAATTCCAGATTTCAACATTTTATCAATTTCTTCTTTTACCTTTTCGTGCAAATTAGGATTCATTCTGTAAGGTCTCTTTCTAACTGGTCATGCACCATCCTTAAGTTTTATCTTCATTTCCCCAAGTGATTCATGCATGCCTTTAAGTTCATGATACCCTCGAGGGAATAAGTCCTGATAATCCCTGAGTAACTCAATGATCTTTGCTACCTCCGAGTCTGACCAGTAGTCTCCAATTATGGCCTCCTTAGGCTCAGCCTCTGAACCTATATTCACCTTCTTTGTCTTCATGGGTTTGTGATAGGCATGCGTATCCTTTTCTGCACTGTCCAAGACCTCGCACCCCTTGTGAATGTTCAATATCTAGGTTCTCAACTTCCTCATCATCCACGATGTAAACCATCTTTCCTTTCTCTTTCTCAAGGCAAGCACGTTCAAGTAGTATGGAGTCCATTTCTTCTTCCTTTTCAAAATGTGCTCCGGACTCTGCCTCACCAAATAATTCCTGAATATGCTCTTCTACTTTTGCACTATCTCCCATAGTTAAGCGCTTGACAAATTTTAATGCCTCTTCTACGGGAGGTTTAGTCAAGAAGTAGTCAAAGGTCTGGATCATTCCTATAGTCAAATCTTGCCAGTTCCTAGTCTCTCTATGTAGTTCTGCATATACATACCAAGGCACGTGCACATCCTTGTAGCGTAGAATACAATCTATGCACCCAGAGTGAAGGTGGTAATGCTTCCTGTCCTGCTGTCCAGAGTCTCTCACACTGCTGAATGTGATGTTGAACAGGTTGATCACCATGATAAGTGCAGATCTGTGTAGGTGCATTGTTCCTTATAAACCTAGTAGATAAAGTGACTCCAATCTCTTCCCAGTTTATAAGATTATCTCTATGGACTACCCACCAGCGTGCGTTGCTGTCCCACGCAAGGTATATACTAACATATCTCTTCTCTTAATTTGATTTGTCCACTGTGTTTCCATGGCCTTCAAAAATGTAGGAAGATCTTCTGCCCTTGTATACCAAGGTATTGTGCTACCTATCCATCGAATTGAACAAAGTCCATTCTTGCACGCAACCGTGCTTTTCACCTCGTGCCCTACTAATTCATATGTACCATGAGCCCAATTGTCGCAAGAAATACTCGTAGTATCACTAATAGAATGAGAATCCTCCCACTGTAGGATGCCTTCTTTTGATGGCTCATTGACCTCTGGGTCCTGAATAATGCGTACATAAATTCTGTTTAAGTCCTCCTCACTTAGAGGCTCAACATATGGTGTAGACTTCCCATCTGTCAAAGGTATCACAACCCTTTCCTCCTTGTTTTCAAAGCTGATATACCCCTTATTGAATCTCAAGTCAGCATTATTCACATAACACCAAGGGCATCCAAGCAGGGCTATGGAAAATTGTCTACTTCTGCAAGTGCTAATACCTCAAAATCCCCAGTGAACTTGGCCCCTTGTATAGTTATAGATGCATCTTTCAAAACTCCTATGGGAGTGGCCTTAGTTTGGTTTGCCATAAATAACACATTAGATGATGGCTGCAATGGAGGCCTCCCCATTTGTACCCATGCATCTAATGTAAGCACATTTACTTCCGCACCTGTATCAATCAATATGTTGCTCAACAACCACCCATCCACAACAACATTAGAGTAATTTATTTGTCATAGTCAATGCTATCAGGGGGAAGATTTGCATGCAAAATCTTTCATCCGGTCTCAAGACTTGTGCGTGGAGTGTTCCCTTTTAACCAACTTCCTAATAGTGGAATAATGTTCTCCTGGTGCAACATTTTACACACCTCTCGTAGATCATCGATATCAGTTTGGACTATCTCTGATGCTTTCTTCTGCTCCTTTAGGTATTGTATCTCACCCTGAAGATTCCTTAGCACTTCCATGGTATCCTGGTAAACTTCCTTCTGATGAGTAGGATCTGGGTACCTTGCATGCAAAACCTCCTCCTTGGTGATCGTAGGCTTTTGGTGCAATGCCTCTCTTGCACGCGTTGCTTCAATGCATGTAGTAATCTTCACTATCAATGCCTCAGGTCCTTCTACTATCTTGGGCATCCACTGATCTTCTACCACACACTGGATTCTAACCATCATGATGCCTTTGTTTTCTTTCTTATGTTACTTACTCAGATGCTCATATAAGTTCTGGGCACTCTTCATAGCTATGGTTCTTTCCACAGAAATAACATGCAATATTCTGAGGACATTCACACCTATAGTGGTTAGGAGATCCACACGTATAACATGTTCCATGAGGGAACTCACCTCTTCCTCCACCACGGCCTCATCCTCCATATCCACCATGATATCCACATGTCCCTTCCATGACCTCCTTCAAAACACCCCTCATTCCTGTCATAGCACATTTGATTATGATCCTGATCTTGGTGCTCATTCTTACCCTTAGAATTATCTGTTACACTTGTCTGTCATACCCCAATGTCTATAGCATCCTAGATCTGACCAATCAACCGACAATCCTCAGTATCATGGGTCGTGGACCTGCAAATCTTACAAAAGCAAGATACATTCTTCCTTATCACGTGTTGTAACAAAGGACAGTGACTAGCATCATGATTCAAATGATAGATCTCACAGTCCAACAGTAATGAGCATACAGATCTATGAGGGCAACTATCCTTGGTGTGACCTTCCACTTCACAATTTGTACACCAAATTCCTGAGCGCGTTTCATGGGCTGAATTTGCTGATAGCTTCTCTAACTACTTTGTCCATAGCTGTAATATGTGCCTCTAAGAATGGACTAATGCCAGTGTCAATGCTCCCAACTACCTCAGCATGCAAAGTTGCTTCCAGTGCTTCACGTGGATCAGTGTATGTCTTATGTGACAATGCCCTTCTAAATGGTGTAATCAATCCTCCAATGAACCATTGTGCATGTTGGCTAGCGTGAATATCATAAGATAGCTTAGATAGAAGTGTCTTAAAATGAGCATCATACTCACGTACACTCTCAGTAGTTCCTTGCTTGATATCCTTGAGCACACTTATACTCTTCTACTCAAACTCAGGGATATGGAACTCTTTCAAGAAAGCATCCTTCAATGCTGCATAATCCACGCAAGTTTGATCAGGGTCAAACTTCCTATACCAGCTGTGTGCACGTCCCTGTAATGTAGTAGTGAATTGACTTGCCTTATGCTCAGCAGTCATGATCCCTTTAGCGTGCCACAAGATTTCACACATATGCACATGTTCGGCAGCATCCTCTATACCTCTATATTCTGGGAGATGAAGAGACATCTCCATATAGATATTTTGTGGTTGCTGTAGACCTTGACCACCTGATCCAGAACCTCCTATGTTCCCTCTACCTCCAGAACCACCAGATCCACCAGAACTAGAACCACCTATACCTCTTGATCCTCCACCTGTAGTTAGAATAGGACCTGTAGATGTAATCCCCTGTGCTTTGATAGTAGTACTATACTGAACCCCTACAGTCTGTGAGGTAGTTCCACTTCCAGAGGTGAATCCAACATTCTGTGCATGCTCACATTTGTGTGGATGATGTGCCTAAGAATGTTCCTCCAAATAACATTGAAGTCATCTGTCCTGCCATTGATGTACTTGATCCCTGACTTACTCCTGCTCTCCTACTTCCCAAGTTAGCTTGCTGGTTACTTGTCATACTAGATACTGGAAAACCAAGCACAAGGGCTAGGTCACCAGGTGGATTAAGATGCATGCCCTGCGGTCCAGGTAGTCTCTACTGGCACACTTCTATGTGAGGCTGAGGGGGGATCTCTATCATGCTTTCCAAGATGGGGGAGTTCCTGATGCTCTAGCTCCACGTCTTCTACGTGAGCTATAAATCCTTCACGAGCCATCTCTCTCCTCAATGCCATAATTTCTACAATATAATGTTGCTTCTCTATCTCCCTCTCACATGCCTCATTATACTTAAGCCACCTTTCCTCTCTCTACCTCTCTACCGCTAGGTCTTCCATCTTTCACCAAACTTGTTCCTTCCCTCACGTGGTGAAGTTTAGTTAGCCATCGGTTTACTCTCTAGGTTCAAAGTTACCATCAAGATCTTGATCACTAGTGGAATACCTTACAAATATGCTCCTCTTGGATACCACAAAAACTAGAATTCAGCTACCTTTGGGAAAGAGTACATCAAAATTGAATATTCCAGAATATAATTGTTTAGAACACCACGAAACCACATATCTACAGCATGAGTCAAGATCAGATCAACATCATAAAGGGCTGAAATTCTTCCTGTGTCCAGACAAGTGTACGTGATACCTCCAATTCCACTAAGATGCATAGGTAGTAAGCCACTCGTATAGTTCTACTAGAAAGATAGTGAAAAAGCTCTCATATAAGTTGTCATATAGATTTTGTTCTACCCAAGTGCTTGTGCATTAAACTCAGATCCACTGTTGAACCGCTATGTGCATATTATTCCTCCAGATTGTGTATCCATTCCTCAATACTTGCTAGAGTTAACTGGTATGTCTTCATCGTGAACCATCCTGAAAACAACTGAAAAAGAGGTCCCAAAACAGAACCAATGATGCAGCCTAGAATTTACCAGATAACACCCTAGTCACACTGGCACATCACTCAGCCTTGACTGAGCGCTCACCTAAAGCATGCAAAGGTACCAGGTCCCTATTTAGGGTTTTTGTAGTAAGATGTTAGCATGATGAAGGAAGAAACATATAGATTCATAACTAATCCATCATTCTACAATGCATGCTACCCTCAGATCTATGAAAGAACAAGTTTAAATAGTAATCATGATTGAATCAATAACATGCACTACTCAATTACACACATAGAATGACACTTAGATTTAGGCAATATCTTCCATCTATTAATAAATACATAAGATCCTTACAGTAATGTCAATCTATACCAATGCATGTATGGATCTGATATAGTAATTCAATCATATGTGTATATCTCTATACCTCCATACATCCATCACACACACACCTACATACATATATATAGGGTGGGGACTTTCCCTTCACCGCTTATCTATTCATGAAATAGGCCACATGCTATTGATAGCCACATGTCATTTACAAGCATAGCCACACATGCAAGTGTGCTATCTATAGACCTCTTCCAGTTAACTAAAGTGTCAATCCTATTCTTGGCTCATCTCCATGTAAAACGCTTCGATCTGATCCTTTAAAGATAAACAATGCATGGCATGCAAGTCTCTGCATCGTTGGTGTGTTCCACATGACATCTTCTAAAAATAGGTCTTCATGCTCAAAATTGGCTAAGTCTTGAAAGCTAAACTTACGTTCCACGCACGGGTCCTTTCTGTCCTTCTGCACCCTTGAACCTGGCCTTCTATCCCACGCGGAATCCTTGTGTGTTCTCTAAAAAGTATTCTCTGATCAACAAGACATCTCAAAGAACACCTGAGGAGGTGACTGAGGCACATGTCCTCCTAATTCAGATCCTTGGTTTCCTCTGGTGTTTCCTCCTCCACCAGATCCACTGGATCCACCAGGTCTTGTGCCCCCAGATCCACCAGTTCCACCTCCAGATCCTCTTGTAGCCGACAATGGGCCTGAAGTGGTCATGCCTCGTGTCCCCAATGTTCCACTGAGTTACACGCTAACGGTATACAAGATGTATCCACTGCCAAAGTGTATCCCGCGGCACTCCTAGATGCGTTGCTCAAACCTTGTGTACTTGCACTTTGCCCAAAAAAATCCTCTAAACAACGGAATGGTGTGTGCAACCATGGATGTTCCAAACAAAAAAATATATCTCCTGGACACCGATCAGTCACTCCTAATGATACCAATTGGGTTATCAATACTTCTCCCTTGATTTGGAAAACCAAGCACCAGGGGTTGGTCGCCAGGTGGGTTCAGATGTGCACCGATGGATCTTCTTTCTCCATGCGATGAACTCTCATCAAAAGCTAAAGGGGCATCTCTCCCGCACTTACCAAGATGGGGTGGCATAGACTTCTCAGGCTCCACATCCTCCGCATGAATTTTAACACCTTCGTGTAACATCTTCCTCCATAGATCCATCACACTTATAACCTTGCATTGTCTTGTCATCTCCCTTTCACAAGCTTCATTATACTTGATTCGTCTCTCCTCCCTTTCCTTTTCAGTCGTAATGTCTGCCATATTCCTCCACCATAACTTCCTCTCCCAGCACTCAAAGTAGCTTATCCAACCATGGGGAATGCTTCCAAACTCAAATAAATGACCAAGATCGTCATAGCCAGAGGAATATCACCCAAAAATGATCCTCTAGGCTCCCTCAGAAACTTGAACTAAGCAACTTCTGGGAAAGAATACATCAAAATTATGTATTTTAAAGTATGACTGGCCAACACTCCCTTCCACCAATGATCAATAGCACGTGTCTAAGTCATATCTACATCCTGCAGCCTCTAATATTCATCTTGAGTCCACACATGTGATCTATAGTACCAGCTTGATCTGGATGCATATGCTGAAAGCCATTCATATAGCTCTACTGGGAAGCATCAAAAGAATGTCTCATATAGCTCATGGTATAGGTTCTCTTCTACCCATATACACGCATTGAACTTAGGTCCAATGCTAAATCTTTGAGCAAACTTGTTCTCCATGCTCTTGAACCACGTTTCAACACATTCTAAAGTCAAGCACTCTATCATTACACATCATAAGGACAAAAATGCATGCCATTTCTCACAATAACTTCAAAAAGAGGTCCCAATAATGGAACCAAGGTGTAGTCATTTTTATGCCTTTCAAAGAACAAGGAAATCCCATGCGTGTTGGCCTATCACCCAGTGGGTGTTGGGTGCTCACCCGAGGCATGCACGGTTGCTGAGCTCCTCCTTTATGTGAGTTGTGTGAGGATGTATTATTTATGACAGAGACTTAAGTGAAGAGAATGGAAATGAACCATACATTCATCTTATAACTTAGAATGGGCTTTTATACCAATGTATTCATTTTGATAAGAAAAGCATTATAGAACATAGATCTGAATCAAAATATAAAGGAAATGCACAGGGGTTTACACCCACTCATATAAAATATGTATAAAACCAATCCATACATATATAAGTAAAAACTAGAACCACATATATCCATATTAAATATGTTTGGTAATCACATTGCACTCATTGAGGCCATCATAGATCCATATAATAGTGAAAACCAATGTCATGCATCAGAACTGGACTTAAGCCCCTCATAGTACAAAGAAAAATATTCAGACCCATCCCCTTGTTACATCATACTCCTACATATTCTCTAATCCTAACCCATAGAACTCTCACAGTATTTCTAAATAGCTTCACCTCTTTCCATTCTCTTGGTATCTCCTGTATATATCTCTTTCTTCTATCGGGTTCTTGTATATATAGCCTTAACAAGCACCACCATGCCTTTATAAAGTTGTAGAATGGTTTCCAAGTGTCCAATTGGTCCTCCATGGGAGCATGTTCCTTCAGAATTGAGCTCTCCATTCTTTGCCATGATTGACCTTCTAGAATCTTCTATCACAAGGTATATTCCTTTCATGAGCACCAAGTTGCCAGGTTGGCACCTTATCCAATCTGCATGCACAGTCGAGTCATGTTTTCCTCATGTTCTACCCGATATGCCAAATATGGCTAAGTCCCAAAGAATTTTCTCTACCTTGCGTGCACACACCATTGGTTCTACTAAACTCTCCTAAAACCTTGTCTTATGTGCTTTCGCCTTGCGCGCCCTCATGTCTTCTTGTACTTAGCCAATATTTTAGGGGACCAAAAATTCTCACTTTGAAAAGAGGTCCTAATAACGGAACCAAGATGTAGTCATTTTTATCCATCTACTAACTTCTAACCCCATGCACACCAGCCTATCACCCAACAGGTGCTAGACACTCGCTCAAGGCACGTGCGGGTGCCGAGCCCCTCCTTTATGTGAGCATTGTGAGAAGATATTTCAATTGTTACAGGATTAGTTGTAGAGAAGTGAATATTCATGTAAAAGCACAACATGAGCTATCATATCGTTTATACCCAAGCATTTAATAACAATAGAAACATCACGACATGAAATACAAAGAACATATTTGCCATAAAACATAGGGAAATAACACTAGGGTTTATGACCATAAACCAAATTATTCATAATAGAGCCATATATTTATATTGATCATAGTCTCAACAACCACATTACATTCAAAAGGGTCGTATTAGACCAAATGTAATGAGACAGGGATTGAACCCATATATCAGAGGTCCTAGCTATGCTTTCCTTATCAAATTGTTTTTACATGCCTATCCCTTAGACATGATAACCTTCCTACAATCCTCTAATGATAACCCCAACTGCTAGGGCCTCCTAGTATTTTCTACAGAGCTTCACTCTCTTCATATTATATGTCCTCTATCTATGTCTTCCTCGATCTCTCTTGACACTCCCTTGATGCCCTCTTGATGCTCTTTTTTTCTACCTGAGCATCTCTATATATAGGTTTAGAACCCACTGCCATGCATTCCTCCAGAAGTAGATCACTTGCGAGGTGTCCATGTGGTCCTCCAATGAAGCATGCTTATTCTATTCTAAGCTCTCCACTTTCTACAATGATGTCTTTCTAGGAATATTCCATGTGTGGAATATTATTTCCCTGACCACCAAGTCTCCAATATGGCACCTTATCCACTCAACATGCTTAGTCGGGTCACATTTTTCTTCAAGTGCCTTAAGAACACTAACTATGGCTAAGTCTTTAGACCCAGTGTATTGCCTTGTGCGCACACCTTGGTTTCTCATAAACCCTTCTTAAACCCTTATCCTGCGTGCTTCTCCCCACATGCCTTTCTTCTTATTGGCCCTACATGCGTTGCTCCCTTTGGTACTTAGCCAATATTTCATGTAATGCCTCCAAACATGACTAATACCTATGATGATTTCTACTTTAGAAGTAACAAATGTTGACAGGTGATTTTTTCTTATGATGATGTACTCTTATGACTTTGGAAATCATGTTTGCAGTAGAAAATAATTCATCCGTTGAGCAGGTACATTATGTCATGTTTTTGTTGTATTTAATAAGAGCAACCCACCTCCTTATGCATAATTAGTTCACTTCTTGAATTGAGAAATTTGGTTTCTATTTTAATAAACTCTTCTTTCAGAACAACATTATCTTGGATCAATTCCATTGATCCAAGGTATGCTTTTAATTCATAATTTTGTGGTCATAACAACCAAGCCACTTAGATCAGTTGATCGCTGGATATCAGACTGTGCTAGAGAATTGATGAAGTCTTCAGAATCCTGTTGTATGTTGAATGCAGATGACATGACTGGTTCTTCTTTTGTTAGCATGTAATGTTTACTTCGAATGGGAACCTATTGTATCTATGTCTAAATGTTAGTAACTATGTCCTAGAGCTAATTCTAACCTATGTCTCTATGATCTTTTGTTAGTTAGAATGTTAAGACTAATACTATGGACCTACCTATGAACCTATGATGATTTCCTAAACTAAATTTAACCTAACTTAAAGTATGGCTAACCTAAAAGGGGCCTAAGGGAACAACATGGGAATTGGGTGGTTGGTGGCATCAGTTTCTAGATATTAAATGATATTTAATGTTGTCTTATCTCTTCCTACTACCAACTTTGGCTGTGGGCATTGGAAAAATTAGGGGAGGCTAAGTTGGCACCTCCACCGAGTTTGGTTGCATGCAAATTTGAATTTAGTCTTGCCAAATATGGAGATGGTGGTGGCATGGAAAAAGGAGGGAACTAAAAGTCCTTGGCATTTAATGTTTTTGAACTTGGAAAAACTTGCCTAGGAAAATGCATGAGGGGTTTTGCATGGTTGTTTTGATCTTTCAGTTCATTTTTGAGCTCGAGCTCTACATGAATTTTTTCAGTTCATTGAATCTCTAGTTTGATTCTTGCATGACTGGTTATTTTTGCATTGCATAGAGCTATTATTGGACTCTATAAAAAATATAAGAAGAAGGTAGAAGTGGTGGAATTTGGTTGATGTTGCGTGGAGAAGAAGAGGTTGTTGAAGTTCTTCTTGGAAATCTTCTACAAATCGGTGAAGGAGAAGCTCTATCAGGCATGATAGGATCTACCCATTAAGTTGTTTTGCTTTTACTTAATTGATTCATTAAAATAACTCTGCTCTTCTTGGGAACAATATGGTTTTAACATGGTTGTTTAGATAATCTCTTTATATGTTTATTTTGTGGTGTTGTTTATATGAATGTTGTTTCGACTCCTCTGGTAAGAGGGAAGTGTGATCTAGGTTTCATTTTCTCTTGATTGATTTGTTGGGTTATGCTTTTATCCTTTTGCATGAGCTTGAGTTGATTTCAAAGTTGTTGGTGATCTTGTTTGGAACTGTGTAAAAATTTTAGTGGCTCGGTTGCTTAAATTTGTGGGACTTGTTGTAGAATATCTTATTTCACCACTATGGAAAGACTTTAGGTGTTATTCTGTTTGTATATCTTGTTTGATTATTTGACCTTGGATGAATCTGTGTGAAGGGTAAACTTTTGGGACTCTGGTTTTAACATATTCTTCCAAGTTCTTATAGAAGGCTCAAAAAAATTGTGATCATGTATGTTTCCTTATCACTTCAAGATTGTGATTTTGGGTTCTTGTTTTTCTTACCCTCCCCATTGCAGTCGTCTGTCCCTGTGATTTTTTGGGAAAGATGAATTGTTCAGGGATTTTTGCATGGAATGGAGTTTTCATCTATTTGGGCTTGCTATAACTTTTTCATTCTTTAATTGAGGGTATAGTAAGTATAATCTTGTTAGCTCCTTGAAAGGAATCCTTTCTTACAGAAGTATAATTTTCTTGGAAGCTCCATAAGGGAAGTGTTATTCTGTTCTATTATTTTAAGTATTGGGTAACCTCTGAAATTGAGGCAACTGTTGCTTAAGAAAGAAAAATTTATTAGGTATTTGCATGTTGTTTTATAGTTGTTGTTGTCAACTTGAACATTCTGAACAGTTCTATGGACATTGTTTGATGTGTTTAGTTGCATGATCTTTGATCTTGGCCATCGAACTCAGTTTTAGTTCATTTATATTTTTGACAATATTATTTTGATGAAAAATAATGGTGACCCATGTTGGTTAAATCACATTATATACTTCCTTCCTCTTGTGGATATAAGTTAGGAAGACTGAGTAGACTTACCCTTCAGATAATCTTCTTCCTTTCTCCTCTGATGTCTGTTGGAAAATGGTTACTTGTTGTCTTATGGATTTAGGTGTTATCTTTACTGTCCCCATTGGATGATGAAAGGTAATGATGTTTTGGTTTGTCATTTCTTCCCTTCTTTGGGACTGTTGTCATTCAATTTGATCCCTGATTCGTTCTCTATTTGGGATTTTGGTTTGGGACAGTATATACTGAGCTTGTTAGTATTTGTTCTTAGTTATCTTTGGTCTCTTCCTAATCATGCTTAGAGTTAAGAGAATATATATTAATATATATATATATATCTCTTTCTTTTCATCAATCTTCTTCCTGCTTCAAACTGGATGAAGGTGATGTCCTTCTTTGATTGATACCATTATTTAAATTTTGGACTGTTTGATAAGATTGAGTTCTGGTTGTGCTAGGGAAGCATAGCTGAAGTAGTGAATGGTTGGATGGATTATTGCATTTGGTTGGAAATATTTGAGTAAATCTTTGTGTTAGTAGGAAATATTGGTATGATTGATTTAGTTATATCTGATTGTCAAATCTTACCATTCTACTCTCTTGACTTAACGATGGTAATGTTTGTATCTCTTTGGGCATTGAGTGTAGTCCCAATTGCAGGCCAATTTAATCATATCCTTTTGATGAGTTATGTTTAGTGTTGGAATTTAACTTAAATTGGGTTCTAATTCTGAAATTGAGTATTAGGATATTTAAATCAGTAACACATTTAAATTATGTGATTTGGATTATCCTAAACTTACTCTTGTGTTTCTAATTTGGATTATTGGCATCTCAGAATTTAGGATGAATTTAGGTGAAAGAAATGTCGAGATGGATGTATTGTTGTTTTATCTACTGCTGAACTATTCCTAAAAGATAGTTAGGATAGTTTTCTTCTTATGTTAAATAGGTTTAACTAAGAAGAGAATCATGTAAAGTAATGTATGAAAATCATATTGGGATTGTGATGAAACATTACTTATCTGAATTAGTTATTTTATTCTTTTTATGAATGACAATAGTATAGAAGGTTGAAGTTGTTATATCATGATCTATTCTTACTTATGTTATGGTTTATCACTTTTTCTCTCTCTCTTATTTGTGTATAGTAACTCCTTTTGGTATGTCTTTCTGAATTTCTCAGGATTGTTTCATAACAACATAGTTCTCTTTATGAAATAGTTAGCTAAAAGCACATCATTTTAATTTTTAGTGCTTATCATCCTCAATTCAATGAACTGACCCATGCTAGCAATTTTGCAGATGGTCTTCATAAGTGATGAAAGGAGAAAATATTTATAGGAAGTTACATTTGTTTACCAAAGAGATTGATCTTTTATGATGAAATATGTTCCTTATTGAAATGTATTTGATGGAAAAATAAATTTGTACTTGTAATTGATCTTGTTATTGTTGTTTGACATTAAAATGTATGAAGTGGTTGGACTTATAATGTATGAATCATCTTGATGAATGAAATATTTGTGGACTTTCTTGTACTTGATGTGTAATCCTTTTGGGGTATTCTGTGAATGGAAATGTTATGTTTTACTCTAATTTTTCTATTAGTAACATACCATTTTGGGTTGGAATAGATTGAATAAGAGATCAGGGGTACTAGATGTACTACCCTCTCTAGTGAAATGTAACTTATTAAGTTGACATTCGTGCATGGATATTCAACTATATCACTATGGCTATATTAAATCAAATGTTTTTGGGTGAATAAATCTATGATAATAACTTATAATATACTATGGGGTTATAAATGAACATTTACCCCTTTATAAGAAAAAGGGAAGACAACTTCCATGCAATGAAACATAGACTTTTTTAAAGACATTTTGGGAATGAATCTGAATGTTATCCTTGGATAGTGGAAGGTGTGCTTCCCTCTGATTAGTTCCTTAACTAGAATAGGAATGAAGAAAAAGAAAATAATTGGGATTAGACTTCATTCCAATGAATTCTAATATAAAAATAACTGACTCATAACTTAAGTAAGCTAAGACTTGGGTAAGTAAATAAGCAAACATCACTTAAATGTATGATGGATATGTTATATAAAATATAAATCTGAATGTTAATGGTATAAAAAAATAACTTATGAAATGATTAGGGGGAAGATGTATCTACAGACCTACTTCTAATTGCAGTTTTTAACTTAGAACCCTAATGTTAAATGAACCTAGTTGCTTGGTAGGGTAACTGCAATTAATCCCTAATGAGATAATTAATAAGTCATTAACTTTCTATAAGGTATGTTTTCCCAGATGAGGAAATCTCATATGGATGTTGACACACGCCAACTGTAGGGTAGTACCTTCAGGAAGACTAGGGTCTTCATGAGGATATTATGTTGTAGTTGACATGTTTCAACACCCTTTGAGTTTGTTCATGTAGACTAACATAAAATCTGACTTGATCATAGTTCTTCCCTAGGTAGGGATAAGGGCATGACCTAGTGTCGAGGTCAACTCACATTGACTTAGGATGAATAGACACACCCAATCACATGTAAGTCGATTGAGTATGTCTAAATACCCTTAGTCACCATAAGCAGTCCTCCACACTAGACCATGTTGATAACCTTGGCTAGGGTTAAACCTTGAACAAGTGGACTGATAGAAGTCAGTGAGGACCATTCTAGATAACAAATTGAGTGAGGTGAAGAGCATATTCCATTTGATGAGTATGTTGTCAAGGAATATAAATATGAACAGTATGTTTAAAATCTTTGGCCAAAGTATCACAAGCTACTGGTTATGTTGTCCTATGTCACCTAGTTTAAGAAGCAGGGATTTCAGATGAATATCGATAACAGGTATTCAGATAGGCCTCTTAAACAAAACACTTAATACCCCAAAAAGGGTAAAGGAATCAAGTATACATAGTATACAAATTATTAAGTTAACATGAGAGATCAATATGATACCGAGTCATGAAATAAGATATCAGTGTTCCACCGTGTCATTACAGTTGCATATGGTTTTCTGTTATGAGATTGATTGGATTTGGAATGTGTGTTCTAAATTATGTTAATTTAGAACAAAGAACATTATGAAAAAATAAAATTCCCTTATTTCTAAAGTTTTAAAATGGGAATGTTACATTTCAAGACCCAATAATGGATATCTTAAAAAATAGTGACCCATCTATAAGATTTTTCATGCGTTTGGTCAGTTGTAAGTTAGGCACGTTAGAAAGATGGACCCAAGAAAATAAGAGGTGGCTCCAAATTACATAGAAGATGGCTGATAATAATGCATACAACCTTGCCTCCTTCATTGTTGAAGGGATTATTGAAGAAATACGTGGAGGAGACAAAATAAATTGGGTTGATATCCTCCTTTTGATCATCTTCTCAAAAATCAAGGTACCAGATGGACCGAGTGACAACATGTGGAAGTATCCCTAGAGAACAAGTACCCCACAAAGATATTCGTCGAGTACACATGCGATGGGATCAATAATTCCTACAAGTTAAGGGTGGATAGATTTTATGGGTGAATGTGCAAGGAATTCAAACATGAGTGGTGCATTCCTAGGGTGTTTCCCTCAGTTTTAGAAGGGAAAGCAGATTTTGCAGTCTATCAACACTTCTTCCTTGGGATATTTTATTTGAATACTAGCAAAAATATACCTTGGTGCAAAATCCATTTTGCCTTTATAGCAATGTACTTACAAGTCTCAGTAAACAAGTTTTCAGATGCGTGAAAGTTGAAGTTTGATGCGGACAAGGTGGATGTTGATCACCACATGTTGCGCAAGAAATATGTGTACCCTGGGAAGACATCATATGTAGAAATAATGATATCATATGATATCAACATCAACTCCAAAAATTTTACAATAGGTGATGAAGAAGTAACCAAAGTATACATTTACTTGAAGCCCAAGTTGGCCAATGGAAAATATGTTGATAAAGAAGATCTCACACTTCCAACACCACCTAAGGGAAATAAAATGGTGGGAATAAAAAGGACACATGAAGAGACCCCTCCCCATAGAGAAGAAGAGGAAGATGGATAGTGAAGAAGAGGATCAACACAAAGAGATAAGGATGAGGCATGAGCACATCCATAGAAACCAAAAAGTCATAAAAAAAATCCAAGTCCCAAGAAGAAGACACTAGTAAGGAAGAAACCCCGAGTGGTTTCGAGTGAGGAAACAAAGGATGTAGAGAATTCAAGTGGAGAAGAGATACCACTAAGTCCCCTAATCATCCATAATGTGGAAGACACAAATGAAGAGGAATGCGATGCACACAAAGTATAAGGGCCAAGAAGGAATGATGAGGAGGAAGAGCTAAGGAATAATGACAAGGAAGAAGGCCATGGAAATCCCTTCACAGAAAACATAGGTGGAGATTGAGAGGTTGAAGAAGAGCACAATGTCGAGCATGAGGAGGACGAACAGAAGAATAAGGACACAATTGTGGGAGAGGAAATATGTATGGGGGAAGTGAGTGGCATGCTTCACTCTATTGCATAAAAGGTACCAAAGGGGCATAGAGGAAAGGGAATAAAGTGAAGGAACATACCCCAAGTCCCCCTGTTGCAATATACTAACGATTCTTCAAAGGTCCTATGACCGAGATAATAGAGCTTTGTGGCCACATAAGATCTCTTATGTTGGCCATTCTTTGATAAGAATGAATCCCTCTTGGGCACAAAAGAAATTTTCTCTTGGGAAAATCAATCCCATATGGAGGAACCCAAGTTTGAGATTAACACGTAGTCATTGTCTGAGACTTAGATCACATCATCTCCAGAAGAAACATTCCCCATGGTCGACATACACATTCTTAATGATGAGAAAACATGTAATGCACTCAATAAGTTGTCATCAGAAATAAGAGTGTGGATGTTTGACAAGGAATGTGTTATAAAGTTATTGCACAAGGAAATATAGGGAAAATATTAAATAATTGTTTAGTTGAA
Organism: Taxus chinensis; assembly: GCA_019776745.2. NCBI lineage: Eukaryota > Viridiplantae > Streptophyta > Pinopsida > Cupressales > Taxaceae > Taxus > Taxus chinensis. The sequence continues at coordinate 985,161,175 of CM034146.1, forward strand.
GAAGTTAAGAGAGGAAAAGGGAAGAACGCACACAACATACAAAAAGGCAAATTTTATTGTAGATATTGTCACTACCACATATCCAAGCCTAGTTGAACATGCCAAGGAGGAGTATGAAATGGTGCTACATTATTTAGAGGACTTGGCATGCATGTTCTCACATGATAAAAGAAAGGGTACAAGGTTGTCAGCAAAGGACTTAACCGTGTAGAAGAAATCTGACAGGGAGAAAATAGAAGAACATCTTGCACAATACGAGGCATTGGCTGCAAAGGCTAAGGAGGCTACATGAAGGGTGAAATTTTTTTTTTACAATTTCCAAGAGTTTGACCAAGTTGTGAGTGGGATCACTACCAAAGACAAGGTAGCGTTGAAATAATTTCAGGCCAAAATGAAGAATAATAGGGCAGAGTGAGAGGAGATGTTGGCTAAAGTAGAGTAGAAGAGGGATTTTATATCAGTTCTAAAGGCCACAATCAAGGATAGACTTAAGGAACTCTTCCCCCAGGTTACACGTAGAATGGATGCATTAGATGACACTGATAAATAGTTGGAGAATTTAATCACATAGCTGAAGGGGAATATTGATGAGCTAACTATAGCATAGGTACCATACATTGTTGATGCTATGCTAGTAAAAGAAACCAAGAAATTAGAAGGTTGGAGGGAATTAGAGAAAATATTGGATAAGAAATTTTAAGATATCCTTCCACCCAAGAAGAAAAAATGCAGTGATTCTTTCAAAAAACATTGGAGCAAGACATATTCTGATTCATTCATTCATGGTGAGAAATTCATTGATTCTTTGGAGGCAGTATTTTATTCAAAGTTGCCAAGGATAGACAACATATCCAATGTGGGGTAATGTTGGTCAGGAAAATTTGTTAAGTATCAATAAGGTAAATACATAGGTAAGCACATGAATAGAGGAATGGGATAACACAAAAGGGGCATTTTAACTAGAGATACAGGTTGGCATGTAGGGATGTGCACACTCATGAAGAAAGAATAGGGACTTAGCCATTTTCATAGCTAGGGCTAAAAATAAGAAAAGCAAGGTTTGAGTGTTGACCAAGAAAATGATGAAAGCATGATAACTTGTCGGCCAAGTAAGGGCTATAAGTGGGGAAATCATGTGCATAGAAAGCAAGAAAGAACCATGCATGATTCAAAGCTAATCATAGGATTAAAGTGAGTTTTATATTTAGTATTAATCTATTATTAGCATATGATGTAAAAAATGCAAGATTTTTTGTGAGAACACCTATTATTAGGAGAGTGCATGGGCAGTGAAGGGAAATTCCCCTCCCTTATATATACCTGATGTATTTCATTGTTCTATGGGTCATGAGCTAGAGATCTAGACTAAAAACCGTACATGTAAGAGCAAAGCTATGTTGTTTTGATAGAGATTTAGAGTTAATGGTTGCGCACATGGTTATGCACACTATTTTAATGACTAATTATGGATTCAACTTCTAATATGTAATGAATTACTAGTTTGTAGTAGTTGATATATATGAAGATGGTGTTATAATTATGCAATTAATATTATTTCTTGTTTACATTAGTTAAGTATCTTCCTTATTATATGTGTTTCCAATTTTCCATGGTTAGAATGACTATCTGGATATGAATGTTTTATTGGTTAACAATATAATGAACATGCATGCTAACACCTTGGTGATTATAAAAAAAGAGGGACCCGGTGTCTTGTCATGCTTTGGGTGAGCATTTAGATCTGTCTGAATGAAGTGCCAGTGTGCATAGCTATTGAGTGCACAAACAAATGGATACAGTCACAAGCACATCATCACTGTTACTGAATGCTTCACCAAGTATGTGGAATTCATGCCACTCATTTACATTACCGGTACACATATATCCAAATTCATGCTCTATCACATCATCTACCACTATGGCATCCCTTCCACCATCATCACCAACAATTTTGGGTCATTCAAAAACAAATATTTAAAATCACTATATGAATATTTCCATATACAACAACATTGGTCCATACCCTACTACCCCAAAGTAAATGGACAAGAAAAATCCAACAACAAAATCATCACTAATATCATAATAAATTTATTTAATGACATTAGTTGTAATTAGTATTTGCAAATTTATCCCACCTTGTGGGCCTACAACACAAAAATCCACACACCCATAGGATCCACTCCATACTCCCTCATCTTTGGATAAGAATTTATATTTCTAGTTGAGATCAAATTACCATCCCTCTACATATCACTTCAATGCCTCATTGATGAGGAATAATACAACACTACTAGAGTCCAAGAGTTTGAATTCCTAGATGAGCGGTGGTTAAATGCCCTAGACCAACTTAAATTTATCAAAATAGGCTATGTATGAAATATAACAAGAATGGTCTATTCCTCAAATAAAATCAATGCAACATTAATGTTGAGCATGATAAGAAGGGAAATTTTAAGACTAATTGGTGTGGACCATACATCATCATCACCAAAGATGGATCAAGATCCTATAAATCAGCAACATAGGATATTTATGAGTTGGATGAACCCATGGAAATCATGTACCTAACTTGTGGTTTTAAACTTAGTATGTGGTTTCATTGTCTCTAATAATACCCATCATACATCAAAAATCAAAATATCACAAAAAAAAACATCACAATCATAACCATCACAAAAATATAAAACATCTACTTACATCACAATCATAACCACCCATCATATACAAATGAAAATCAACCATTACATCCATAACCATATCCATAACCAATACATGTAACTAACATCATCACATATTCATAATCATCAAGTACATCATGAACCATATCACAACATCCATAAATTCAATATCCATCATATATACATGAAAATTTTCAAGACAATGTTTGATTGCATATACAAAAGGTGTCTCAATATACATCATATAATCCAACAAAATACATACAAAAATATCCTCTATGTATAGTATCATATCCAACCTAACTTTGATAATCTCTAGTAGGTGGTGTCCCTGGTGGTGATGGTGTCCATGTGTAATATGACCTAAGTGAGTATCTCATCAAATACTTACTTGTATGACTCTATGTAGGACATCCTACTCATATAGTCTCCATCGATACTCAATCTCACATCCCAATCGAACCAACTCCCAAGACATGGATACAACATCCTCATGTGGTGAAACAATGGATAAATAATTTGAATTAACCTATAGTTGATCCCTCTTTACAATGGCGTAATCCCTCTCTCCACCCACTTAATCTCTTAGCATGAAACTGATCATGGTCTCATGTCAATATCGCAACCTAGGATAATAGTTATTGATCATGTAAAGATAGTTGTGTAATATGAGTAGTTTATAATGCCTAATAAGCATGTAAACCTGCAATCTCCCCTATGCAAGAATTAATATCCCATTGTAATTTGGAAATCAATTCCAAATCCTCTGCCAATCTAATTTGAGATGACCCTGTTTTTCCACTACATGATCATCTAGCCCCATCCCAACATATTTTTACTTGTATCTTTGGTTGAGATGGTGGAATTATTTTTTCCTTCAATTTTATAGGGTAATATTCATGTCCCTTCCCGTCCACATCCATCGGTTATGGACTACCTAGTGCTCTCACCTATTATATAGGAACTTATGGTGCTTCCTATACTAGTTGTTCTCATAGTATCAGCTATCATAGTGGTATTGTCCTACTAATCTAAACTTGTACCCTCACCCATATTATATATGGCCTAGCCCTATTTTCACATCTTTTGGACTTGCACCTATCAAGGTGGCACTGGCTCTTAAATTGGTCTAGTCAATATATTGGTCTAATATGTGCCCACTAAGTATTGTAGGCTTCCTTCATCCCTGCATCAACCATGCCTACACATGGATCATATGGTACTCCCGCTAGACTAATCCAACTCAATAATGTTATCCTCTTACTCATAGATTATCCTCGTGGATCCCTCTCTGTCATAACATTATTAAACACATGAACATGATTTATAGGGACATAGTGTTGCAAGTGAAACTGTCTTTACACTCGGTCAAAATGATATCTCTCTATCTCATAGGCATGAATATCCATAATGTAACATAGGGTCATGATGTATTATAAATATTGATCAACTAACCATACTTTCTACAATTATCTATATGGGTGCCACACAATCTTATCATCACACAAATCATCAATAACTCTCCTTTAGTACACTAAGTCACCCATATGTGGTCTCAAAGTACCCAGTATTAGTGCCCATCTACAATATATAGGCTATTATGTTTCCCATACTCTTCGAACACCAAATGGTCACTCTATGGTGATATAATCATATTCCCAAATCTGGAAGAGAGTGTAAGGCCCTAATCCATGCCAATGTTTATAGGAAATCATGTGTAGATCCATGTATAGTAGTAACTAGAGAAAATACTATAAGTCAAAATCTCAAATCCCTAATAACATCTACCAACCCCATCATAAAGTAATAACCAATGTTTTTAGGTAGTACAATATCATTGAAAAAACACATCATAAAAATCACAAATCTCCTAACCAGAACATGATCTTAATACCTATTCAGATGGATACCAACCTAGCTCGTATGTAAATTTTTCTAGCCAATCATCCTCCTCATGCATTGACTCTTCCATGTGGTCTTTTAATACACCATCTCTCCTCACAGAGGTAATCACAGGATCCTCCGAATTTCCTCCAGAGTAATAATCATCTCTCATGTCAAAATATGGAAAGTGTTAGTCTCATGATGCCACCTCTCTATTATTACTATCAACAATGCCCTATTAACCTAAATATATAACATGTAGTCTACATGGTATAGCTCTACTACGTGTAGAAAATTGATCTCATATGACATCAAGTGGGGAAAAAGGATATGAAGGTTCATGTTCATTACTCCCATGTAACCAGTGTATCTAGAATCTCATGTAAATCCATCACAACACACAGAGTTAATAATCCTAACTTTTCTACACATATCTTATATTTACCCCATCCTATCACCTAACTTACCACTTGTGTCGTTTTCATGAAAGTGACATTCCCCCTTTGTCATTTTCACAAAAAATTACATTCTCCTTTGTCATATTTGCTGAAACGATGTTTGCCCCATCATTTTCAAATAACCAAATTCACCCTTGTCATTCTTTTCTTGAAAATGACATCATCATATTTTTGAACTAGTTTCTAGAAAAAATGACACTTGACGGCATCATTTTCACTTCTTACCTAATTTCCTTAGATTTATCACCCTAATTAATTCCCTAACTTCCCCCCAAAAATAATAAAATTTCATTAATGTAATGCATCACTTACCACTGGGCCTACATTGGTAGGCCTCTAGTGCTCTCAGAATCTCTCACTGCGATATTTCTCATCGGGAATATTCACCATCTTCACAAGGAATTTAAGAACTCAAAAATCAAAACTTATGCATTAGAGGGTAAAAATGGATTGGTTTTTATCTCGAATCCCATGTTGACCCCCTCTTTTTACACCTCGAGACCACTTTTCATCATTATGATCCCTTCAACTATTATTCAAAGCTAGTACTTGGCCTATAACTTGCGTATCACTTTGATTTTATTGTTAATTGATCCCAATCTCAAATATTTAATCAATAATAAAAAATACTCAAATTCCCCAATAAACAATCCAAAAATCAGAATTTAATCAAATTAATGATTTTGGTTCACCATTCAGTAGGGAATAATCAATGCTTAACATTTAAAATTTTTTAACATCATTTGCTGGGGAAAAATCTTGGGTCTTTATGGTCTCGATCAATTTTCCTCCCTTATATATATCATTTTTTGGAGGCACGTCTGCAATATGAAGTATTTGGAACTTTTCCTTCATGATATAAATATTTGTATACTTTGGTCCATTTACTGTTAGCATAGAAGATAAGCACACATGCACCAAGTGAAGAAGATATAGTTGCAAAGAAATAAATAGATGTTGTAGCTGAGAAAGAAAGGACCAAGAAATTTATAGTGCACCAAATTATAGAGTATGATACCATAATATAGATGCCAAAAGATGAATTAAAGAAGTAAAACTAGGTAGTGAGTAACTATGCATATCCTGAGCAGATCATTAAGGATTCTATGGTGCAGGAGGAAAAAGACGTCCTAATAGCCAAAAAAGGATGAATCTCTGGATAGAGAAGATAAATTAGAAATGGTATCAAAGAAGCGTGACACTCTTAAGGAAGAAAGAATGCCCCATCAAGACAGAATAAAGGAGTTTGGTTCCCTCATAACACAAAATATGGATTTTATGGAGGGTATGATCTCACTACATGTTGGGGTCACAAGGAAGCTTAAAAGTAAAGGGGAAGATATGACTCTAGAGGAGATGGAGAAAATACTTGGCGATGTCCTTGGTAAAATCAAAGAAGGGATGGGGGGAGTAGAATGAAGTCAAGGAAAACATAAATAATGAGTACCCTTAAATCCTTTTACCATTTGAGGAGTAAGGCATGGTGATCACCCTTCCATTATATTTATTCTTTAATTATTGTATGGATGTTTTTTATTCTTTATTCTTTTGAGAGATAAGTTGTGCAGTTCCATTGTTGGGGACGAAAATTTAGTTAGTGTGAGGTAATGTTAGATTGATGAAAATTTAATAAGTATTTGAAGAGAGTATGAGAAGGTGAAGCATGCAAGTGGGGTGCAGAAGTGTGTGCAAGAACAAGTTAAAGAGGCATGTGCGGGCAGGAAGGTCAGTTTAGGACTTAGCTGATTTTGCATGAAACATGCTAAAAATAGGAAAAACATGTTGCAGTACGCATCACACAATAGGTAAAAGCAAGGACTTTGCAGCTAAGCAAGAGCTAATTTGGGACTAAAGTGGAAGATCAAGGATCATGCATAGTTTTTTCTAAAAATAGGATTAAAGTAGAGTTTATTTCTAGATTAATCTATTATTATCCATTTTGTACAAACATGCAGCTGCTAGCGCATGGTTATTTTGAGCATGCAATATATTTTAGAGATGCATGGGTGGTGAAGGGTGATTCCCCACCCCTATATATGTTATTCTATTTGCATAGTTTTAGTAAACCATTTGTATTGTACTATTATACTGCTCTGTTTTAGCGCACATAAACTCTTGGAGATTGGTATTGTTATGTATTCAACTTCTGTTACTTGAAGAATTAATGCAATGGATAATTGTGGATGGATTCTGGTAATTGATGTATCTGATCATGGTATTTGCATGGTGAATTTGATCTTAAATAATGGTTTGATCTGTTATGTGTCCTTATTACATGTGTTTTCATGTGATGAATATAATGACTTATACTTGAGATTATGAACTTTAATGGTTTACTATGAACATGCATGCTAACATTTGGACAAGATGCCATAAAAGAGGGACCTGGTAGCTTCACATGCTTTGGGTGAGCATTCAAATTTATTTGGATGAAGTGTCAGTGCACCTATGCATTCAAGTGGAAAAACAAGACTACATTTTGGTTCAGTTGCTGGGACCCTCTTTTCAAATTGTCTGTCAAGATGATGCATGTTTTTGGCGTATCGATTGAAATTTGCAAGCATTGAGAGTTAGGTTGACGATAGAAAGGATCAAATTACATGAAGATATTGGTTCTTAACCTGATTTTAATGCATCCAAGTGGGTGGAAAAACATCTATATCATGAGCTCTATGAGACATTTTTTAGCCTTTTTCCAATAGAATTGTGCGAGTGGTTGTCAGCATACACATTAAAGAAAATATAGAGTTATAGACCAAGGGTTTAGATGCAAGAAGATTACTAGACATTATTTGATGCAGATGAACCTTGGACACTTGTTGTAGATCGTTGGTGGGCTAGTGTAGTGCACAGTTATACTTTGGAGTATGTTATTTCTATATATTCTTGTCCAGAAAGTTGTTGATTTTAAATTTTTGCACGATCCCAGAGGATCGTACATATTGCACTATTCCATTGGCAATTAAGATCTTGCTGGTGCTACTGAGTTTAGATAATTACCAATAGCTAGCTAAACCCACTATCGTACATAGGGGTAAGAGCATGTGTGGTGAATGATGGCAGACCTGACAACAGAAAGGTAGAGAGAGGAAAGAAGGCTCAAGTATAATAAAGTGCAGGAGAGGGAATTGGTGAAAAAATGTGATATTGAGGAGTCTGTGGAGTTGCGGAGGATGATGTCTCATGAAGGACTTAAAGCTCGTGTGGAAGAAGTGGAGCCGAAGTATCAAGCTTCCCCCACTTAGGCAAGCATAATAGAGAATACCCTTCGGATTATGATTAGAGTGCGTCATAAGAGGAAATATTGAGAACCACAGGTGCACATCTGATCCCAAATGGTGACCTAGCCCTTATGCTTGGTGTTCTAGTTCCAGAAGTAATCCTTGAGAAGTAGGCTAGTGTAAGTAATTTGGTAGCTTCAGGTAGATATCACTTTCTTTTGAATACAAAATTACATAAGATAACACATATAACTATGAAAACACATACATCATCTTTATTTTGGGGCCCCAATTGGAGGAATATTCTATGGTGTGTGATCAGGACAAAGTGTGGGTGCATAGAACATTGGGAATATGTCTGGAAGTATTAAAACCTTCAAAAATTGTGGGAGTTTAGTTTAACACTATTAGTTGGACACACAAGGAAGTACATACACTAGTCTTATGGCCACTAGAAGAGGATCAGGGAGGATTGGGATTAATCAGATTAGGAAGTTCTGGAGGTGGAGGAAATAATGGTGGGGGTTCTGATTCTATATTTGGTGGGAAAGGTTCACACCCTCATTAGCCACATCAATCTTACTACAAGATGTCTCTCTTCACTTGGCATAATATAGGGGTATCAAATATGTAACATAACATGTGCACAAGTGTGAGCTACTATGGCATGCTAAAGGAATCACAACTTCAGATAGAAAAATAAGTCAATTTACTACTACTCTTCAAGGGTACAACCCATAGCTGGTACATAAAGTATGACCTAGATTAGACTGTTGATGGATTATAATGCTTTGAGATCTGCATTTCTAGCTGAGTTCCATATTCCAAAGTTTGAGAAAAAGAGTATCAAACACACTTAAGGACATTAAACAATGCTTATTTGAGAGCATGCAGGAATATGAATGTGCATTTTAAAACATTGTTGTCGAAGTCGTCTTTGACATACATCCGAATCAACATGCAACATGGTTTATTGGTGGTTTGTTGAATCCTTTCAAAAGGGCACTGTCTTATAAGACCTTTGTTGATCCATGTAATGCCTTGGAAGTAGCTCTATGTGTTGAGGCAGTTAGAAGTGTGGACATTGGAGTAATCCCATTTTTATAGGTGTAAATTGCAGCCATGACAAAGTAGTTAGAAAATCTCTCTACTAATTTAGATCATGAGATGTACAGTGGAATATGGTGTACAGATTACGAGGTTGAAGGACATACTAAAGATAGATACCCTCACAATGTTGGTGTGTGTCATGTTGTTTGGATTGTAAGATTTGTCATTTTGGACCATGATGCGATTAGATGCCCTCTTTTATAGTGTGTGATTGGGAAGAATGTGTCTATGTATTGTAAGATTTGCAAAAACCAATACTTATGACACCATTGACTGTAGATTGATTGATCATATCCATGAGGCCATTGAGACTGGTGTGCACCAAACTAGTGTAGTAGGTGGATATAAGGAACATGGGAAAATAACTATAATGAAGGGTGTAACAATGGGGATACTAGGAATAGAGGATTTCAATGGAGGATATAGAGGTCGAGGTCACGGTGGTGGAAGAGAAGAATTTCCTATAAGAACTTGTTATACTTGTGGATCTCCTGATCATTACCACCACAAGTGCCCTCATAATGTGGTTTTCTCATGGTGTGGAAAGAAACACAAGTTTTAATAATGCCCTGACTTAAATGAGCACACGAGTAAGCTAAAAAAGCAAGAAAAGGGTGCGGGAATGATAAAGGTACAATGCATAGATCAAGATCAATGGATATCGAATGTAACATCTAGTCTTGAGTTACAACCCATTTTAGTTACTACAATGCATTGAGGTTGTGCGTGAACGTGAACCTATTAAGTATAATCTGACTATAATAAAGTAAGAACTGACAAATGCAAAGTATTCTGATGTTGCACATCAGAAAGAGGTATACTAGGAGACTATGGATGTCATCAGGGATCTGTAAGGAGAGATTTAGAGCCTGAAGGAGCAAGTGCGCATTATGGATATAGAAAATAAGGTTGAACTCCCATAGAAGGATGTGGATGACTTAAAGGAGGTATGTCAAATGTTGTTTGAGGAGGAATTAATCCCTTCATTAGAAAAAATGGTTACAAGAAAAAGTACCACATTCAACTACTGAGCGCGAAAGGAAGATACTCCATGCAAATATGCCCCCTACATAATCATGAGTATGATAAGGAGATTACACTAAATGTCATCATAGATGGATGGCTTCTGAAAAACATTCTGATAAATACAGGTGCACAAAGTTAATGTAGTGAAGTTATATGCTTTGAATCAAATGGGAAGACCACCATTACAGCCTTCTTTGAATGTGTTGTATATGGAAAACATAACTAGGGCCAATCCTATTGGAGTACTAAAGGATGCAACCATTACAATTTAGTGAGCCAATTTTACTGGGAACTTTGAGGTATTGGAGCTTGTTGAAATAGATAACTTCCCAGCACTACTTGGGAGACCCTTGTGCCAATAATGAAGATTTGTGCTTCAACAAGGGGAACATTAGCTTTGAGAACAAGGAGGATCACATCATATACCTTTGATAGATGTAAAGGCTACCCTGTATGTTGAGCCTTTGAGTGAAGAGGACTTGAACATGATATATGCTCACAAAATCATATTGATGTAACTAAGCCATGTAAGGAAGGAGTGATACAAATGTTAACCTTTTAAGTTACCTTTAACTGAAGGGTAGTTTTAAAAAAAATTTCTACCATTCTGTGAAATTTCTTGCCTAAGTTTTTTAGGGAATCAGGAGTTTTCCAAAGTCTGAAATTTCAGACTTCAGAATGCAGAGGTTCTCTTACTTTGGGTTTTGTGTCATTTGCAAGTAAAATTTTTTCTTAAGTTCCAAAGTCTAAAATCTTGAAGTTCCAAAATTTTGGAACTTAGGGCTTTCAGGTTTTGGAGTTCTCATTGACATTTTTGATCATTTTAGTGTTCTAGTTCTGAACTCCGAAAGTCCATGAAGTTTGAAATTTCAGAACTTCAGGTTTTTGGGTTTTAGAGTCTCACTTTACACCTGGGGCTATTTTCATTCCCAAGTTCCGAAGTCCAAAATCCCAAAGTTCTGAAATTTTGGAACTTCGGTCTTTCGGGTTTCAGACTTCGGGTTTCACATTAGAATGGTCATGCTTGCATTTCAGATTTTAGACTCTCCACATAACATTTAATTCCCAACCACCCCACATGTGTCAGCTTTTGGGCATTAATTTTAGGTTTACCTATATAAACTTGGATTTTCACCTGTCATTTTCACTCTTGACACCTTGATTTTTACCACACCATATCATACTTTTAGGCATCATTTCAAGGTAATTTTTTGGGTTTTCTTTAATATTTTTGGTTTAAATTTCCATGGTTTTATTTGTTGTTTCTTTCCATTCTTCTTCTTGCTTAAACATGGAAGCCACTATTGATTCATTGTTCATTTTTGTTCATTTCAAACATGTTGTTTGGTATATTTCATTCAATCTTGTGAGCTTTGAATCATGCAGGCATCAAGTCTCATCGAACCCAAGGATTTTGAAAAAACCTCATTTCAGATCTTTGGAACCTTTAGCTTTTGGATTTGGTGTGATTTTTCAGAGGTCTATTTTTTTTTTTGGAGGTCTTGTTTTGGAATTTTGGAACTATGCATTTTGGAACTGTGGAGTTTGATTTTGGAGTTTCATTTTGGAGTTCATCATTTTGGACCTTAGAACTAGTTACTTTTTCAGACCTTCAGGACTTGTTGACTTTTCAAACTTTTGGAGGTATGCTTTTCGGGTTTCGGAACTAAGAAGAGTTTGGATTTTCAAGAGTTTTGGGCTTCATCTTTTTAGAATTAGATTGTTTTCAGAGGTTTTGTTTTCAGACTTTGGGAACTTTGGTGTTTCAGAGTTTTCAAAATTATTTCTATAAAATTTTAAGGTTCGATCAGGATCTGAACCCTGAACTGATGTCAACTTCTTCTTCAAAAGGAAAGGAAAAGATGAAGTATACCTTCTTAGGAGTTTCCCCTCATACATTATTGTCCTCAGATTTGGGAAACATTGGAGACATGGACTTGGGACAGTTGGATATGCAAGAATTATGGGAAAGACTAAGATCCCCTAATAAAAAATCTTGGATGCAAGCCATATTTGACAGTGGGCTTTCTCTCACTGCTTAGTTTTCCTTCATCCATGCATTTCCCTGATTTTGTCTTGGCTGTAGCAACTCACTTTGATAAGGCCTCTAAATAAGTAAAGGATGATGATGGTAAAGTTGTGATTAGGCTGGACACTGATTTTTTCAAATACTTATTCAAACTTCTGGATGTTGAGGAATATGCAACAATTTCCCTAGAGGCTGCAATTGAATACTAGGATAAGGAATATGAACTATGTACAAAGATCATGATGAAGAATTATTTGGCTAAGAATGTTACCAAGCTCCCTAAAACATTGTTCTGCTCAGACTTCATCCAGGAAGTCAATGACCTTATTGTGCTTTTGAGTAGAGTTTCGGGTCTCACTTCAGCAAGATAATTTCAAGAGTGGATGTTTCTTTACATTGCTACCATTAAGAAACATAAGGAATTTATAAGATGGGGAGAACATATTAGTAGTTCAATTTGTTTTTCAATTGGGCAATGTCTTGACTTCAAAAAACTTCTTCATGACTTCTTTCCTCGTCTATGTGGCAAGCTGCCATGGGAGAATTTAATGGGATTGAATACAAAGGGTGTTAGGAGCATTTCACAGATTTATGATTTTTATCCTCAACTCACAATGGAAGAAGGAAGTAAACATTTATTTAGAGTTAATGATGCCTTTTTTTTTGTCTTCCTTTATCATTTTGATAAGAATTTGTACAATTGTAGAATTTCTGATGAAGCTTTCAAGGAGGTAAGGGAATGGGGAGCCATATATCTCCAATTCCCAACATTTACATACATCAGGGTTCTAGGTTTCCTAGGTGCTCCTAATAAATTACCAAGATGCCAACTGATAAATGGGTCTTGTTAGAACTAGTTCATCAGTTGTTGGATTATCATAAGATTCAAAATAAATGACATAAGGTAGGATTCTAGTTTCCCATTTCAATTGGAAGATACACTTGTGCTAGTATTTACAAGGAAAATAATGTCGATGGAGAAATGTCTGAAGTTACCTTGTGAAATTTCCACCCTAGAACTAACTTTGATTATTGGGGAAAATTTAGTGAAATAGGGTTGGCTAGTTCCCATGTTCCTCAGTTAGAAGATATTTGGATCCACTGTCGAGATGAGGTCATCATTAGACAATGAGAGTTTGAAAGGTTAACTCTTGATGAAGTTAAACAATATGGTATTGTAGATGTTCCTGATGGAATCAAATATGATGATGATGTGCTAGACCCAGTTTATAGGAGTGATAACATTTCTAATCAACCATTACCATGGATTGATTGGTATCAAGAAGAATGTTCTAATACAAAGGAAAGGGAGGGCCCATCTTGCAAAGAAGGTATGATTGGTTAACTACTTTGGGAATCTCACCCAAAGGGTTAGACCAACCTATAAGAATAGAAGCCCATCCAACCCTAATTTTTCCTACACCTACAAAAGGTAATAGGTCTACTCAGAAGGCCACTACAGCTCCAAGAAAGATCTCATTTGTTGTTGGTAGTTCTTCTCTTGCAAAAATCCCTACTACCAAGGTTGTGTCTTCTACAGTGCAAGTATATGAAGTTATTGATGTTAGTGCTTCTCTGGTTGTATCACAAGGTTTTCCACTTTCTCTTTCACTACCATTATCACCATCCTCAGCTCCACCACCTCCATCATTGTCTACCACTCTGCTCATCTCTACTTTTCCATCTCCATCTATGGCCCAAGTTTTCTCATCCCTTCTTGTTCTCTCAGTTGGAGAGATGATTGGGTCTCCACTTTCCACTCCATTTTCTCAACAACTTCCATTTCCTTCCATTTCCATTTCCAGTCAGTTGTATTTCATCTACTCCCAAAGCTATTCTAACTCCCACACCATCTATCATTACCACTTCCATTTCAACCTGTTGTACCTAGTGCTATTATTTTACCTAGTGCTCCAAGTTCAGCTATGACCATGCCACTCGCATCTGCATCTGCTATACCTGAATGGCTATATCACAAGAACCCCAAGAAAAATAAGAAGGTTCCCCTTGTAGATGTGATTGATATGAACATGCTAGAACCCACTCCAAAAAGGTAGGCCAAATGACCAAGGATTGTTTCTAACATATCAATAAGCCAATCAAGAGAAAGGTTCATAGAGATAGCCACCCCCACTGAAGGAAAAACCAAAGAAACCATTACTGCAAAGATTATCAAATCTCTAGGTTTTCATTAGGAAAGGAAACACATGAGGGTGTAAAACAAGATGTTCAAATGGCCCTTGGGAATTTGTTAGAAAATTATGACAAAGATAAGGCTTCTAAATATGAATTGAAATCAAAGGTTGAACAACTCACTTCTCTTTTGAAGAAATTCACACAACCTACTCCAACCATGAATCCTTCAACTACGACTGCTTTGACTATCTCTTCCCATCTTGATGATATCTCATATCATGAAATTGAGAAGATAGGTCAGAAGGGATGATCAGTTGATGGGTGGATTGAGTGTATGCTCTAGGAGACCAACCCTTTAATCAAAACAACTGTGGAATTATACAATGATTTGCAGATGGAGAAATTTTTCTATTTGAAAGCTAGATGAAATCCTCTCTAAGGATATTAATAATTTGAACCTGAATTTGACTACTTGGGAGGAAATTAGAGAAATGAATCCAGATCTACTTCTCAAGGAGGGTGTAATTGATAATGTCTCTAAGTTTTTGAGTATCAAAAGGCCATGGAATTCAGATCTCAGGTGTTATAGGATTTAATCAAGAAATTGGAGGATAAACATGTTGAAATAGTGGATGGACTAAGTGACATTTTAGAAGAATTTGATAACATCAACTGTAAATTCTTCAACAAGAATATTGATGCTCTTCCGATTGATCAGATTAAAGAAAGTTTCAAAGGTTTAGTTAAGGAGGATGATGAGGTAACTAAAAATTTCAATATTAATTCAATTCACAGATTAGTTTCATGTCAAAATTTCATAAGCCAGCTGAAGAAGGTGGTGAACAAATTGAAAAGGACTTCCAGTCAAGGTTGTGAGAGAGGTTGATACAACAGATGTCATGAATCATTATGTGTGTGGGCCAGAGGAAGAAGAGATACAAGGAATTATCAAATGTTTCATTGATTACAAGCACCGTTTGGTTATGTGGGAAAAGGATCAGGAGAAACCTGAACAAGAAACAGATGTTGTAGGTCCTATCTAAGCCTGGCAGCCATTGTTGGAATGGCTCCAAAGCTCTGAGTCAGTCAAAGTTGTAGGGTTGACTTGGTCAAACCCATGCAAAATCTTTTCTATATTTATGGGAGCCTGTTCCCTTGAACTTAATTGCACTCTATTTTTAGTAACTAGTTAGTTAAAGGTTCAGTTGTAATGGCTCAACCTCTTGAACTTATAAATAGTTAGATGCATTAAGTTTTAAAGAGACTTTTTAGATCATTTGGGAAGTTACTCTTCAAGCTTGGAAGGAGTGCTTCAGATACTTTGAGCCTTTCAGTTATATTCAGAACAATATTTTTCCATGAAATATCTGGTTTATTGTGTTAATCATTGATCAATTCATAGCTTGTGAATGTTTAATTCCTTGATGTGATTGGTTAATCTACCTTTATCTCAGTTATATTATTTCAATATATGTGAAAAATGATATAGTTACTTTGAATATCAGTTGTGGAAAAGTTGTCTCCTTTCTGTTATAAAGTTGCATTATTATTTACAATCATGGATGGAGGAAGATTGCAAGACATGTGCATATCATATATTGTTGTGAGGAGTTGATTGTGCATTTAAGTAGGTCTATCTGTTAAATATACTTGGTGCATCACCTTATTTTTCTTTTTTTATATCTAACTTTAAGCCCCATAAATTGAGTAGATTAGAGTTATTTTCAAATGTTTTAGCCTTGCATATTGATCTTAAATCAAGTGCTCCAAGTCTCAAAGGAAGTCATCCTTCTCTGGAGGTTCATCCCAAGGTAAAAAGGTCCCACACCTTGGGGATGTTCCAACATTGCACAGGATCACTCAGAGATTCAATGGGTGCACGATCACGTGACAACAATTTTTGGCACTCTTGGTGGGACAAGAGTTGGTACTTCTCTTCATACTTGCATGAATCAAAGTACTTGGTGACTCCATATCTCTAGATTTCATATCTTAGTGTGTTAACATATGCAAAGAATTAGACAAGAGCTTCTGCGAGACGAGAAGGAAATTATCAGCATATTGAGTTATCCTTGTCTCCTCTAAGAAGAAGAAGAGGAATTTCAACATCACTAGTTACAACGTCACCACTGTAGAGGTCATTCAACTCCTCCTTATGGAAGGTTCCCTCCACCTAGGAACAATCAACCTCTTGTTAGAATGGAAAGGAACCAAGTGTTTCATCATTCAATGTAGGAAACCCTCTTCTATTAGCCCAATGGGATCCTATACCTGCTGCTGCACTCAAAAATCTACCCTTTTACACAAGAAAAACTCATATTACTCCTATGGAACATATTCTTGATGTGGCCAGCATTTACGTAGTACATAATGTTATAGAAGACAACATTGTGGTTAGAACTCCTTATTACTTCCTTCAAGGAAAAAAACACTTCAGTGGTTTCATGGGTTAGAGGCTGGAACTATAACCACTTGGGATGAGTTGGGGGAGAAGATTTGCAAATAGTTCAAAGACAAGAGTGACCACCTATCACTCATGGAACAACTCACTACCATAAAGAGAGCTCCTCAAGAGATACATGAGTGATTTCAACTTCCAATTCCAAAAGACTTGGAATCAGAATTCCGACACTCATAAAGCCTTCTCCAATAATGCATTTTTGTATTATTTACGAGCTTTGAAAAAGATATAGTAGTTATGATCCAGTCCATGGGAGGGACCACACTACCTGATGCCTATGAAGTTACAATAAGGGATGAGAACTCTTTGATCCAAGAAGGGAAAATTACACCTAGACCTCCCATGCCTTTGTTTTCTAAATTTCAAGTAATCAGATGACCATTGCCCTATTCCATCAACTTCTAGCCAACTAGATGTGATTGCACCTATTCCTTCAAAATCTGGTTAAGGTCTCGTTGCTACAATATTTTGGGAATGAACTCGTAGCACTCAAGAGGACAACCATCTCAATATTCTCATCATACCAATCATAGAATCAAAATATCAGTCAAATCATCCACCATTTCAAGGAAATAATCAGGCACGCAAGCCACAATTCAAGCTGCAAATTTCAAGCCCCTAAATTTTAGGAATCCCCTTGCTGCTAGTTCTTCTAGAGCTATTGTACCTAGTCTAGAATAATCTAGTTCAAGACTATGAATGGTGTTATCCTTGTTCTCAACCTCACAATCAAAATATTTTCCCAAATGGAGTTCTGAGCTAGGCACTTATGGTTCAAAGTGTATCTGCTCCACCAGAGGTAAAAAAAAATTCATCTACACAGGAAGCATCTGATCAAGCACAAGCTCATTGAGGAAACCACTTTGCTAAATTGGAAAGAGGACAATTTATACGGTTTGAATACTGATTCTTCATCAGTCGCATCAAATACCCACTCTAAAAAGAGGAAATGGAATCCCAAGTTTCCAAATCTGATCAAACATCTACTTCACAGCCTTGGCTACAAGCGGTAGTTGATACAGATGTGGGAAAGAAACTTCCAGAGTCACAACCTAGCCAGGTCTGTGAGGAAAGAAGGTTCTTTAGGCATCACAGTACCCAACAAGCACTTTCCAAAAGAGGATTCTAATGCCCAAAGAAATATCAGAAAAGTAGGAGCAATTCCCTTCAGTATTGTGGAACAGATGAAGAAGACCAACCTGAGTGTTACCATGTGGGATGCACTCTCAATTCCTTCTCAAAGAAACTTGTTGCAAGAGGCTCTGAAAATTTTTAGTACAACCGATAGATCATCGGGTCATGGAGCATAAACTACAATTTTGTGTCATCCTGAAGGGAAAAGTATTGTTAAGATAAACAAACCACCACCATTCTATATGATCATTGGTGATCATTTGGTACATAATTGCATGATTGATTCTGGTGCCAATAGCTCAGTCATGCCCAAGAAATTATAGATGTGCTAGGAATCCAATACACACCAGTCTCTAGAGGATTTGTTCAGTTGGATGGAATATGGTACAAACCATTGGAATCATCAAAGGACTTTATCTTACTATTCATGCATGCCCCAATTTTTCATTCACACAAGACATATCGGTCATCGATCTTCCTCCCCTTTTCGTCATTTTCCTATCACAAGATTTCACTGCCAAAATGGGTGGTTACCTATCAGCTGACTGGTCACATATGATTCTTAGGACTCGGTACGGAACCAAGGTGACTATAAGGGAAGAACTAATTTTTCATAATCATGTGGAGCCCCATACCACTAATTTGATTAACGGAATTACACCATTCATGATCCAAAAGAAGAAGATGTTGATCACAAACTAACCACTCTTGTAGAAGAAGTTCCCAGACACTATTGTTGGATGAGGTAAGTATAAATCATCAGTATGATCCATATGTTGAAGCATTGGCAAAAGAAGAATCTGGCCTGTTATTTTTAGAAGAGATGAGATTGGGTACATATTGTATTCACGAAGAGGATGTAATCATACCACAACTCGTCAAACCCCAAAACAACTCTGAAGGACTTTGGAAACTATTTTTTGATGGCTCAAGGAGTAAAATGGAGCATAGGTGTTGGTGTCATGATGATTTCTCCAGAAGGAAGTAAATATTTTTCATCCTTTCGATTACAATTTAGCTGCACTAATAACGTTGTTGAGTATGAGGCTTTGGTACAAGGAATTCAACTAGCCCTAAAAAGGGGTATCAAATCCTTGACTTTTTTTGGAGATAGTGAGTTGATAGTGCATTAGGTAAGAGCTCATAGTGTATTGAAAAATGATCTATTGAGATCTTATAAAAATTGAGTATGGAGTTTGATTGAATACTTCGAAGCTTTTGGGATTCACATGGTTCCTAGGAATCAGAACCAAGACACAGATAGACTTGCAACTATCGGCTCACAGTATGAAATTCCTACTGATGTAATGAAGGAGGGAAAACATTCTGTTAAGATGGTTGTTTGTCTAGTAGTTCCTGATAATGTAGGAAGTTGGCAAGGTTTTTGACAGTGATGAGTAGATCATTCTTTTCTTGCAGGAAGAAGTGGAGTTTTCTACAAAAAATCAAGCTAGGTTAAAAGAATCATACGGTGACCAAATCATTCAATTAAAAAGTAACAAATTACCAAAGGGTCTGGTCACTCTTGAGTCCATTTTTAATTCAAATGATCAAGTTAGAAGGAAGAATTCTAATATGGTAATCAAAGAGGATGATTTTGAAGAAGTTGAGGTAACAAATGAAAAAGTTCTGAAGATTGGAAAAGTGTGTACCCCAGAGGAGAAAGAGGCTTTCGTCAAACTTTTTCAAGAGTATAATGATGTTTTTTCATGGAGTTATAGAGATTTTCATGGTTTCGATCCAGGTTTGGCACAACATACCATCGAACTTGATCCTAGTTCCAAACCAGTCCATCAGAAACAGAGGTCGGTTAATCCCAAAATTGAGCCACTGATGAGAAAGGAGATGACACCAAGCTTGTTGAGGATTGCATCATTTTCCCAATCAATCATTCCTCTTGGGTAGAAAATCTAGTTCCCGTAAGAAAGAAGAATGGAAGAAATTTAGTTGTGTGTAGACTTCAGGGATTTGAATCACGCTTCTTTAAAAGACCATTATCCTCTTCCATCAATGGAGAAAATCCTTCAAATATGGTAGGAGATCAAAGGTTCTCTTTGCTTGATGGATATTCATGTTATAATCAGATTCTGGTCAAAGAATCTGATCAATTCAAAATGGACTTTCACTACCAAGTGGGGCACGCATGCCTATAATAAAAGGCCATTTGGGTTATCCATGGTGCTACCTTCCAAAGGGCCATGACATGGCTTTCCAGGACTAATTAATGATATTATCCTGGTGTACTTGGATGATATAACAATGTATTCCAAACATGTAGAGGATCACATGGCTCATTTGAGGAAATTATTCAAGAGGTGTAGGGAGTTTGAGAGTTTCTTTAAATCCCAAGAAATGTATTTTCATTGTACAAGAAGGTAAGTTGCTAGGGCATGTGGTATCCACGAAGGACTGTCCATTGATCTAGCTAGAATATGCCTCAATATTGTCCCTATCTCTTCCAAGTCACAAGAAAGGACTTCAGAGTTTTCTCAGAACAATAAATTTTGTGTGGAGATTCATCCCTTAGTTTGCAGCCCTAACCAAACCATTAACAACCATGTTGAAGAAAAATATACCTTTCTCATGGAAAAAGGAAGGGAAGGAGAGTTTTGAAGCCATTAAGGAAGCCATTTCTCAAGCACCTACGTTGGTGAATCCAAGGTTTGACAGGGATTTCATTCTCTATGTCTTTTCTAGTCAAGAAAGTATTTATGGGATTCTCACTCAGCAAAATAATGAATCAATGGAACAACTCGATTGCCTTCTTTAGTCAATCCCTAAAAGATTATGAGCTCAAATATTCATTTGTTGAGAAACAAGTTTTTGCTATTATTTGGGCTTTGAAGAAATTCAGACACATGTTGTCCAATAACAAGATACATTTGATGGTGTCTCATCCTGGAGTTAAATATTTTTTGCTAAATAAAGATGTGAATGAGAAACATGTCATGGATGGGTCACTAAAGTGATGGAATATGATGTACACATTAAGGTCACTAAGCTCATCAGAGGTAAAGGTCTGTGTCAATAGTTAGCTACAGATTTGGAGTCAAAGGTAGAAAAGACATAGATGCTCCTTAATGAACCTCAAGATGATAACCCAGATTGATTGGCTGTCAAAATGAAAGTTTTTCTCCTTTCAGGAGAATACCCTACAAGCATGGACAAATTTCAAAGACAAATTTTCCGTCTTCAGTCTATTCCTTATGTTATGGTGGATAATGTTCTCTTTCAAAGGGATTTGAATGGTGTTATTCTTTGGTGCATAGGACCAAAATAGGTAAATAAGGTACTAGAATAATTTCACAATGGTATATTAGGAGGGCATTACTCTTGCACACAACTAGCTACAAAGATCATGAGAGTCGGTTACTATTGGTTGGATTTATTCAAAGATACCCATTTTTAGGTAAGGAAATGTAAGGAATGTGCTTTTTTCGTAGGAAAGTAGAGATTGGCAGCCCTGCCTCTTCATCCTAATTCAGGTTGACCAACCCTTTATCCAGTGGGGGTTGGATTTCATGGGATGATTAATCCTCCATCAAGTGATGGAAACAAATGGGTCCTCACCATGACGGATTACTTTACTCATTGGATAGAAGCTAGTGGAACTTAAAGAGGGAAATGAAAAGGTTGTCCTTGATTTTCTGGAGGGGATAATGACATGTTTTGGTGTCCCATTTACAGTAATTTCAAACAACGCAATGGTCATTTCTTGGTTTTAAGTTAACTGAATGTTCCATCAAGAATGGGGTTTATCTCAAAACTTCATCCAATTATTACCCATAGGGGAATGGATTATGAGTCTAGTAACAAGAATCTCATATGGATCATCAAGTGTACAATGGAAACCAATAGAAGAACTTGGCACACTCAGCTCAAAACTTCCATGTGGGCAGATCAGATCACACCAAAAGGGATATTAGGAATTCACCTTTTATGTTGGTATATGGAAGGGAAGAAAAAACTCCCACTATCTCTAGAGCTTCCTTCTTTGGAATTGGCACATCAATTGGAACTTATGGAAAATGATTCAATGATAGTCAGGTACTTCGAACTGATGGAGCTAGAAGAAATAAGGAACAAGGTAATGAAGACTCTAGAACAACACCAATCTCAAGTTAAAAGATATTTTGACAAAAGGGCATCCAACAAGGAGTTCTATGAAGGATATTTGGTTCTAAAATGGGATGTTGATAGGGCCAAGCCAGGTATGCATTCTAAATTTGATTCCCTATGGATTGCACCATATATCATCACAAGTTACAAAGAAGAAAATTCATTTTGCTTATCCATACTCAATAGAGGAGAATTTTCCATTCATGTGAATGGGATTCATCTCAAATATTTATTTTAAGAAATTTTCATGTATGTAGAGTGTTCATGTTTTGTTCATTTCCTCCAAGTGCTTCACACATTATTTTGTTTGATTTTCTGTTCCTTTTTCATTTTTTTTCTTTTTTCTTTATTTTTTTGGTGTGTGCTATGAATATATTTTTAAGACTCTTTTCCCCAATGGATTGTATAAGGATACTCACCCGATTTTTAGATGGAAGGAATTTCCTTGACATTGCCAAAAATGTTAACCTTTTAAGTTGCCTTTAACTGGAGGGTAGTTTTACAGAAATTTTCTACCATTATGTTAATTTTTTTGCCTATATTTCTTGGGGAATCAAGAGTTTTCCAAAGTCTGAAATTTCAAACTTCAGAATGCAAAGGTTCTCTTACTTTGGATTTTGTGTCATTTGCAAGTAAAGGAAA
Organism: Taxus chinensis; assembly: GCA_019776745.2. NCBI lineage: Eukaryota > Viridiplantae > Streptophyta > Pinopsida > Cupressales > Taxaceae > Taxus > Taxus chinensis. The sequence continues at coordinate 985,184,076 of CM034146.1, forward strand.
AGATGATGTATACATTCTTAGTAGTTGCCCCTCATACATGCATGTCCTCATATTTGGTAAACATTGGAGACACGAACTTGGGACATGTGGATATGCCAGAATTCTGGGGAAAGGTTAAGAGCCCCTAATGAAAAAATCTTATATCCAGGCCATATTTGACAGTGGGCTTCCTCTTGTTATTGGTTTTCCTTCATCTATGCATTGCCCTGAGTTTGTCTTGGCTGCAGCAGCCCACTTCTATAAGGCCTCTAAATTAGTAAAGGATGATGATGGTAAACTTGTGATTAGGTTAGACACCAATTTTTTTAATACTTATTCAAACTTTTGGATGTCAAGGAATATGCAACAATTTCCCTAGAGGCTACAATTGAATACTGGGATAAGTAATCTGAACTATGTACAAAGATCATGATGAAGAATTATTTGGCCAAGAGTGTTACTAAGCTCCCCAAAACATTGTTCCGCTCAGACTTCATCTAGGAATTCAATGAACTTATTGTGATTTTGAGTAGAGTTTCAGGTTTCGCTTTAGCAAGAGAATTTCAAGAGTGGATGTTTCTTTACATTGCTACCATTAAGAAACATAAAGAGTTTATAATATGGGGAGAACATATAGTAGTTAAATTTATTTTCAATTGGGTAATGTCTTGACTTCAAAAAACTTCTACATGACTTTTTTCCTTTTCTATGCAGAAGCTGCCATGGGAGAATTTAATGGATTGAATACAAAAGGTGTTAGGATCGTTTCACAGATTTATGATTTTTATCCTCAACTCACAACGGAAGAAAGAATTAAACATTTCCATATAGTTAATGATGCCTTTTTTGTTGTCTTCCTTTATCATTTTCATAAGCATTTATACAATCACATAATTTTTTATGAAGCTTGTAAGGAGGTAAGGGAATGGGGAGCCATATACCTCCAATTCCCAACATTTAAATACGTTGGGGTTCCAGGTTTCCTAGATGCTCCTAAAAAATTACCAAGATGCCTGACTGATAAATGGGTCTTATTAGAACCAGTTCGTCAGTTGTTGAATTATCATAAGATTCAAAATAAATGACATATGATAGGAGTCCAGTTTCACATTTCAATTATAAGATACAATTTTGCTAACATTTACAAGGTAAAGAATGTCGATGGAGAAATGTATGAAGTTACCTTGCGAACTTTCCACCCTAGTACTAAATTTTAGTATTAGGGAAAATTTAGTGAAACGGGGTTGGCTAGTTACTATGTTCCTCAATTAGAAGATATTTGGATCCACTATCGAGATGAGGTCATCATTAGACAACATGAGTTTGAAAGGTTAAATCTTAATGAAGTTAAACAATATGGTATTGTAGATGTCTCTGATGGAATAAAAGATGATGATGATGTGTCAGAACCAATTTATAGGAGTGCTAACATTGCTAATTAACCATTATCATGGATTGATTGGTATCAAGAAGAATCTTCTAATACAAAGGAAAGGGAGGGACCCACTCATCTTGCCCGCACACCCAGTGGTATGGAATCCTATTCAAGCCAATGCATTGAAAGCATTTCCCAAGTTCAGCGATGAAGATTTCAAAACCCCCCAGGAACATCTTCAAGATGTAGTGGAGATATGTGTGGTACATTATATAAGGGAACAGGATGTTTCCTTACGATTATCAGCTGCCTCTTTCAAGGGGAGGGCCCTGGAATGGTACCGAGCCTTGCCCCTAACACTATTGGTACTTAGGACCAGTTGGGAACACCATTTGTAGCAAGGTTCGGTGAGAAAGGAGACCGATCATCACTCCTATAACAATTAATTGGTATCAAAAAGAGTCGGTAGGAGTTGATGACATATTTCATCACCCAGTTCCAAAAAACTTGGCAAAGGATTCCAATCTTGGCTAGACCACCCACGGGTATGGCTATCATTTTCTACTTAAAAGCCTCAAATTCAGATATTTTGGTAATGATTCAGTCATTAGGAGGGGATTCTTTTCCGTAATCTTATAGCCTTGTAGTCCAAGCTGAGAACAATCTAATAGACACAAGGAAGCTTCCTCTTAGAACTCTTTTTCCCATAAATCCTAAGATAGCCCCCCTTCTGCAAGTACAATCCCAGAGTTTAACCTCAATCCCTGCTTATCTATATAATTACCCCCCAGAAATTGTGGCCCCCACTCCTACTGCTACTGCCTCATCTTTGTTCCTTGAGATGGATGAGATGAGAAACATCCTGAGAAGTCTCTCAAATGAGATAGTAAACCATAAGATAAATTTGGCCGCTTATTTAAAGAAAAAGTATTATAATGTCCAAAGTAGCCGACCCACTTAACCGTCTACATACCAAAATGCTCAAATTTTTCCAACCACTCAGCCATCAAATCAAATAGTCTCTATACCCATGCCAATTCGAACTGCTTCCCCAAATAGCAGTAGAGAGCTCATCCCTAGAAAAAATACTCTGGCCGAGGAACCCAATGCCTAGTGCTTCCCTTGTAATAATCCTCATATTTTGAAAGACTATCCCCAAGGGAACTTGTAGCTAAGGATATTCGAGCAACGATCATGAGAGGGTTATGATGCATGCGCAGTTGGACCTCATCAATTTGAGGTAGCCCAATGCACTGCTTTCACCGCCCAAATGGAAGAAATGTCTTTAGAACAAGAGGTCAAGATTGTGCCAAATCATGCCCTTTTCTCCTGGGTAGAGGGGGATGAGTTCATTTATATAAATGAGGTATCTATTCCAAAACCTATGTATTTTAACTACAATACTTTCTTCAATAAAAGGATGATTGAAGCAAACACACCAGCTTCCAGTTCGGTCAACAAGGTGTATAAAGAACCTTCGACTATTATAAGCGTGTCGTTGCCAAAGAAGAAAGAAGTCCCCCAACCAACTATATAGGAGAAAGAGGTCCATCACCTTGAGAAGGAGAGGACAAAGCATCAACAACCTTTTAAACCATCACTGGCTGGACACATCAACGTATTCCAATAGCTAAAAAAGGCACCAGCCAACGCATCCTTGTGGGATCTCTTAAGCATTCCCGAGAAGAAGGAGTTTCTCCAAGGGCTATTAAGATTGGAGGAGGATGTGACCATGGAGGGTCTCACCAAAGGACAATTCAAAGATGCACGGGTGCCTTTAGAAGCCATATTGCTAAATCAAAAGGAAGAAGTGAGTAAACCAAGGCCCAATCCATTATTTTTTACTCTTATTATAGGAAAGAAGTTACTACACAATTCTATGATAGATTCTAGTGCAAACACTATTGTCATGCCTCAGGCAATAGCATATGCTTTAAGATTCCAGTATGAGCCCTTGAAGAAGGGGGTTATGCAACTGGATGGGAAGTATGTGCCAACCATAGAAATTATCAAGGGACTCCCATTGCAACTTTATTCTTGTCCAAATATAATTATTCATTAAGATATCATGGTGGTTAATGTTGCACCAATATTCGGGCTTTGCCTCTCCTAAGAGTTCACAACTAAATTCAGTGGGTACATGTCTTTGGATTGGTCCCATTTAATCCTATGCACACCAAGTATGGGTCCAAGATGAAGGTCTTGGCTAAAACACTTTGCAAGGAACATATAAGAGACCAAGTACCTTCTGGTTTTGAGGCCTCTCATGCTATGATCACAAGAGAAGAAGAGAGATATATATAGAGGATAGAGAACCCTAGGAGGGTGACCATCTATCTAATCTTCCCCCTAGAGATCCATTTGGAAACTTCAATTCAACCATCCTAGGCACTTACGTCATTTTTGACGAAAACCCCACAATCCCAAGGGTAAAAAGTGACAACGCACTAGGGAAGCTCTCCTGGACGACTCGCCAATATGGAATATTTTGATGGGGCTAGAAGTAAGGCTGATTTTGCATTCTCCAGGGTACATTTCTATTTCTCTTGTACTAGTAACGAAGAGGAATACAAGGCATTGGTGCACGATTTATGCACCACCCAGAAAGAAGGTATCATAGGAAGCTAAGGGTATTTGGTGATTTAGAATTAGTAATCACATAAGTAAGGAATACCACCGCCACTAAGAATCCAAGGATGAGATCTTACCAACACCAGGTTTGGGATTTAATAGATGATTTTGAGGCTTTCAACATTAAGGTAGTCCCTCGTGAGTAGAATGTAGAGGTTTGTAGAATGGATACCATTAGGTCTTAGTTTGACCTAGCCTAGGACCTTCTAGAAAATAAAGACTCCATAAAGGTAATAATTCACCCCTTGATCCTTGACAACCTCCATCATTGGTAGGTATTTGATAATGATTGACAGGTCATACATTTCCTTCATAGTAGTCTTATCAGTTTACAAATCAACTCTAGTCCAAGGTTGAAGAAGCATATGGAGACTAGGTAATATAGTAAAAGACAAACAAGCTCCCAAGAGGACTAATTATGCTTGAAAACATTTTTGACTCAGATGATGTTAACCCTGGATCAAAGGAGGTTTGAAGTAGTAAAAGAGGATTATGTAGAGATGGAAATAGCTAGGGACAAATGACTAAAATTTGATAAGTCAGTAAACCAAAAGGATAGAGACCGACTCGTGGCTTTGTGTCACAAGTGTGACAAGGTGATGGCCTAAACATATGACAATATTCACATGGCTATGATAAAGATAGTATCCAGCACACCATTGATTTGGAGGAAGGGGCTAAGCCTGTGTGATATAAACAGAGACCTGTGAATCCTAAAGTGGAGGCCCTCATGGCCGAAGAGTTGAGAAAATTATTAGAATCTCGCATCATTTTTCCAATCAAGCACACAACGTGGGTCTCCAACCTGGTTCCAGTAAGAAATAAAAATGATGAAATCTAACTCTACATAGATTTCAGGGATCTGAATAGAGCCTCCCTAAAAGACCATTATCCCATACCCTCTATGGAACAAATTTTACAGATGCTTGTAGGATCTGAGATATTTTCCCTATTGGACGAATTCTCGGGTTATAACCAAATATGGATCGTGGAAAGGGATCAACATAAACCTACTTTCACGACTAAATGGGGAGCTTTCGCCTATGCAAAGATGATTTTTGGGCTCACAAATTTGGGTGCTACTTTTCAAAGATCCATGGACACCACATTTGGGGAGTTAATAAACAAGATAATCCTCATATCACTTGATGATCTTACTATGTTTACCAGAACAATGGAGGAGCATTTTGATTCTTTATAAGCCATGTATAAAAAAGGTCAATATTTTGGGATGTCTTTGAATCCCATAAAATGTATTTTTGGCATTCCCCAAGGAAAAATCCTGGGGCATGTGGTGTAAAAGGAAGAAGTTTCCATTGATCCTAAGAGAGTTAAGGCTATTTTGTATCTACCTGTACTAATCAACAAGAAGTTTGTTCAATCCTTCTTAGGAAAGACCAACTTCACTGGTAGGTTTATATCAAGTTTTGTGGGGACCATCCACCCCATTAATCTCATGATAAATGAAGATATATTTTTCAAATGGACTGAAGAAGGTCAACAGTCTTTTGAATTGATCAAAGAGGCTATTACATCAGCACCCGTACTTCACAACCCTGACTTCACAAAAGATTTCATCATGTATATATACAGGGGGGAAATAGCATAGCATCTATGTTAACCCAAAGGGGAGAGCGATAGAGTTAGGAACACCCCATAAAATTCTTTTCAAAAACACTTCATGACTATGAAATAAGGTATAAGTTTTTGGAAATATAGGCCTATTCCATAGTTAAAGGTTTGAAGAAATTAAGACACTTGGTCACACACAACAAAATTATGGTCATGTTAGCTCACCCCATCATCAAAGAGTATATAATGGAGGGTGATATAACTGAAAAAAGAGAAAATTGGATAACCAAAATGCTATAATATGACATAGAAATAAATCCCACGAAGCTCGTAAGAGGCAAGCGACTGTGTCAATATTTGACATAGGAACTAGTCCCCGAAACAATTGGCGAGTTGAAAAAGATGATGTACCTACAGGAGGATAGGCTCGAGGGGTGGGTCTTTGGCAGAATTCATTTTATTCAAATTGGAGAGTATACTAGCCATCTCCCCTAGAAAAAAAATATATAACAGGAAACAAGGGACTCAATTCAATGGTTTCCTATAATTAATGGTTTCCTGTTTAAGAGGAATTTTAATGGGTTGATGTCGAGATGCCTTAAAGATGAAGAGGCCAAAATATTCTTAAGAGAGTTGCATCATGGAGACTTGGGTCTCTAACACGGTCATTTTTTGGCCTAAAAAACTACTATAAAGATTTTGTAGAAAGGATACTTCTAGCCTAGCAAAAGAGTTGTTCACCGATATCCAGGTGGAAACAAACAAATGTAAGGTTTGTCAAGTTTATGTGGGTTTCTGAAGAACTTCAACATTACCCGTCAACCCCATTTTAATTGAGGAACCTTTCACATAATGAGGTCTTGATTTCATCAAAATGGTTAATCTGACTTCAAGTGCTGGACACCAGTGGAATCTCATGGCAATGGATTATATCACCCGGTGGATGAAGGTAGTCCCACTTAAGAAGTCTACTAAAGACATGATCCTAGGACTCTTGCGAGATATTGCTACTCATTTTGGTTCCCCCCACACCATTATATCTGAAAATGATAAAGATTTCCTAGGAGCTAAGGTGTTTGATTTTGTGGTCAAACACAAAATATATTTGAAGACATCCTCCAACTATTACCCACAACAGAACAGCCTGGACGGAGTCTACAAATAAGAATATGATAAGACACATTAAAAGGATAGGACATGAGCATAAAAGGTTATGGCAATGAGCATGTTAAAACATCCTTATGGGCCAATCGCATCACTCTAAAGTAGATCCTAAAATCTTTGCCATATGAAATGATCTATGGGAAAAGTGTTGTGATGCCAATATCTTTAGAGATTCCCGTATTACAAATTTTGAAAGGATTTGAGATAGAGGAGAATGGAGAAATGTCAGTAAGGCTCACCGAGTTGGTAGAACTCCAAGAAAAGTGTGAAATTTCCCATACAGGCCATGATTAATGGCCAACAAATAGTTAAGAAATTGTTTGATCAAAATGCATTGGAGCCAAACTTCCAAATCGGAACTATCATTTTAAAGTGGGATGCTAGAGTAGCTAAACCCAAGAACCATGGAAAGTTTGACCCCTTATGGACTGGACCATTCATAATTAGTGCATGTAAGAGACATATCTCATTCGAGATTGAAACCATGGCAAGAGATCCTTTGGTGATTCTAGTAAATGGGATCCATTTGAAGCCTTATGTTTAAATATCTTCTAAAAATTGTATAATATGTATATATTATTTCCTGTTTTGTAGTTTTTTTTTTAGCCTTCGCTTTCATTGGATTTTTTTGCCACGTGCTTCACCACCCCTATCCACATCACTTTTGATACATTAAAAAAGTACTCCTGCTATCTTCTCACATTAAAATCGTCATCAAAGTTAAATATCTCTTTCCTAAATAAAAGATCCACAATCAATGTAAGATCTATCAAGGACGCGAAGTCTGGTACCTCGAGTCTCTCTCTTAAAGGGGGCATTATGAGAAATAACTCCAGGTACTTATGATTTTTTACTCCAAGGGTAGCAACAGATATTAAAGGCCTCTAGAATTTTGTTCGACATAATCATTCTAAGGAATTTAGTTTTTATTGGTGAATATCAAAGTTTCCAAAAGGTCCAGATTCATTCAAAGAAATTCAAATCTCCATGGCTGGCACCACCTCTAGCTCTTCTCAGGTAACAAATTATTACGTAGGATAACCCATTCCTCCCCAACAGCACCATCCAAAGTTAAAATACCCAGACTCATTATCTTGGTACAGCATGACCCTTTGCTGGTCATCGACCCCGCCAACGATATATTTGAGCCCAGTCTCAACAAAAGGCCTAAAGCTTTGAGAGAAGCGACATGTGCCAGGTTCAACCTTCTGGGAGACTCAGAGTCATTTGTGCTAGGACCTAGAGCACTACTCTTGCCCAATACATGGTTCCTCTCACACACCCATGCCCAGAGCTCATACAAATGTGCATGCAAGTTTTAACTCAGGAAACCATACCATCAAGGGCCAGAATGTAACTATTACAATCACACCACAGGCCATCAGGGACATGTTAGCCCTGAACTATGATCAGTCAACCAATTTCTATGATATAGCCAAGCTTCGGAATGTATGGGTCCAGTGTCAAATGAAGGATGTGACCCTTACCAAGGAACTGAGACAGTTAGACTCCAGCGCATCAGGGGTTCCCTTGTTTCCCCATCCCCTTAAAGTCCCTCAAGCCTGACACTCAAGATGTTTACTCTATGTTGGCTTTTATTTTCAGGTAAGGACTCTGACAAAGACATTGAGGACTGGCAGATGGCAACTATATTCCGAATGAGGACCATCAGCACAAAGTAAAGATATAAATTTGACTTCGTGGAAGTCATAGCAGGGTCAATTTGTGAACAGACTCAAGCATTTCTCAATGACGTCCACCTTCAGGTATTCATCTTTCCTTTTTCACCTCATTCTGTACCAAAATGCTCAGTATTTTGGTCAATTCATGGCCTTGACCCTATGGGATATGGAGGTGAATTCCACAAATATTATCCCAACATCTACGTGGACCCATATATTGTCTTATTCTTCGGACGTCTACGAGTTTTTTCAATGCTTTTGTGGAGCCTCTTTTGCTAGAGCTCGATCCTGAAGGGATCGATAATAGAATGAATGACTCTAACAGTCTATCTTCTCAGACCCATTACACCCCATTGACTACTTCTTTTCCAGAGGTCATTCTATGATTTGAGTCCATGGATTCAGAGTAAAAATCCTTCATGCTCCCAAGGATCCTCACACCTCAGATAACAGGTCTCGAGGTCACCTGACAGCTCATCACGCTAGACCTAGAGGTCGGCTCGACCAAAAAGAAGAAAGCAATCTATGACCTCCCTTTTAGTAGGGGAGGGATTACTGTAATCAAGAGGTAGGAAAACCATTGTCTGTTTTGGAAGTTGGCCTCCTATGGCTTCGCCTTGATTCAGGACTCATGGAGGTATGATCCAGACGGGAAAATAGCTGAAACCCTGTCTACAAATAAAATCAAAGTCCCCTGCAAACATGAATCGAGACTGTTTTTTGATTCATGGACAAATCCCCAAGGCTGAAGCACCTGAGATCTTCATCAAACTCCAGGATATCCCCACTCCTAAACTGGGAGTCATTTCATCCAATGAAAAAATTATTTGACCCTACTCTAACGATTGGGAAAGGGCTGAAAGCAGCCTTAAAAAGAAAGGATTGGAGTCCCAGGAAGATAGAGGGATTTTGGAAATACAGGCAGGAAATCAAGCCAAACCACATAGAACTTTGAAGAAGTTTCTCACTAATGAGCCCTGGGAGGATAAGTGGGATGCGGAGCATGACTCCGATGTAGAACAATGAGGATGTACTTGTCCTCACTTCTGAGCAACCTCTCAGGTCAACCGCTAGGTCCTCCGAGCTACAGCAACATGGATACCTGGGTACCTTCATCATCCACTCCTTTCTAGACTCCTCAAATTTCTCCATCCCCCGAGCTCTTAGAAGCTACAGCAGAGGGAGAGTCTCTCTCCAGCCCAGCCCATAAGAAGCTAAAATCAATTGTGATTCCTAGAAGCCCACCACTTGAGGCTCCACTCTCTGTAATGCTTCCACCTCCACCTTCCCATTCAGAAGGAATCCTTTAGTCTATCACTACATCCCAGCCTCTTCCTCCTCCTGGTGCTCCTCTACTTCCGCGGTACCCTACTGCCATCCCAAGCTTCTCACCTCACATTATCACGCCCCCTTCTTCAGCCCTGGTATCTGCAGTATCTCAATCACCAGTGACTGTTCCATATGGCCTGCCACCTGGTTTCCCATTTGTTGGAAGGATGGTCTCTTCTCCTTCTAAGTTTTGGAGCCAAGCAGAGGCCACCAAGGAATCCCGAGATCAAAGGAGATCAAAGCAGAGAAAGAAGGAGATGGTGGCTCAGTCAACTAAGTAGGTTTGATCCCTGTATGATCATCAATAGGGCTCCTTAACCATCACTCACCTTGTCCCTCAGGTATTCTAAGCCCATGGAACAAATGTGCCATGATGACTATTCCATTAGCGCTATCACAGTGGACCTCATCTGAATTTTGGCCTCAGAACAAAGTGAAGTTGATGAATGAAATGATGGCGGTAGTCACTACCGACTATTTGAAGCTCAACAATCAGCTGAAAAAGGTGCAGGCCAACCTCCAAAAGGTAGAAGCTACAGCAGCGGGCCACATGGCTGAGCTTAAGGCCAAGGATAGAGAGGTAGACCAACTCAAGAGGGAGTTAAGGGACACATCGACCAAGCAAGCCCTCGTGGCTTCTCAAGCAGAGGTAAAATCTCTGGCAGCTAAGCTCACCACTGCCAAGGCCCTGGTTAATTCACTTTCACAGGAAAAAGATGGCCTTTAGGCCAAGTTAAAATCTTCTAATAAAACGGTCAAGGACTTGACTGACCAATTGGGTCAAGAATCTCAGAAAGCTGGAATTGTATCATTAGTACAAGGTCTATATGCCTCCTGTTGTGATAGGATCACCACCACTGCCAGAAAATCTAGCCCCGATGCTCATATTTATATCCAATGCACATGAATTGTGCTCTAGGGTAGAAAGTGCAGTCTCTACCATCAACAATGCCTTATCCGCCAAGGTCCAAGAGTCAAAACTCCTGATTCAGAAACTCTACGATGCCTCAGATCTCACTCTTCAGAACACAAGAATCACCGACATGTAGTTGACAAGTGGCAAAGATCAATGAGATTCTGAGTTGTGACAAAGCTTCTGTCAAATGTCAGAATCTCTTAGCACATAGCTTTGCCAGGGTATGAGGGAAAGAAAACAAAATATCAATGAATTAGTATAGCTTGGTTTCCCCTCTCCCTTCCCAGATGAGTCTATGGTCTTATCCAAAGACCAAATTTAGCAGCTTCTGATCGCTAAGTGCCAAGACAAGACAATTTTCCAGTCTTTGAAGGAAGACTCCAATGTCGCTGAGGTCGAGGCCATCATTAATCCTATCATACAGCTAGAGTTCCACTTGCATGTGGTCATGCATGAGCCTTCAAGGTTTCTCCCACAAGGAGATAATTGAGTTGGACCGAGATTTTCAAGCCTTGCAATGAAGAACCTACCCGACGGAAGAAGAATGGCTTGGATATCAGGCTTCTTTACGAATGCTCTAAATGACCTGCAGTTAGCCACAATTTTTGAAATTTTGGGAAGGCGTGAGATATCAGATTCTTCCATGACAGGACACAGAGTCCCTTGGTGAGTTTCCAAACTAATTATATTATTTTGTTATGACTCTTTTGTTAAGTATTTTGTCCCCAGACTCTAGATGCCCTTGGTTGATCAAAAGCTAGTAATGACTAAGTATGAAATGCTCATACGGCAGTCTCCACGTGTCTCATAGGTGCATCCCCAACTTTGAACATTCAAGTGGGTTCTCAAACTCACGCAAACACTCCATGTGTCTATCTGATGCATGTTTTGATATAGCCCAAAAGGAAGGAGGACCCTAAGTGAGAGCAAGCCCTCCACGTGGCCCAAATGAGGAGTCTAATCAGACAGGGACTCAGATGGCAATACCAAGAAGGATATTAGATGCATGGATTTCTATAAAGGGATGAAATATTTATTCCAAAACCATGAAGGTCAAATATCTGAATTAATAGGGAAGATAGTGGTGGTGTTGCATTTAAAATACTAGGGGCAGGAGCCAAGAAGGATAAGTGTAAGGCCTTATCAGAATTGAAGGCAAAGGGTGGTAGCTGAAAGTGACAGAGGAAAAAATGTTTCCTATAAAGGAGGCGAGATACAAGATATTAAAAAGGAGGGGATAACAAAAAAGGAATTCTGAGCCAAAGAAAAGGGAGGAGGAAAGCGAAGATTTATGTATGTTTTATCTAGCCTTAGCAAGCCTCTGTCATAAAAGAGAAGTGTAATTTGTGCTTTCATGGGCCTTATGTACCCTTTCTCTATATGAATAAAGAGTTCTTATTCTGTGCAAATTGGATTTTCATATGTTCTGAACTTTCATTTCTTTTATGAAAGGTAGTTATAAATGAGTCAGGAAATTCATCGTGCTTGACACCCTTAGAATTTCCTTTGTTTCGTTTATTATTAATTGTTTCAGTTCCTTAGATTTTTGCATTATCAGAGTAGTAGATCGTGTTGTTTAGTCCCTTCAACTATTCTTGATAAAGATCTTCAGATATTCTGTCATTTCTCTTTTAAATTTGGCACATCGCCTATTTATTTCAGTCATTTACATGCTTTTTCTATAAACCTACTCCTAAAAACTAGAGAAGAGCCAACTTCTTTAAAACCTGGAGGTCACCTTAGGGTGCACGTCTCACCAACCTAAGGTTTCTTACAACTCTAATGGTTCATTTGTAAAGATCATCATCAAAAATAACTCACACTTATGCAGATGCTCAATTATATCTTCCACACCTTTGTATTATGGAAAATGAAGAGACATCTCAAAGAATATCTAAGGGGTCTATTATTGTGGTTATTAAGGTTACTGAAATGCTTTTTGGGGCACTTGTCCTAGAGTGGCGCCAAACCATGAACCTAATCCTTCACTAGGATTCCCTCCACATGGTGGGTGACCTAAACCTCCTGAGCCTCCCACCATGACCTAGGGGCCTGTTGAAGAAATTCCTTGCATCCCTATGGTAGTGCTTAACTGCACACCAAATCTCTTCCCTAGAACTCCACCAATAGTACTACTTTCAATGGGTAGTGTGCCACTACTTTTTTCTGACAATGCGCCTACCAAATTAGTTCCAAGAAAACTCTATCCAAATACAGGTGCCTGTTGCGTTACCATATGTGTGTCCTTAATCTATTGCACCTCCTAAGCATATACCAATATGTGCCTACCTATATCTCCTATCCAACGTGATGATACTTTATTACCTTCCTACTCACCTTCATTAAGATGATCTTCTACAGTAAATTCCAGATTCCAAACACATTTTGTAAGGGCTAGGCGGCCAAGTTAGGTTAGATGCATGCCAACAATTTTAATTCTCTCCTCAAAATCACACTCATCTGATGTCAAAGGGGTCCTTCTACTATGCTTCCCCAATAATGGAAATACATGATCTTGTTATCCCTCACCTTCTGCAGCATTCTCATTACTACCATTAGTCATTATTCCCTTTACTCTCAATGCTTCCTCAATACTAGAAATACATGATCTTGTGGTCTCTCACCTTCTACAAGGTTCTCATTACTATCATAAATCATCATTCCCCTTGGTCTTAGTGCTTATTCAATGTCCCTACCTCACGTATCATTATACATGTGTAATATCTCTTCTCTATCCCTTTCTTCCACTTGGACCAATTCCATCCTTCCTAAACCAGTTTCTTGCCCTGCACGTAGTGGGGTTTTAGCCTGTCATAGATAGGTTCTCCATCCTAAGATCAATCATCAAGATATTGATAGCTAAAGGTGTCACATGCAAATATGATCCCCTTATATTACATAAAAACTAGAACTCTACTTCCTCAGTGCACGAGTATTTTGAAATTACATACTCCAAAGTATAACTGTGCATCACTTCTTTCCACTAACGATCGGTATCTCTAGTCCATGTTGCATCCAAATTAGAGAGTGCTTAAGAATCATCCTGGATCCACACTTTATTTCTTCCTATTTGGACACCTTTGTTATCCGCACAAGCTGTCAACCACTGGTACAATTCTACCAGGAAGAAGTTAAAGAAAATATCATACAAGAAATGATAGAGGTTGTCTTCTACCCACTTGCATGCATTAAAATCAGGTCCAGTGTTGTATATCTAAGAAAATGTGTCTTTTCCATCGTGTATCCAGATATCAATATTCTCCAAAGACAATCGAAATGCCATGTGCATGCAACATCTTGATAAAAAGATTGAAAATAGGTCCCTTCAATAGAACCAAAAGGTAGTCTTATTTGTTAACCAATGTTATTCATGCACACTGGCACTTCATCCAAACATAGGTCTGAATCCTCACCCAAAGCACGTTTAACCACTAGGTCCCTCCTTTACCTCATTTATCAAGATACATAGTTAGCGTAAACAAAATCATAGCCATTACAACATTCATGAAAGGAGATACAACATACAAGATTCGGCAACACATATAATAAGGAAATCATTCAACATATAGAATTAGTAAGAGTATTTGAATTCCCATGATACCATGATCGAATCCACTGACCTTTGCAATCCATACACATTTATCCATCATAAACACAATTTATTACCTAACTTCTTTTGATTACATTCACAGTTCCATTACATCCATGCACTGGACCATGTGTGCATAACACTTACACATTCATCTATAAGGTGATCACATACACCACTACATACATACAAGTCATATCTAATACACGATTTATACACCTATTTATGCCAGTAGGGACTTTCCCTTCACCATTTACATGTGTTTTCCTAAATATAGGTGTGTTAATAATAGGTTGTGTGCTTTTATCAACTTTCCTCAACTATATATTGAGTTATAAATAGGTTGGCTTTATCCCATTTTTTATCTTATAAATAGGTTGGCTTCTTGTATGTGCTTTTACCTCTTAGTTCACCTATTTCTAGACTTTGTGTGCATATCATGTCAACTTCTTTCTTTCCTAGTTTTAGCCTTGGCTAAAAATAGATAAGTCTTGATTCTTTGTCTGGGCACAAACCCTTGCACGCTAACATGTTCCTCTGTGATTGCATGCATCTTTTTGAATCAATGTGTCTTTAAACACTACCCTCACCCACATACTTTGATGCATCCCTCTATTCCTAAGTCACTTTCCTATTATCTCTTGTGTGAAATCATTTGTGTGGTCTCAAAATTTTACGCATGGCTAACACTTAGCCAATTTCTCTGACCAACACCATTTCTGGAATTCTTGACTATACCTAGAAAGGCATTTATCAGTTTATTTGTTTAAAGACTCTCTTAATACTTATAGGTTTCTTCAATGTTCACTCCACCGTTCATTCCATTCTCATAATACCTCATAACTCTTTACTCAAGTCTCTCACCTTAATTTATATTGTTATGAGACTTGACCTAACACCTAAATGCCCTTCACCTAGACTGTGACAGGGAAGTCTTTTCAAATTACTTAGCAAGACTCCTTAAAAATTCTCCATGATATTTTCAAGATTCAACCATCATGAAAACCTCCCTCAACATGTCTTAACATTTGTTCTTTACCAACTTGATCTCTAAGATACTTATTTGTAATAATACCACAAGGATTGTTTTAGGCTTCATGTATAAGACTGTATATGAAATTTTACTCTATAATCCCTTATGAATCTAACTTTTTCAATGACTTTCATGCCTACATGTTTCCACTAAATCTATCTCAGCTCCACAAGACACTATAGACCCCAAAAAGGATGGGTAAGATCATTTAATAGGAAAATTGCTCTTAAGACGCCTGAAACTAGGCATGCACAGATTAGAACTAAGATTTTCAATTTTTTCACACTAAGTCTTCTTTCTATATGCATTAAAGACCTCTAAATCACCCTCAATACACTAAATATCACCATGTTACTATATTATAACTGGCTTAATAATTATTTGTGAGTCTTATGTAAGTTCTCATTCACAAACCCTTAAGGGTGTACAAGAATGTGTTAGATTTTCTCATTTATCCTTCACTATCTAGATGTTATATGATTTCTTGGGGATTCAATTTACTCCTACAGACCTCTAAAACACCTTGTCATGGTTCACAAATCCATATCTCAAATGCTATTTCTAAATAAATTCTCCACAAATTTGTTAAACTTGGGATTCTTACTTTTTGAAACTTATCCACTCATATGAAAGAGTATATACCCTTTGATAAATTTTGTCTCTCCCACACCTAGATCTTGATATTTTAAAATATCACACAGGTTATCACTCAATTATTAATCCATAATTATTTTCATTATTCAAACATAGACATATTCTTACCTTATCTCAGTACCTCCAATTAACACTTTAGATTGTCCTAATTCACATTTTCACCTTTGTATGTTCTCCTTCTTGTCCTTCATGAGTTGTACATTATTCATAATCTTGTAGGAACATTCATTCATCAAAATATATGAGAATCAAACCTAACTTCTTCAACATACAATCCATAAGATCATAATAGATTCATAAAACAAAAATTTTACAAACTAGAAGCCTTTGTTTGATATAACCATTAGCTTTTACAAAGCTTAAATATCCCTAAGGCTCTGTTACAGAGATTTCCTCCCTCTTCCTTTCTAAATCAGCCTCTCTACCCCCTATATTAGAATTCATTATGATCATTATGAATAAGGGGAAGTTGTTAGGGTTTAACCACCTAATTCACCCTAATATAAGCTAGCCATAGTGAACTAGCAACCTTTTTGGTTAAGTAGGTGAGTTCACCACATGATCACTTTATTACATCAATATTAGGCCTATACTAGCACCTAGATGACTGACATACTGACCCCCAGATCTAAGATGCATTACATCACTAGTTTGAAAATTTGAATGTGGTTTTTGGAGGGAAACCTCCAAAATACCACTTATTACATCCATAAGAGACCAAATGGATTAGACATAACCCATGAGCACCCAAATGGACCCCACAGCACCTAATCAACTATGAAAATACAAAATGGAGCTATTTAAAGTGATGCTCCTTCATCATCGAGCTTCCTTATGGCATGTATGTGGTCTTTCTAATAATCTTCTTTATTATTTATGTGATTATGGTTTTCTTTCATGCCATGTGGAATCACGGTGGTTATCATCTCTCTAACTAGGTCCATACCACTTATGTCAATGAAATACATGTGGCCTCCTCTTAATACTTTGATATGGATGATATAATATATGATTATGATCAAAATTCCAATCCCCTTATATTTCGAGACAAACCACCCCATTTTTCTCAAAATCCCAACCTTTCTCAGCCACCTAGTATCTTTCCTCATTCTCCTCTTGAGGAATTCATAGCCCTAAATTACATCATATAATTTATATGTTCCACTTCCACTACTAATGTTAATAGTGATCCTAGTTGTGAGGGTAATGTTGTCGGTTGGGATAGTGATGGTGAAAAAACTCCCTCTTCTCCACTAGTAGATGATACTCCTACTCCTATAGAGACTATAGACTCTAGTGATGATGATAGTGTTTCTAGCTTGCATGAGATTGATATTCCCTACATTTATACATTGATTGATGGTATTCCTTGTGTTTATGATAGTGATCTAGAATCAAATCCTAATACATGCCATAGTGATGATGCAAATAATAATTATTCTCCCATTTCACATGATATGAATGAACATAATTGTGTCTCTCCCACTTATCTTAAATGCAAAACTAATGACATTGTAACATTTTATTCTACGTACACATGATTTTACTTTTGTCTTTATTATTCCTAGTAAATGTGAAATAAATGACATTGCTTATAGTATTAATGTTCCTACTAATACTCTTTAATTCAATAATGATACAATAGATTTTATTACTAGATTGCACATACTATGATTGATACACCTTGTGTTTCTACTTCTTCTCTTGAAATTAAATGCAATAATTCTATAATTACTTCTTCTCCACCACTTGTAGATGATAGTGTGCATAATGATGACATTATTTCTATTTCTCTTAGTAAAAATGAACATGTTGATTCTCCTCTAAATTGTATGTGATACACATAGTCTAGTTTCATCTCCTAGCTGTGGATGATTTTCTTGTGGGTAATGGTATTATTACTTTAGATCCTTAATGTGAGACTAGCCCCATAGAACCCCAAGCTATACCTAATTTTGTTTCGAATGACACATCATCCCATTTTTATTTTAAATCAAATAATGTTCCTATGGCTACTATTAATGGTAAGGTACAAACTTTGAATGAGCCTCTCAGATATTTATGTCAATACATCCTTAAGAGGTCCTCTCTATTATGCATGTTGTAGGTAGATTTACAATGTAAAGTTACATACCTTGACTCTAGAAAGAAAATATTACTATGCTAACATCGATTATAATACTATTAATGGAAATCACTATTCCATGTAAAATCTTCCAATCTTAATTCCCTAGGAATTTTTTCATACCCTCTTCTAATTGTTTGATGGAATTTCGGATCCTTATCTCCACCTTAAGAATTATAGGGCACTTATGGCTTCATATAAAAATGATATATTTTTTCTCAAATATTTCGATAAGAGTCTCATAAGTGATGTCTATGTATTTGTTTACCCATCTCCCTATCTTCTCTTTAAGTACCTTTCTCAAACTTGAGGATGATTTTTCTCACCCATTTTAGTCACAATAAAGGCTCCTAGAGATACATATGAGTGTTTACCCTCCTTACATCAAGGTGTAGACTGAAAATATATCTAATATATATTACATTTCAAAGGTACCATGCACTTATTATTATATCAACTAATTGACTTAGAGATGTAATACATATTTTTCTGAGGTCTCATATAACCTCTCAAGGAAATAATTACTTTATGATACATGTGACTCATTTACTGAAGCTTTGTCTTTTGTATTACAGATCTAGAGTGAGACCTTACACTTCTAGTATCAACATAAGCACTTGGATAATGGATATTTTAGTTACTTCTATTGCACATGATTATAATGCACTACCAGAATCATTAGCTAATGGAAATCAAGTTAAGTTCTTACATCTTGGTAACACTTTCTATCATTGCAATACTAAACCAAAATTTATCACACAAGGCTCCTCATAGACCTAAGATGAAAACTGATATATTTTGAAAAATCTATTGATCATCCACATGAAATCCTACATACATTAATAGATAAAAAATTGATTTGGTTACCATCTAATGGCCATCATCCTCCTCACTCGGCTTGAGTGGGTATAGGGATGACCTTTTTGAAATTTCCATCACATTAGTGGACAACATGACAATGATTTCATGTCATTGGATTAAAAAGTTAAGTTCCTAGAGTAAAAATTCATTATCACTTTCCAAACATAAAATTTAGACAAATCTACTTCCCCTCCTCTATGACATCATCATGCAACAAGTTTCACACTTGATGAGATCTCTTCCACTGATGCATCAAGTGATGTTCCTCATGACAGATGTTATTCCTCCACACAGATCCTTTGAAGACAACATACACATGGCTTATAAAAGGAGTCAGAGGTTCATATCAATAGTTATACACATGACTTATACAACTTATTTGGCACCATTTGTAAAACCTGTCATTAAGCTAAATCTTCATGTATAATTTACACTAGTGCATTTTTAGTATCTAAAGTGACTACTCATTCCTATGTTACCTTTCTTTTCACCATGATGTTTTACTCACACATATACTACACTCCTTATCTACATCTATTGTTATTATACCCTTTCATCTAAGTCCCTTGTGGCATATATGAGAATCATCACTTCCTTATTTTTTAATGATAGGTTTCCTCATCCCTATATGCTCATGGGAGTCTTATGTGAGCGGATATGCACATACCACCCATTATTCCTTCTCATCACTATACACACATCAATGATCATGCACAATTAATTACCTCACTCACATGATCAAAGTAATTCACACATATTTTAATCACATCTACATCTACATTATCTTTCTTACACATCAAACACATTATTTTCCACTCTCAAACAAGAATGCTATATATTTCATGATAATAATGAACACATCATCACATCAAGTAACAGATGTCAACATCAAAAACCAAAACACATACATCTCATAACTATGATATCAACTCATATATCCATACATATCATCAACTATGTTATCAATGCTATCATCATCACTCTAAAACATAGTTTTTGCATGAGTACAAAATCTATGTTTACATATATATGTCGCAAGTGTCATACAAAAATATTAATACAATATGTTGAGGGCATTACCCTTTGTGCATTCACTCATCCTGACCACTAATCTCAATATACATCATAACTCGATAGCTCTCGAGGTTCCTTTGTACCCCCATGGTCCTGCCTTATTGTAACCTCACTTGTTAATGTGACAATCATCATGTAATGTTGTATTCTCCACTAAAACTTGTGTGTACTAAGCATGTGAATTTACCAATCTCACCAATAGATCTTGGGCTAATTCAAA
Organism: Taxus chinensis; assembly: GCA_019776745.2. Taxonomy (NCBI): domain Eukaryota; kingdom Viridiplantae; phylum Streptophyta; class Pinopsida; order Cupressales; family Taxaceae; genus Taxus; species Taxus chinensis. Next base: position 985,204,280 of record CM034146.1, read on the forward strand.
CCTAGGATGAGGCTCTAGTCTGATGAGAAATATTTTCCTTGTATCTCATCTTATTGAATCTATAACACTATACATGTGGCCATGTCCACAAAAACTAAATCAAACAAATATGTGTGCTCACCTGCAATCTTGTCAATGCACTTTAGCAAGCCTCAAGTAACCACATCCCCTAGAATATTTATAGACTAATGTGTGCACATAATTCATCTATAATGGTGGTATAATAGGCATATCACCTGTAATCATAAACACATATCCATTAGCACCAACCCCGTCAACAAATCATTTCTATATATCAAAATCCAAACTCAAAAATCATATAATACTTACATCGTGTCACTTCCACTGCTACAACCTCTCTACAGGGTTCATCCATCTCTCCCTTAGCTCCACCACCTATGAGTGGTGAAATCACTACTCAAACTCCTATATGTGTCACATCACCTCCCCAATCACTAAACAACAATGTGAAATAACAATACCCATCGGCTCTCTTTCCACCACTCTATATATGTCAAGGTGCAATTTGTGTCATCCCGGTCACTCAACACAACCACTGGTTATACATTCTCAGTTGGTGGGGTTAATATCTTAGCTAGGGTTAGCCCTAGATGATCCCCCTCTAAGATTTGTATGATTTGATTGTCTTCATGGATACGGTGCTACAAGAAACTCCAACATAATCTCAAATTATTGGGTCACTCACTTATACTAAAATAACTTTCCCCGGTGAGGATACCAAACCTTCAGCCACATATTGTATTGTATCCACTGCATCTCAATGGAATCCTTAAGCCACCCTTTGTAATGCTTGTATGATGTCAAAATAATATCTCATGGTTGTAGTCTATCTAAAGTAGATCAATATGTCATAGTATCAAACCCTTTCCGTCATAGCATGATCCACCTTGTTGCAACAATCTTCATGTGTTCCCAATCTAGGTGTGGCCCACCAACTAGTTACACAAATATAATATACTCATAGGCCCACGCATATAACAATGTAATGGCCACTACACCACCACCACCCCAACTCTCTAAAGAAAACCTATATAAGTTCATGTATAAATAGGAAAACATAGCATTACCCCAGGCATATCATGTACCATGTTACCCTATGGACTGACATATCTTCCACATCTTGTATGAGATGAAAACTATCATCCATAACTCTCCTAGTTATCTAGATAACTTATATTTTCATTTTGATTCTGATGTTTTGTATTTTAGGTTGTGTGCACTCAAGATTATTATTTTTGATACCTTGTCACAGTTGTAGTTCCTTTGCTCACCCTTATGTTCCTTCCTACTTCTCCCTTTGCATTCTACTATCTCATTTTCCATTTCACTTTGCACCTTCCTCATGTGCAGCCCCTTTCTTTCCTATCCTGTCACGCACCTCTGCAAACTTGCCTTCCAAATCGGCTAAGTACCTGGAATTCCTCTTGCGCGCTTGCATACACTCAGCTCCTTCACGCCCCTCTTTTCCTTATGTTATCATGCACCCTCCTTCAGTTGAATTTTCATGCCCCTTCCCCATAATTTTCCCCTACAAGTATTCTCTTATCCCTCTTGCATGTGCACTTCTATGTGCCTTCCCTCTATTTCCCTTTTGTGTGCATGGCTTTTGTTTCTACATCTTGCGCCTTCTTATACGCCAGTCACTATTCCAAATCATCTGTCAAAATTGAGTGTGCAACATGCAACCTATCAAAGCACACCAACAAGGCATTGAATCCTAACAACCAACTAGTTCCTAACACGTGGCAGAAATGACAAATTAGATGAAGAGTTGGCTGATTTCTTCACTTAATCAGCACGTGCCATGTGTCATTACATGTCAAAGAGATGTGTAGACTTCTGACAACCATAACTTCTACTACAATGATCAGATTCCCATGCGCCCAGTCTCATTTGGAAGTTGTTGGCATCAGCTACACCTTGGAATTTTCACAATTAGATTCAGGAGGGATTTGGTAGGCAAAAAAAGGGAAACTTCTTTCTGATCATCAATGCAAACATCTAATCGACCTCAACCACCAAATTTCAATCAGATATTTCTTCCTTCCTTATTCTACACATCAAACAGACATGGGGAAGCACATCTACCAGCCTTGTAGGTGGATTTGCAAGCATTTTATCACTAGTTATTGGTGGTTGAAGATTTGAATATGAGTTTCCCTCTCTTTCTCATTCTCTTCTCTCCTTCTTCTATAAATATTAGAGTTCTACTTTGTAAAAAAAGGATCCCTCTCTATCGTAACGACACCATGTCAAAATTGTGGCCAACTTCTCATGGTTTTTAGACCTTGGCATGGTATTTGTAATGTATTATCACCTCCTGCCATGAATGTAAATGATTGTGTGTCCCTTAAGCAATAAAATAGTGTTTTGTGGAACTCTTTTCTTCCCTCTCTTGTTTTCATTGCATCTCACCTCTCTGTTTTCATTTTCTAGCATGTTGTGTGTATTCTTTCTTGTAGTCCCTATTTTCATGTGTTACTCATGCTGGAAGGCTGAGCCCACGTGTTGATCTATGGCACACATCATCTGTCATCTTCTCTCGTAAACCGCTTTGTTTCCTTCACCATTCGTGGAGAGAGACCGACCCTTTCCCTGGCACTATCATCTTCCTTAGCTTAGGATTTCCCCTTTCTACATATCCTTCTATCCTTGGTTCCTTGGCATGTTTAGTCTAGGATTTACTTTCAGAATTAGGAGTAGTAGTAATGTTAGAGGTAGGTAGAGGAACTAGCCTTTTCCTTAGGTCCATCTCCATGCACAGGGTCCCACAACCTAGAGATGGTTCCCATTGTTGACTCAGAATTCTAGATCCATCACAATCACATCCAGGGCACAATTTTGAGCACCAACAGTTTTTGGCATGCCCGGTGGGATAAGAGTGAAGAGATTTACATCTTCATCTTAGAAAATTTGATGTGTTTTGCTAAGATCTAACCTTTGGAGGAATATTTCAACACATCTAGTGAGTCTACTGATCAAAATGCACCCATTTTCTCACTTACAGACTAGTCTCTCATCCTCCTTTCATTATTTTTTCCTTCTCTAATCATGACTTCTTTCCCTTCATCATTTGGAATATCAGAGCTATTTTTCTCCATCCCCACAGTTCCAAAGTTCACCTCCAAATAAATTTTATGAGCCCTGTCATCTTGAATATACATATAACCCACTTTTTTTAACCAAAATGTTTTTGAAGAATAGGTTTATGTAGATGATGGCGGAAACTCCTTGGCCGAAGCTAATTTTGAGAGGTAGGTACAAAAAATGGAGATGGATATGAAACAGCTCAGAGTCAAGTACTCCATAAAGGAAGCTAAAGTTGCCTACAAGGTCCCTTATCCATGGGTCAGCCTTGTACCATGTTGGTTTAGCACCCAGTAGAAACTTCACTTTATTACTAATATGTTGCCCCATATTACAAAGTGGGTGGAGCTAATGGAGGCTCAAAAATCTAACGTGCGGAAAACTTGTCAATGGGGAAATCTTGCACTACCATCTTATAGCCCTCCCACTCCTCCACGCCAACTTACATCATCTCAACCCATTGCACATGTTCCCATATTCTTGTGTGCTTCCCCTATTGAGAATTCCCCTCATCCATATTCTCACCTTCAATTTTCTTCCATTACCCCTTTCACATGCACCTCTATTCCTTCAGTGTGCATGTCTTTCATCCCTTTTGTGCCCATCCTCCCATTTCCTTCTGAGTCCCCTCTTCCTAATTATACCATAAATGAATAGCCCCCTGCAAATGCGCCTTTCCCAACCAACGTCACCATGTTCGACGACTGCGGAAAAATTGAAGAATGGAATGACTCATGCAACTTCGACTGGGAAGAGGAAATCATACAGACGCATGTTTCAGAAGAAAACCAGTTAGTTTTAGAGGGCACAGTTTTGAAGGAGACTGAGTTTCTTATAGAGGAAGAATCATGCATGCCCCAGCTATACGCAACCCATCCTGAAGTAGTCACCTTCAGAAGGAGACTCTACAAGAAAATCCCTTCTGTGGGATTGAGCTTCTAAGTAATGGGCAAATCACAAGGATTGGACCATGCCCAATCAAATACCTAGCTAGTCTAGATCCAAAAATAGAGTTGCCACTGTTCATACTCATTTTAGAACATGAGGTAGAGATTCAGCGTGCCAAAGGTCAACAACATCGCATCCCAGATCCAATCATAGAACAACTCCAAGAGGTGTATGCTTTGTTTGTTGATACTTTGAGGAGAAGGGTGAGAAAACCAATTGAAAATTAGATTTTCACTCTTGTTCCCAGACCATGTCTAATGCCAAATCAATTATGTGGTCACAGTTTATGAGGAAGGGAAGCTTATTCTCCCTTCCTGTGGTAGGTTTTACTTGAGCGCCTTTGCCTCTGGTTAGAGTAGGCTAGTTTAGGTTTGCTTTTAGTAACACAAGTGATTACGCATAATATGCATGTTCCCTTTGGGACATGTATGATTTTCAGATTTTATATGTAGTGTTGTGCTTCTATTTTGGTATGCTCCCTCTGGCACCTTTCCTTTCTTGTTGTGCCCGCCCACCCCTTTTGTTGCTTCCTAGGATGACAGTTCAATTTTGGAAGAGGTAGTTCCAATGGTCAGTGCATGGATTTCACTCTCATCAATCCAATGTAAAATATCTTCATTTGAGAGCAAAGGTTCAGTTTAGAGTTCAAATAGAGCTTCAAGTGACTCTAGGGTGTTCTTCAAGTTATAAATCGGATCTTCAAGTTTAGCACTTGACTCCATGCCCAATGGACTTCTAAGGCTACTCTGGTCTCTTCATTTAGCAAGAAGATGGCCCTTGAAATTTAGCAAAACTGTTATCTAAATAACTCTCCTAATTATTTGGATATTTTATATTTTCATTCTAACTTTGATCTTTCATGTTTCAGGATGTGTACACTCAAGATTTTTCTTTTGATACCTTGGCACAGTTCCAATTCCTCTACATGCCTTCCTCCTCCCTTTGCATTTTGTTATCTCCTTTTCCATTTCCCTTTATGCCTTCCTCCTGTACCCCCCCTTTGTTTCTTATCCTTTCGCACACTCCTAGCACACACCTCTACAGAATTTCCTTCTAAATCGGTTAAGTCCCTGGCATTCCTCTTGCACACTTGCATACACTCAGTTCCTTCGTGTGCCCTCTTTTCTTTCTACCATCGTGCATCATCCTTAAGTTGAATGCTCTCTCCCCTTCCCCATACTTGTCCCCTGCAAGTATTCTCTTATCCCTCCTACATGTGCACTTTCATGCACAACCTTACCTATATTTCCCTTCTATGTGTCTTCCTTTTGCTTCCACACCTTGTGCCAATCACTATGTCACATCATCTGTTAGACTTGAGTGTGCAACACGCAAACTATCAAAGTGCACTAATAGGGTGTTGAATCCTAACAACTGACCAATTCATGACACATGGAAAAAATGACAAATCAAATGAAGAGTTGGCTAATTTCTTCAGTCAATCAGTGTGCACCACGTGTCATTGTGTGTCAAAGCGACATGTAGACTTCTAAAATCCATAACTTCTATTACAGTGCTTAGATTCTTGTGTGCCTAGTCTCATTTGAAATTTGTTGACATCAGCTACACCTTGGAATTTTCAAAATCAAATTTAGGCAGGATTTGGTACGTGGAAAATAGGGAAACATCTTTTTGATCATCAATGCACACATCTAATCGACCTCAACCACCAAATTTTAATTAGATTTTTCTTTCTTCCTTATTCTACATGTCAAACAAACATGGGGAAGTGAATATAACAGCCTTACAAGAAGATTTGCAAGCATTTATCACTAGATTTTGGTGGTTGAATATTTGAAACCGAGTTTCCCTCTCTTTCTCCTTCTCTTCTCTCCTTCTCCTATAAATAGTAGAGTTTTTCTTTATAAAAAAGGATCCCTCTCTATTGTATCGGCACCATGCCAAAATGGTGGCCAACTTCCCATGGGTTTTAGACCTTGGCATGGTCTCTGTAATGTATTTTTTCCTCCTTTTGTGAATTTAAATGATTTTGAGTCCCTTAAGCAATAAAATCATGTTTTGTGGAACTCTTGTCTTCCCTCTCTCGTTACCCTTCAAGAAAAGCAAGTTTAGCATGCACAAATGAGATTGGACAAGAATTTATAAGTTAATTTATGAAAAATTATCCATTGGAGATAATTTATGAGGTATTCATGCTGTGGACAAAATTTCAGGACTTGGAGAGGAATTTTGTGCAAGATATTGCATTTCTGCCAAAACTGGGTTAAGTAAGGTATGCCAAAATAGCCCTCTGACTTCTTAGCATTCAAAATAAATTTTGGAGCCTCCTTCAGATAAATAATAAGATACAAATTTAAATATAATAGGTATAAAAATATGTTTCAAAATTTTTGAGGTGAAATGGATGAGAAATAAGAAAGTTCTAGTCATTTTTGTGGACATGTCTGAAACCCTTTTAAACCTAGTTAAAATCTATGTAGACACCTAAAATATGATTACACTTAGCATTTCCTCCCATTCAACCAATTGATGACACTTCGTTGATTCCCCCTTCTTCGCTCCATTCTTGGATCCCAATTCACGACACCTTCTTGGTCGTATTCCTCCTATAATCAACTTGTTTGACTAATATCTCTCTTATTAGCTAAACATTCCTCCTTTCGACCATTTAGAATCTCCCTAGGCCTCTCTAGACCACTTCTATTGGCTTTGTAGACTATCTATCAGTCACAATTGGTTATCCAGACCCCTCCCAACTCTTAGTGAGTCTCTAATCACTTGCTAATCAAGTTTAACTAACCTAAAACCCTAGTTAACTAAGCCTAAAGCATGTTGTTATCCAATTTCACCCCCCAGGGTTGAATTGGTAACATACATCAGAATTCTCAAAGTCCCAGGAAAATTGATTAATCTAGGGGAAAATTCATGTTTCTAGGGTCCTTTCAGAAAGTTTTCTAACTCTCCTGTCCAGGTTGAAAAGAGCAAATTCTGAGGAAATGCGGAAAAGTTGCAGAAAATAAGCTTAGGCCAAGAAAAAAATGTGAAAATCACCTAAGTCTTTGTCCGAGGAAAAGAGGGACATTTGGGACGCCAAGGCGCGGATCAGCCGGAATGCCTACAAGTGGCCCAAACAGCAAAGGGACAAGTGGGACAAGAGTACGCGAAGGACCCGAACCGGCCGGTTTGGCCGGAACAGAAAAAATTTCGCACTGGGACATCCGGGACAAAGGGACGCGTGGGACGCGGAAAGCCGGTTCAGCCAAAAGAGAAGAAAATTGACTAATAGTTTGGGACATTTGGGCCATGAGTGCACGAACCACCTGGATTGGCTGAAAAGGAGAACTTTTGTGCCAAAAATTCGGGACATTTGGGCCGTAAAGACGTGAATCAGCCGGATCGGGCGAACCGGAAGAATTTGTCCCCACGAAGCACTGGGACATTTGGGACAAATGGACGTGAACCGACCGGTTCGGCCGAAACAAGAAACGTCAACACAAGGAAAAGTGGGACATCTGGGACAAAAAGACGCAGTAGACGTGAAAGAGCCGGCAGACCCGCGGACCAACCAGGAGATGACACGTGTCACAAGAGAAAAGTCCAAAAGTCAAAGGGTGAGTTTTGAAGGGGCAGTCCAAGCCAATAGGAATTGGACACATGTCCAATGGAGCAGGGAAGTGTGGAGCTCAGGGAGAAGTTAGAGAATTTGGCCGAGTTCACCAAAAAGAGGTAAAAGTGAAGTAAGACCCCGCGCCCTGTCCTCCAACAAGATCATGCCACGTGTCGTCCAAGTGGTGGGAGCGCGGGAAAAAGTGGAAAAAGTCCCAAAATCATCAAAAAGGTCAAAATTCAAGGAAAACCTGCGGGTAAGCAAAGGAGAGAGAATCATGAGACCAATCAATGCATGCCACGTGTCATCCAAGTGGCAGAGCGCGGGAAGAAATTTAAAAATCCGTTTTCGTCTGTTTTGTGCCCTAGATCTTCAGATCTCCATATCTTTTGATCCAGAGCTCAGATTGGTACATTCTTTATATCAACAGAAATCTTGTGAAATTATCTACATGATTCTATGGTTAATCTCAAGTTTTGGTGTAGTTTGGAGAGAGAAAATTGAGAAACAGATCTGACGCGTGTTCATGGCTAGAAGTGATATTTCAGCGACTAGATTTAATGCAGAATGGGTCGCCTTCTCCTGTATTCCAGTCAAAATGACAGGGTATGGGTTTGTAAGGTCCCCCCATGCCATTTTAATGCATCTTTAGTCAAGGAGGGATGGGCTCCCATGTTTTGTACATTTTATGTCCCCTGGGCTCGACCCATGCAATGTAAAAGCCAGATTTGGCTCATTTCTAAAGGGGGGAACTTTTTGACATAGCAATTTCTTCTTTCAGCTCCAGCTAGTGACTGAAGCAAGGATCAGACCTCTCTAAAGGTTGTAACAGTTTTCTTTTACCTCTCTAAGGTTGTAATGCATGTTTTTAATACTAGAAATGATAATGCAAACTTTGTGAATGGTTTTCAGTCCTCTGTTTGTATTATTTGCTTCATTTCAAATTCTGAATTATATCTGATAAGTCTGTGTATGTTTTATGTTATAAAATTTGGTCTGTGTCTATTTGCTTGACAGAAATGTTTCACCACTCCTTTTGGTGTATCACCTATTAGTTTAGTTTCATTTTTGCACTTTCTATCTCTGTCTCCTTGGATTTTAGAGTAGGATTAGGTTTCAAACCTCTGTAGTTTTGTAAAAATATAGATCTAAATCAGAGGAGTTTGAGGAACCAGCCTCTAATCTAGAGATTCCTCTCTCAGTTTCACAAGTCCCATGTTTGGAGAGAGGTTTCCATGTTGTGCAATCACACTGGATGCTAGAGTGATCAACCTAGAAGCCTGATCTGCATCCAGGGGTGCTGTGAGTCTGCAACAACAGTTTTGGCATGCCCGGTGGGACCTAGAGGTCTCATTTTTATTGCAGCAAAGTTGATATGAATCTATTGTAGTTTTCTTGCTTATAAGGGCTATTATTTGCATATCTGGCGACTCCAAGGGGAAGAATCAACTGGTTTCCACAGTGCAGGCCTGAAAACTCATGAGAAGAATCACAACAAGGTCAAGAGTTAGAGAAGAAGAAGCGTTGTTTGAATACCTGCAGTTTATCTCCAAGAAGAAGGAAGAGAGGAAGAAGGATTCAAAGGTCTCCATCTCCACCAAACAGAATTCTCTCAACTCCTCCGCCTGACGGGCCTTTCTTTCAATATACAAGGGTTTTAAGACCAATCAGAATGGCTCAGAACAATCCCTACATCAACTTCACAGGCAGTAGCCCACTTGCTCTCAATGCACAACATCTAGTTCCTATTGCAGCCTTGAAGAACATTCCCTACTTCACTGGAGAGAATCAAACTACTCTAGGTGACCATGTTAAAGATATTGCTAACCTTTGTGCAATCCATGAAATCAATGAAATGCAAGTGGCTGTCAAGTTACTGGCATCTTCCTTCAAGGGTAAAGCATTACAATGGTTTAGGAGTCTTGCAGCTGGTTCTATCACAAACTGGAATTAGCTGTGTATTGCACTTCATGAGCAATTTGGAGAGAAGGGAGACAACTTGTCTCTTTTGGAGCAGCTGACAACCATCAAGAGGGCTCCCAACGAGCAGCTGACTGACTTCAACTTCAGATTTCAAAGATCCTGGGATAGGATTCCAGTGGCAGTCAGGCCAACAGCAGAAGGTGCTTTTCTATACTATCTCAAAGCTTTAAATTCTGATATTTCTATGTTGATTCAGTCCATGGGAGGCACAACAATCCCTATGGCTTATAGGCATTGCCATTAGAGCCGAAAATTGTCTTATTCAAGCTGGTAAAGTGGCTCCTAGGCCTCCCATGCCCTTGTATCCAAACTTAGAAAATCCAAGCACTAGTCAAGCACCCACTTTGGCTCCTGTTCCCCACTCCTAGAAATCAGAGTTCAAATGAAGCTTCCACTTCATCTCCAAGTTCCCCAAATGAACTCTAAGAGGTCATGAAACAGTTGCAAAATTTGGGAAATGAGCTGGTTACTATCAAAAGACAGCAAGCTCAAAGTGCTAGACCGTATCAGCCTCAAGCGCAATACCAGGCTAGGCCCCCATACCAACAAAATAGGTCATCAAATCAGGCTTGCAAATCAAAATCAAAGCTAAACAAGGCCTCCAGCCAATAGACCATTCCAACCCTATAATCCAAATGCCATATCTACCTCTAAGGCATTAGTTGCCAACACAAAATAACATAGCCCAAGAATATGATTGGTGTTTTCCATGCAACGAGCCTCATAACCAATCCATGTGTTTCAATGGTGCTCTCAATCAAGCATTGATGGTGACAACTACTGGTGTGGAGGGTGAGGGTAGTCAAGGAAACAACCAACAACCAGAAACATTCCAACAGCAATCAGCCCCAAATGACACCACATTGGTAAACTGGCAAGCAGAAGATTTCTGTGGTATGAATCAAGCAGTTTCTCAAGGTGTTGCAGCCAACACAAGGTCAAAGAGAAGAAATTTGGGTGAAGAACAGCCATTAGCCCTGACCAATCCACAACCTTCCACGGCTCCACAAATGATTGGAAAGTAGAGTCCAGTTTCAAATACACAAGGGCAGCCAAGAACAGCCCCTAGGCCAACTCAAATGCCAGTTGTTGCTGCCCACGTGCACAGGAGTAAACATGTAAACCAAAGGACAACAGAGAGATCCTTCATCACCATTCAGTATCATTGAACAGATGAAGAAGACTAACGTCAATATATCAATGTGGGAATCCCTATCCATCCCAGGCCAAAGAGATCTGCTGCAAGCTGCCATGAAGGATTGGCCAACTTCGAATCAGTGGGTTCAGATGCAAGACAAAGTGCTTACAAATGTTGCCTAGCCTGAAGGAAGTCATGGAGCACAACAAGGTAAAATGTTGAAGCCCCCTCCTTTCTATGTTTCATTAATCATTGGAGATAAACTAGTACACAATTGCATGATTGATTCCGAGGCAAGTAGCTCAGTGATGCCCAAGCAAATAGCTGATCAACTAGGGCTCCAGTATGAAACAACATCCAAAGGGGTAGTGTAGCTAGATGGGACAACAATAGCAATAGTTGGAGTGATTAGAAATTTGAGTCTTACCTTGCATGCATGTCCAAATGTTGTTGTTTTACAAGATGTATCAGTCATAGATTTGCCACCACTCTTTGCCCTTTGCTTGTCAAGGGACTTCACAGCCAAAATTGGAGGCTACTTATCTGCTGATTGGTCACACATGTTGTTCAGAACTAGATATGGTACTAAGGTCACAATCAGATCCGAGCCAATTGCAAACTTTCATATTGAGCCTCATACTCCAAGCCAAATCAATGCCAACTGGTTCAGCATTTGATCAAGAATATTATCCAAACACAGATGAGGCTAACACTAAGGTTGGAAGCATCCCGGACCTAACTCTTGATGAATGGGAAAACAAGATACATGCTTTTGATCCCTATCAAGAAGTAGAAGAATCTGAGCTAGGGGTTTATTGTTTACATGAAGAAGATCAACCTCTCCCCAGCATCGCCAAGCCAGATCAAAAGGACAAGAATGAAGTATGGAAATTATTCTTTGATGGGTCAAGGAGTAGACAAGGTGCAGGAGGAGGAGCTATGCTCATTTCACCACAAGGTATAAGGTATTACTCAGCCTTCCGTTTCCAGTTTTCCTGTTCAAACAACACAGCTGAGTATGAAGCCTTAATTCATGGATTGCACTGGGCAAGGAAAAAAGGCATCAAGAATTTACAAGTATTTGGTGATAGTGAGCTGATCGTAAATCAGGTCAAGAGAAGACATGCTGCCAAGAATGATCTACTCAAGTGCTACAAGAATAGGGTATGGTACCTCATTGAGGATTTCGAAGCTTTCAACATTGTGTCCATACCCAGGAAAAAGAATGAAGCCGCTGACAGGCTGGCAGCAATTGGGGCTGCGTTTGATGTTGTAGAAAGTATCAAAAGTGAGAAAACCCAGCCTCATATCAAAGTGGTTGTGAGACCAGCTGTTCCGGATAACAACACAAGTTGGCAAGTCTTCGAGAATGATCAGCAAATTGTTAATTTCCTCCAAGAAGAAGCTGAGTTCTCAGCTAAGAATCAAGAAAATTTGGAATAGCAATTTGGTGACCAAGTGGTACAGCTAAGAACCAACAAACTACCAAAAGGCCTCATAACCCTGGAGTCAATCTTCAACCCGAATGATCAGTTCCGGAAGGAGAAAGTGAACATTCAAGTAAAGGGTGAGGATGTAGAGCCTATTTTAGTGGAAGAAGGCAAAACATTGCAGATTGGCAAAGTACCTCACAAGAGAAATCTGATTTTGTTCAGCTTTGTCAAGAATTCCCAGATGTTTTTACTTGGACTTACAAATATCTAAGAGGTTTCAACCCAGAAATGGCACAACATACTATTGAGCTGGATCCGAAATCCAAGCCTGTCAGGAAAAAGCAAAGGCCAGTGAATCCCCATATTGATCCTCTCATGAGAAAAGAGTTAAGCAAGCTTATTAAGGCTAGTATCATCTTCCCCATCAAACACTCAAGTTGGGTTGCCAACGTAGTCCCAGTCAGAAAGAAGAATGGAGAGATCAGGTTGTGTGTCGACTTCAGGGATTTGAATAGAGCCTCTCTCAAGGATCATTATCCACTCCCTTCCATGGAGTAAATATTGCAGGCTGTAGCTGGTTTAGAAAGGTTTTCATTACTAGATGGATACTCAGGCTACAATCAGATTATGGTGAAGGGAGAAGACCAATTCAAGACAGCCTTCACAACTAAATGGGGCACATATTCTTATAAGAAGATGCCATTTGGGCTGTCCAATGCTGGTGCTACCTTTCAAAGGGCAATGGACATGGCTTTCAAAGGCTTGATCAACAAGATAGTGCTGATATATCTAGATGATATCACTGTCTTCTCAAAGAACGCAGCAGACCATCTCTTTCATCTCAGGTAAGTGTTTCAGAGATGTAGAAAGTTCGGAGTGTCTTTGAACCCCAAGAAGTGCATCTTTCTTGCACACTAAGGAAAGCTTTTAGGCCATATTGTCTCAAAAGAGGGACTGGCAATTGACCCAGAGAGGGTTGAAGCCATAAGAGCACTACCATTGCCAAGTCACAAGAAAGTTCTTCAAAGTTTCTTGGGAAGGATAAACTTTGTTCGGAGGTTTGTCCCAAATTTTGTAGCCCTTGTCAAGCCCATCACCAAAATGTTAAAGAAGAGCATGGCTTTTAAGTGGACAGCAGAAGGCAAGGAGAGTTTTGAAGTAATTAAAGAAGCTATCTCTCAGGCACCAACTCTCATCAACCCAGACTTCTCCAAGGATTTCATTCTCTATGCATTTGGAGGTGATGAAACTATTTTTGCCATCCTAGTACAGAAGAACAAAGATAATGATGAGCAGCCAATTTCCTTCTTCAGCCAGAGCCTAGATGATTGTGAGGTAAGGTACTCTTTTATTGAGAGGCATGTGCTTACAGTAATTAGAAGCTTGAAGAAATTCAAGCATTTAATCTCAAACAACAAGGTCCAGTTGCTAGTCTCACATGCTGGAGTTAAAGACTTCCTCCTCAACAAGGATTTGAATGAGAAAAGGGAAAGTTGGATCACCCGTGTCATGGAATATGACATTGATATCAAGATCACCAAACTGGTAAGAGGGAAAGGGCTGTGTGAGCAGCTGGTTTTGGGGAAGCAAAAGGAAGTATGCAACGAAGAAGAAGCTGTTTTGACAGTTCAGGACAGCCATGAGCCGAGTGGCAATCAAGAGAAAGACAATGCTTCCCCCACTCCTTGCTGGACCCAAGGTATTATACACTTCCTAAATACAGGCCTATGCCCTCCAGAGATGAACAAGACCCAAAGGAGACACTTCAGGTTGTAGGTTGTTCCGTATGCCATTGTTGATGGAGTTTTGTTCAAGAAAGACGTGAATGGAGTGTTGCTGAGATGCATTAGCATAGGTCAGATTCAAAGGGTGTTGGAAGAGTTTCATGGTGGACCAGCTGGTGGCCATTTTGCACCAAGAGTGACAGCTCTAAAAATCATGAAGGCTGGTTATTATTGGCCTAAAATTTTCAGTGATTGCTATGAATGGATCAAGAGGTGTAAGAATTGTGCATTCTTCACAGGAAAAGAAAGACTTTCTGCCCTTCCATTGCATCCAATCTCAGTTGACCAGCCATTCATGCAATGGGGTTTGGACTTCATTGGAGTCATTAATCCCAATTCAAGCCAACGGCACAAATGGATTTTGACAGCCACAGACTACTTCACCAAATAGACAGAAGCAGTAGCACTCAAAGAGGCAAATGAGTCTAACATCTTAGACTTTTATGAGGGGATAACAACTAGATTTGGTGTACCTGCCACAATAATCTCTGATAATGCATTGGCATTCATTGGATCCAAGGTGACTGAGTGGGCTGTCAAGAATGGTATTTACCTAAGCACTTCATCGAACTATTACCCTCAGGGTAATGGCTAGGCCGAGTCTACAAACAAGAACTTGTTGAGGATCATTAGGAGAACTCTTGATGAGAATCAAAGGTCTTGGCATACCAAGCTGAAATCAGCCTTATGGGCTGATAGGATCACTCCCAAAAGATCCACAGGTAACTCTCCATTCAGGCTTGTCTATGGAAGAGAGGCAATCTTGCCCATGTCACTTGAGTTGCCAACATTGGAACTCATGAAGCAGCTGGAGTTACTTGAATTTGAGCCCATGGAGGTGAGGTATGCAGAGTTGATGGAGCTGCAAGAAATCAGAAATCAAGCATCCCAAGCAATGGAAAAGGATCAAGCTTTGATCAAGAAGACCTTTGATAGGAAGGCCAAAGATAGATCTTTTCAAGTTGGAGATCTAGTGTTGAAATGGGATGTGGACAGAGCAAAACTAGGAAGATATTCAAAATTTGATGCCATTTGGAGTGGCCCATACATGGTCACAAAGTGCAAGAACAGCAATGCTTTCCAATTGGCCTCATTAGATGGTGAAGAACTGCAGATTCCAGTCAATGGAATCTATCTCAAGCATTGCTTCTAGAGGGAAGTTCACTACCTCTGTAAATATTAGATTAGATTTTCTTTCCTCCAAGTGCTTGTGCACATTGTTTTGCTGTAGGTTAGCTTTGTTTTCCCTAAGTGCTTTGGCACAGCTTGCTGTCCATGGAGATGTTTTGCAGTCCTTGCTTTCATCAGGTAATATTCTATCTTCCTCCTTGCACAGTCTGAGTCAGCTAGGGTCCTAAACAGAATATTCGATGACTCCATGCCCAATGGACTGCTTCAGGAAACTGGTCTTTTCATCTAGCAGGTAGATGACCCCGCTGAGTCACCAAATTGTTATCCAATTTCACCCCCCAGGGTTGAATTGGTAACATACATCAGAATTCTCAAAGTCCCAGGAAAATTGATTAATCCAGGGGAAAATTCATGTTTCTAGGGTCCTTTCAGAAATTTTTCTAACTCTCCTGTCCAGGTTGAAAAGAGCAAATTCTGAGGAAATGCGGAAAAGTTGTAGAAAATAAGCTTAGGCCAGGAAAAAATGTGAAAATCGGCTAAGTCTTTATCTGAGGAAAAGAGGGAAATTTGGGATGCCAAGGTGTGGATCATCTGGAACACCTACAGGCAGCCCAAACAGCAAAGGGACAAGTGGGACAAGAGTACGCGAAGGACCCGAACCGGCCGGTTCGGCCGGAACGGAAAAAATTTCACACTGGGACATCTGGGACAAAGGGACGCGTAGGACGCGGAAAGCCGGTTCAGCCGAAAGAGAAGAAAATTGACTAACAGTTTGGGACATTCGGGCCGTGAGTGAGCGAACCACCCGGATTGGCCGAAAAGGAGAACTTTTGCGCCAAAAATTTGGGACATTTGGGCCGTAAAGACGCGAATCGGCCGAATCAGGCGAACCAGAAGAATTTGTCCCGCGAAGCACTGGGACATTTGGGACAAATGGACATGAACCGGCCGGTTTGGTAGAAACAAGAAACGTCAGCACAAGGAAAAGGGGACATCTGGGACAAAAAGACGCGGTAGACGTGAAAGAGCCGGCGGACCCACGGACCAACCAGGAGATGACACGTGTCACAAGAGAAAAGTCCAAAAGTCAAAGGGTGAGTTTTGAAGGGGCAGTCCGAGCCAATAGGAATTGGGCACATGTCCAATGGTGCAGGGAAGTGTGGAGCTCGGGGAGAAGTTAGAGAATTTGGCCGAGTTCACCAAAAAGAGGTAAAAGTGAAGTAAGACCCCACGCCCTGTCCTCCAACAAGATCATGCCACGTGTCGTCCAAGTGGCGGGAGCACGGGAAAAAGTGGAAAAAGTCCCAAAATCATCAAAAAGGTCAAAATTCAAGGAAAACTCATGGGTAAGCAAAGGAGAGAGAATCACGAGACCAATCAATGCATGCCACGTGTCATCCAAGTGGCAGAGCGCGGGAAGAAATTTAAAAATCTGTTTTCGTCTGTTTTGTGCCCTAGATCTTTAGATCTCCATATCTTTTGATCCAGACCTCGGATTGGCACGTTCTTTATATCAACAGAAAGCTTGTGAAATTATCTACATGATTCTAGGGTTAATATCAAGTTTTGGTGTAGTTTGGAGAGAGAAAATCAAGAAATGGATCTTACATGTGTTCATGGCCAGAAGTGATATTTCAGCGACCAGATTTAACGCAGAATGGGTCGCCTTCTCCTGTATTCCAGTCAAAATGACAGGGTATGGGTTTGTAAGGTCCCCCTATTCCATTTTAATGCATCTGTCAGTTAAAGAGGGATGGGCTCCCATGTTTTGTACATTTTCTGTCCCCTGGGCTCGACCCATGCAATGTAAAAGCCAGATTTGGCTCATTTCTAAAGGGGGGAACTTTTTGACATAGTGATTTCTTCTTTCAGCTCCAGCAAGTGACTGAAGAAAGGATCAGACCTCTCCAAAGGTTGTAACAGTTTTATTTTACCTCTCTGAGGGTGTAATGCGTGTTTTTGATACTAGAAATGATAATGCAAACTCTGTGAATGGTTTTTAGTCCTCTGTTTGTATTATTTGCTTCATTTCAAATTCTGAATTATATCTGATCAGTCTATGTATGTTTTATGTTGTAAACTTTGGTCTGTGTCTATTTGCTTGACAGAAATGTTTCACCACTCCTTTTGGTGTATCACCTGTTAGTTTGGTTTCATTTTTACACTTTCTATCTCTGTCTCCTTGGATTTTAGAGTAGGATTAGGTTTCAAACCTCTATAGTTTTGTAAAAATATAGATCTAAATCAGAGGAGTTTGAGGAACCAACCTCTAATCTGGAGATTCCTCTCTCAGTTTCACAAGTCCCACGCTTGGAGAGAGGTTTCCATGTTGTGCAATCACACTGGATGCTAGAGTGATCAACCTAGAAGCCTGATCTGCATCCAGGGGTGTTGTGAGTCTGCAACAACACATGTTTATCCTAATCTAATCTAAAAGTTATTTTAGAGCTTTAGTCCCACATGCACCCAAATTCCAAATTCTTCAAAACCAAAAACTATAAATACAAGGCTAAGCCTACCCATTCAAAGACACAACTTTACATAAGCTAAAGCCAAAACAAGCCTAAGAAAGCTTAAGAGCTCACTTGCATTAGCCAAGCTAATAAGGCATTTGATCTTGGCTATCCTCCATTAAAATAGCTTCATCTTACACCATGTTAGGTTAGTAATTAAATAGCTAAACTTGGCCATGTATCCATTTAGTGAGATTCATTCACCCTCATGGAGTAAATAACAAAACTAATTGCTTAAGTCTTTAGTAGGCATATTTTATTAAGCTTTCAAGAATAGAGGTTAATGCTATTTGTTATATTTCTTGCTTATTTAAAGTTTTAATACATGCAAATAGGATTCCTTGCTCATTTCTTATCATATGGTCCATTGAGGGTCTTTTGCACAAATCTTTGGGGTCTTGCCCCATATCTATAGCTCTTTGTAAAATCTTTCATTAAACACAATCTGTATGGATAAAAATTATTGTTATGCCTCCAAATGAACTTTTTTTCTTGTTTATGAACTTGATATTGTATAGAAATACTTATAGAATATTTTCATAATAATTTGAGTTCATGACTCATGGTGGGCCCAATAATAAAATTGTAGTTTTATGAGAAATTTAATGTACAAAAAAAGTTTACAAAGTAACCCATGCAAAAATTTTAGGTGAAGGTTGATGGGTATGTGTACTTAATGTTCATGAAGTCATATTGGTTATTATTTTGGATACATTTTATGATACGGGTCTTTTATGTCTCCTACCGTTTGAGAATGCTAGAATGAAAGACTATCCTTGAAGGTATGAAGAGTATACATGATGAATTGCCTTATGAATGTATTGTTTTTAGTCTTGAACAACATGAAGACATTCCATATGAGCTTTGATTATATTTTGTTTTTTTTTATAAGGTTCTTACATGTACAAGTTTGAATGATCAAAATTTCTCTTTTTGAGCTAGTGAAGAAGTTTGTTGCTACATGTGAGTAGATGGAGTTTTTTCAAAAAAATTATGCTTTTGAATGCTTTCACATGTTTTTTTTAATTCCCTTAAACTGATCAAAGTGATATTTGATCTTGGAGAGAACTTTCAATGTGGTTTGAACATGAGGAGTGAAGACTGGTTTGTAAACTCCTAGAACACAATCGGACCATTTTGAGAAATTAGAGTAAAATGATGGTCCTTGCTATGTTTTTCTAATTTATGTCAATTGGATGTGAAAGAGGACTTAAAGATATTTATTTTTATATATTATAGGTGGTTGTATGAGAATTTTAGTGCTCCAATTACAATATTTTTAGGATTGTGTTTCTAAGTGTGAAGATTTGATGGTTGTTTATCTATAATTAGAATTCTCTTGCTTGAATGAGATTGGTGGAGCTCTTCTAGGCATCTGAAGTTAATGTAGATACCACTCACTACCTTATCCAAGACTTTAAGAATATTTGAATACATTTTCTTTGATATTTTGCAAGCACCTCCATAACTGCAATTTCTAGACCTCCATGAATGTGAGTGAAGCTCCAATGAAATATGAAGAAGAAATGGTGAGCATATGAAGAGTTAAGGAGTTATAAAGGTAAATTAAATGTGTTGTAACATATTTTCATACTTGGGAAACTTTTCCATGTGTGTAATAGAGGAAAAATATAATATAAACTTGTCATAGGGAAAAAGAGAAACGAGATGGTAGTTACATGTCAGACATGTTAGTTTGCACGTCAGGTTGTAAGAGGTATTTTTCATATATGTCAAATGGTGAAATGAGTTTGGGAGGATTTTATAATTTCTTGTAAGAATATGAATCATCTTGGTAGGTTTTGCAAGTCATAGGTTTGTAACTAATACAAAATCAGATGTAATCATTACAAGAAGAAAATTTTTGGTGGAGTGAAGTTGAATATTTTTTGGTGTAAGGTGAAGTGCAAGAGACCTTTAAGAGGTCTGATTTTAATATTTAAATTTTTTTATTGAGTAAGGAGGATGTTGATGATGAATGATTCATTGAAGGAGTAGTAAAAGTGATAAAATTTAGAAGCTTATCAAATACATGAATAACTTAAATTTTGCAACAGTTAGTGAGCTTGAAAATCCAAATGTTTGAGAGGTATATCTGATGTTAAAGAGGCAGATTTGAGTTGATTACTTGTAGTATATGAAGGAGAGTGAGAAGAGAATAAATTGAGCTAAAGAAGTGATCATAATTTTTTGTGAGAGACAACTCAAAATAATTGATCAAAAAGTGTGAAGAAGTCTAAGTGGATACTTAGCAATTAGGGAGTTGAAGATTCCTTATAAGTGGCAACTTACAGAAGATCAATTTGAAGCTTGGTTTAATTATTAGGAGTTGAATCTTCCATGTAAGTTGAATCTTATTAAAGGTCAAGTGACAATGTGACTGAATTTTGGAGTTACAACTCCAGGTTGAATGGATGATCAACACGAAATTAATGTAACATTTACAGGACATTCTTGTCTAAACTAGTTCTTTGCTTTCAGTGGGTTTTTCTCCCTTGAAGGGTTTCCCACATTAAATTTTTTGTCTCTCATGTGTTCTCTTTCATTTATAGCTTTTGAATGATTTTATGATTTCAGTATATCTAAGTTAAGGAAATTGAATTATGAGTCAAAATTTGTATAAGCATTGATTCACCCCCCTCTCAGTGCCTAGAATTTCTAACAATTGGTATCAAATCCTAGTTCTCCTGAATCAAGTCTAACAACTTGGAGGTGGTCCTCTTGAAACACAAGCATGGCTATAGAGATAATCTCTAGAAGCAGCTTAAGAGTTAAGTATGTCAATGAGGATGAAATCTCAGATGAAGATGAAGTTGAGGTAAATCTTGAATAATAATTGATAAGTTCCCTAGAGGAATTGAAACACCAACGGAAAAAGAACCAAAAATGAAGATAATGGTGAAATAATATTAAGATAAAATCAAGTGTCTTGAGGAAACGTAGAAGTAGAAAGATGGGGATGGATTCCAAGGACTTGACGTAAAAATGGAGCTGATCTCAACCTCTCTCAAAGTCAAAGAGGAAGTATACCTCAAAGTCAATACAGAACTAAAATCTCAAGTTGATAAAGTGACAAAAGTTCTTAATGTCAAAGAAGACACTTGCATGAGACATGAAGAAGAAATAATATCCTTGAGAACTAAACTCGTAGAATAAAAATAAAGATTGAAAATGTATGGCAAGATGGAAAAGAGCTCTAAAGCTTTGAATGGAATGCTGAATAGACAAAAGGTAGTAGGTAACAAGACAATACTAGGCTTCACAGAAGAACCTATGAAGAAGTGTGAAGATGACAAGGCTGGTCTAAGTAGACAATCAAACATGAACATGAACCAAGGGACAAATTCAAGAAGGCCTAAATCAGTTAGGCATCTAAATGCATTCATGTATGAAAGAACCTTTAATGGTTATTATTTTTCTTGTCACAATTTTGGACACAGAGCTAAGGAATGTAGGAATCATTTCATGAGTGATCATCCATAGAGGGATATTAGATGTGAGATAACAAATAATATAGTGTGCTTCAACAATAAAGAGAAAGGTCACATAACTCAATACTGCCTTGAAGAATTGTACAAACAATTTTGGACAACATAAGACTCAAGAGGTATGAATTAGATAGTATGCAATAATTGTAATAGGATTGGACATGAATCTAGTAATTGTTATGAGATTTCTAAGTATGGTTGGAATCTCAGCCCATACCCATATAGAAGTAAGATTCAAGCTCTTTGTTTCAATTTTCATAAACTGGGACACTTTGTAAAGCATTTTCTTCAAAACCAACCTCTTAGATGAGAAGCAGAACTCAAGCAAGAAAAGGGTAGGTTAATAAGGTATACAGAGTGAAAACCAATCCTAAGAATGTGTAAGATAAAGTCATAGGAGAGACCAACTCAAGCAAGACATTAGAAGGTGGTGATCCCACTGAGAAAGTTGAGAACAAGCTTAGTGTCAGTCATGAAGAACCTCCATGCATAGTTAGAAGAAGAAAAGGGAATGAAATCCATCATACATACTTGTCAAGTATTGAATACTTAGGAGATATAAATAGCACATCTTGTACTGCATCCAAAAAGATGGAAAAAGCTTCAAGGGAAAGAAAAGAAAGGATAGAGTCGTAAATTTTGCTTTGATGACTACCTACTATTTTAAAAATGATCTACAAGCATGGTGTGCCTTCTCTAGGCTTCTAGAATGCATATACTACTTGGAATAAGCATTGGTGTGGTTGGAGTATAGTCACAATCAGTAGGTGTTGAGAAAGGTCCTCAAGTTGTTGCAAGTGTGAGAAAAATCAAAATGTATGTTATCTAGTCTCTTCATAAAGTCTGTATCCCTAATAAGTTTGTATAAAGGTCATGATTAAGTACCCAAGAAAAGAGAAGTGGTGTTGTGCAATTTTATGCCATGCCAAGGTTGTTCTTAATCAATTAACCCTACTCCACTCTACAAAAATAGAGTTATGTAAAGAATAGTCACTGGAAACACTCTCATGGACTGAAACCAAGTCAAGTTGAGTCCAAATGTTGTCCCCAACTGTGATAAATGATGTCTACTTGTAAACAAAACATTTCCCTATAGATTTCAAAAGAGTTGATTCATAAAGTGTTTGTTAGTAATAAAATTGTCAAACTCTACTCTTAACCAATCTTAATCATGTGTTGCATAATTGTCCATAACATTCACCAAGTCTTCAAAGTACAAAGGTACTCTAGGATTTCTATGATGCTCCTATCATGAATATTAATAATACCATGAGGTTGTGTGAATGTTACATCAAGTATGTTAATTTTGTAAGTGCCCTGAAGTCATGCCTATGTCCAAGTTGATTCCAATGAGTTCATAAAATGTGTCATGGTAAGTTAATATAGTCTATTGCAGGTATGATTCTTGAGTAAATTTCCTTGCTTGAATGAGTGCATGAGTAAGTATAATGATTACTAAAAGAATGGAATAGTCTTCAATTGTTAAACAAGTTTATAAAAAATGTTGGACAGGCATCAATTTTTGAGTCTTATTTTGAGGTCCTAGTACATGTTGAAGTATATAAAGGTCCTTCTTGAGTATTCATGCAAAGAGATTGTGCACAGTGGGTTACAAGGCCATTGTTGTCTTAGTATTTATAAAGATGAGAAAGGTTTCAAGAGAGTGAAAGAGTGTGTAGAAGTGGCAAGTGTCCTGATCTAATGACAATGTACAAGTTGATCCCCATTGGCTCATAAAATTGTGGCATGATGAGTAAACACAGTCTACAATAGGTTTAATTAATTGTTGAGTAAGTGTCCTTGCTTGAAAGAATGTATAAATGAACATCATGGGTACACAAGGAGTCAAAAAGTAGGTGTTTCCATGTCTTTTATAGGGTTCTCAAAATTTGAGTTATAAAATAAATATCTAACATCAGTCAAGAGTTGTTAACCAATCAGTAAAAATTTGGAGTTGTGTTAAATATAGTTCATGGTTTTGTACATGTGCATAAGATGCAGTAGCATCCAAGGGGGAGTAGAACTTGAATCAAGTGTCAATATTGAATGTTGAAGGAGTAAGATAATGTACTCTAATTCCTCTTGAGTTTGTGTAAGACAAATCAAATTATCATGAGTGAAGACTGGTCAAATTTAAAGTCTTAAAGAAAGGCCAAACAAGAATAAGGTTACAGGAGAGACTTAAATATTGCTACATGAAGTCATAAAGGGATACATAGTCATAGTCAAGCTCTTAGGTGGCAGTATGACAAAAGAATGAATTTCAAAATTCTAATTACATGACTCCTTGAAGTCAAAGTGATAGTGAAAAGAAGAAGAAGGGTTTTAATACTGAAATGAAGGTTCTCGTGAATAATTAAAGGGTGTAGTAGTTGTGTCTCGGTTCGTAAAGATACTTAGAGATGAAAGGAGCAAGTTTGGTGAAGGAATAAGAAAGTTACAATGTTGTTTGTGCTTTCTACCTTACTTAGAACTAGGGTTTTTAGAATTGATAAAAATGAGGATATCCTAAAAACTATGTAAAAACTATAAAAGTTGGTAGAAATATCTACTAAGATGTACTATAGAGGATTTTAGTGGTTATAGCACTCAAAAATCTCACACGTGTGAGTTGTAATTCTCATTTCATGGAGGGCAGAGTACAGTCTGTTGGACCCCTAATTAATGTAATT
The DNA here is from genome assembly GCA_019776745.2 of Taxus chinensis. Taxonomy (NCBI): domain Eukaryota; kingdom Viridiplantae; phylum Streptophyta; class Pinopsida; order Cupressales; family Taxaceae; genus Taxus; species Taxus chinensis. Next base: position 985,228,046 of record CM034146.1, read on the forward strand.
AGGTTACAAAGGAAGTGGTGGCTTCTTAAGGAGATGAAACCAATAAGTTGGAAAGGATATATATGAGCAAAAGGGTATCCAATTCACTCACTAGAATTTGAATATCACTCCCTCACAATGAGTAGTTTGTTGATTTATGGATTGTCAGGGCTACTAGCTGAATGATAACAATGGAGAAAGGTAACCGTGGTTAACAACTTCTTTGCATTTTAAGCTTGAAGAAAGCTCTATGATAGGGTGATGAATGGTTTGAAGCATTGAAGAAGCCTTGGAAAGTGCTTAAGGATATTTTAGTTCTTAATTGGCCTTGTAGAGTCTTGAGAAACCTGGCATATAAAATAGTGATAGTGAAGAAGACTTTAAGCTCAAAATATGGATGTTAATTTTTAAAATTGAGTATTAAATGGTTTAAAGTGATGTCTTATAGTGCAATCCTTGAATATTGTATATGTGGACTATTGACGAATGTGGAGGAATGAAAGGAAGAATTAGTGATTGTTGACAAACAAAAATGTATGCAAGGACATCTCAGTTTAAGACAAGAGGCTTGAAAAGAGTATAGACCTTGACCCTAGGTGTTCATACTCATAAAGACAACACTATCATGATACAAGAATGTTGATGATGTTGATAAGCAGGGTATAATGGCATGCTGACAAAGCACATCACAGACTAAGGATGTTGATGGTGGTTGAAAATCCAAATTTGCATTTTAGAGGTCTAAATTTCTCACCTACATGTCTGAGTACATTTTCTAATGCATGGAAAGTCATTTATGATGACCAAGAAAGTGTTGTTAAGAGTTTAGGATGCCTAATAAAAGACTGTGAAATATGTACAGAGATTCATACATTGCAAGATGTGTTCTTTGAACTTACTCTTGAGAGGATAATAGTAATGCAAAGGAAAGAATGGCATGTCATAGCTTACATGATGACTTGTGTCAATGTGTAAGAGGTTGAAGGAGCTAAGGTAATCATCATCCCTAGAAGGTGACTCTTGATGCTTGAGAAATTGCAAGACTAGTAAAGGTGACAATATTATTTATCATAGAATTGAAAGATGATCCTACAGGTCTGGAAGGAGTCCTTGAAGTAGGGGGAGATGGTTGTGTCACTCCATTAAAAATTTCATGTCATCACGAAACTAAGATGAGTGGATTAAGTGGCCATTTCAAGGCTTGTATATTGATTTTCTTGCTTCATGAGTAAAGATGATCCACTTTAGGGAATAGTAAATTGTTAATGCTTTAAGACGGCAAGGTACAGGTCAAACAGAGTTGTTTATGGAAAGAGAAGTTATATTTTGCCTCCAAAAAGGTGCTTCACAAGTGACTCAGACTAAAGAGTAAAAGTTGATGAAGTTTGATGGCACTTTGAGGGGAGAAGAAAATATTGTGACTATGAAGATCACTATATTAAGCTAAGTAGGTTGTAAACACTACAAGAACAACTCAGACCAGAGGATATACTATGGAGCCACCTAGATGACATGAGAAAAATATATAAATTAAAATCATTGCATAATTAGTTAAGAAAGGGTAGACTTATGTCAGGGGGGAAACAAGAAGATATTTCATGCAATATATCATGTGTTATGGATAGCCAAAGTTGGCCTAAAATGCTTTGAAAATTTTCCTAAAATGGAGGAGATAAGACTATATTTGAGTCTTCCAAGCCATGAAAGGTCTATTTATGAACTAGAAAGTCGTTTACACTCTAAAATCAGATGTTGGCATGTGTGTATGCTCTAAATGCACTTTGTTGGGCCCCTAAAATATTGACTAAGTCCAAAAAGGCACATGGGCACACAAGACTGAAGTTAAGAAATGGGCGCGCAAGGAGAAGGCGCGCAAGAAAAGGTTCTAGGAGGGTCTTAGTAAAACCTGTGATGCCCACCCACAGGAAAAGGTCTCGAGACTTATCCGTATTTGGCGTATCGGGTAGGACATGAGAAAATTGTGACATGACTGCGCATGCAAAGTGGATAAGGTGCTAGCCTGGTGATAGGATGGCCTAGGAAGGAATATGCCATGCGATGGAAGCTCCTAGAAGACCATCATGACAAGGAGTGGAGAGCTCAAGCATGGAGGAGCATGTGCCCATGGAGGACCACATCTCAGACACTTGGCGCTGGATCTGAAGCCATAAAAAGGATGAGTTGGTAGTTCAAGATGCCTATAAATATAAGTTCACCTATAGAAGAAAAGGGAATATAGAGAGATGAAGAGAGAGTGGAGCTCTGCAGAAATGCTGCAAAGGAACTCTATTTGGGTTGGGTAGATAAAACATAGGAGATGGATGTACCAAGGGCTTGGATGTTTAAATTTTCTATTTGAGAGTTAAAGGATAGGAATCCGAGTTATGATGCATGACTTCAGTCTACCTTTCTGCGATGCTATGTAATGAATCTAATGAATGTAATGAGGTTACCAGTTTATATGAATATGATCAGTAAGGATTCTGGTGCATTTACATATCTTCATGGTTTGTTTTATGCATGTTTATGGAATGAGTCTGAATCCTTGTGCATTTCCCTTTCTATTTTGATTCAATTCTTAATTTGTTAAGTACTTTTCTATCTGGAATGATTACACTGATCTAGAAGCCATTCTAAGCTCTATGATGCTTGCATGTCTCATTTCCACTCACTTCCTTTAAGTTTGGATCATAGATGATTTTTTCCCACTCAACTCACATAAAAGATACTCAACACCCATGTGTGCCTCGGGTGAGCACCCAATTCCCGCTGGGTGATAGGCTGGTGCACATGGGGTTCCCTTGTTCTTGGTGGGTGTAAAAATTACTACATATTGGTTCCATTGCCGGGACCTATTTTCGAAGTTGTAGTGGGAAATAACATACTTCATGATCTGTGTAATGAGTGATGATAGAATTCCTAACTTTGGAAAGTGTTGAATCATGGTTCAAAAGCACGAAGGAATAATTTTCTCAGAGATTCAACACTGGACCTGATTTTGATGCACGTAGATGGGTAGAAGAGAACCTCTACCATGAGTTGTATGAAAAAAATTTCTATTGCTTCTTAGTAGAGCTATATGAATGGCTCTCCTCATATGTATCTAGATCAAGCTGGTATTTTAGATCATGCGCGTGGACCCAAGAAGAATACCAGAGGCTACAGAATGTAGATCTGACATGGACTCGTGTTGTGGATCATTGGTGGAAAGGTATGTTGGCTAGCTACACTCTAGAGTACGCTATTTCTACATATTTGTGTCTAAAATTTGTTGAGTTTGAGTTTCTGTGGAAGCCCAGAGGATCATTTCTATGTGATATCCCTCTAGAAATGAAGATCTTGATTATTACCTTGAGTTTAGAGGCATCTCCAATGGCTGGCTAAATCTATTCTGAAGCGTTAGGTGAGGAATCTAGAGTGGAGGAAGATGGAAGACATTGGGACAAAGAAAGAAAGGGAGGAGAGATGACTCAAGTATAGTGAAGTGCGTGAAAGAGAGATCGCTAGACAACACAAGGTTGTAAGTGTGATGTATATATGGAGGTAGATGTTGCAGGAAGGAGTTGAGGTTCATGTAGAGGACGTGGAATATGAGCAGTCTATGCTACCCCATCTTGGAAAGCGTGGGAGAGATACCCCTTTGGGCTTCTGATGAGAGTTCATCACATGGAGAGAGAAGAGTCATTGGCATGCATCTGAACCCACCTAGTGACCAAACCTTGGCACTTGGTTTTCCAGATCAAGGAAGGAGTATCGTTAACAACCCAGTTGGTATCAGTGGAAGTGACAAATCTGCGCCCAGGAGATACAATTTCTCATTTCCCACTTCTATGGCTACACATACCATTCTAGTATTCAGAGGAATTTTTGAACAAGAAGCAAATATATAAGGCTTGGGTAATGTGTTGGGGAGTGGTGTGGGATACACATCTGACAGTGGCACAATCTCACAGATGGTTGGCATGCGTAGTTCAACAAAACATTAGGGACCCTAGGCATGACCACTTCAGGCCCGTTACTGGCTACTGGTGGATCTGGAGGTGGAACTGGTGGATCTAGAGGCATAGGATCTGGTGGATAGGAGTGGATCCGGTGGAGGAAACACTAGAGAAAGTCAAGGAGCTAGGATCAAGAGGACAAGGCTCCCGCCACCTCCTCAAGTCTTCTTTGAATGTCTTTACATTTACTAGATTACATAGGTATTGAATATTCTAAGGAGCATGTCCATAAGTGTGATCTTTTATGACACGCAAAGGGGATCACAACCTCGGAGCGGAAGGCAAGCTAGTTTGCAGCATGACATTGCAAGGGCGCATGTGCATAGTTGGTATAGGAAGTATGACCCCCATTAGATGGTGGTAGATTACACCACGTTGAAAAATGCCTTCCTATAGATTTCCACATCCCTAAGTTTGAGTAAAAGAGCATCAACACCCTTAAGGAGATTCAGCAGGGAATGGTGGAGAGTGTGTGGGAGTATGATGCACGTGGTTTAAAAATATCCTTGTCAAAATTGGTCATATGACTTTCACCCTTCACAGCATGCTTAATGGTTTGTTAGAAGGGTTGATAACTCCATTTAGAAGATCTTTATCTCATAAAAATTTCACAGACCCACGTGAGGTGTTGGAAGCCAGCCTACGCACTGAAGTTATTGGCAGTGTTGACACTGGGTTAGCCCATTCCTAAAATCTCAAATCACTGTTATGGCTAAGTAGTTGGAAAATTTATCTGCAAACTTATCTCATGAGACTCGCAATGGAATGTGGTGTACAAATCATGAAGTAGAAGGAGCATGCCAAAGATAGTTTCCCCTGGAAGATAGTACACATCGTAGCAGTAGACTGTGAGATTTGTCATGGGGACCATGATGCGAGTAGATGTCCCTTATTACAGTGCATAATTCGGAAGAATGTATCTTGCTACTGTAAATATACACCTCTACAACCCATGATACTAAGGATTGTAAGCTTATTGATCAGATCCATGAGGCCATTGATCATGGTGTGTGCCAGACCAGCATTGTCAGTAGTTCTAAGGGTGATGATCACCGTTATGGGGACGCAGATGGAGGCACACGTAGAAGGGGATTTCATGGAGGATTTTGTGTTTGTGGTAACCTATAGAGGAGGAAGAAGTGAGTTCCCATGTGGAACCTATTTTAATTGTGGGTCTACAGACCACTACAAGCGTGAGTGCCCATACTTATTGCAGTGCTCATGGTGTGGGAAGAAGTACAAGTATGAGGAGTGCCCTGAGTTGTTTGAGCATATGAATCAACATCACCAGAAAGACAAGGGTGTTGCAATGGTAAGCATTAAGAAGGATGACACACAATGGATGCCATGGGTGACATGTGATGCAGGCTTGGAACCTATTATGGTAACAACAAGAGCAGAGGCCACGCACGTAAAGGAAATGCCACGGCAAAATAACCTGGTTTCAAGGGAATAAGTGGTACATGGGAAGTACCAAAACCCTGCACATCAAAAGGAGGTATATCAAGAAAACATGGATCATTCAGAGTTTACAAGGAGAAATCCAATGTCTAAAGGAGAATTTAGGAGGGAGGAGCAAAGAAGGAACATCGAGGCACCAAAAGATGACCTGGATGAGGTCAAGGAAGTATGTAAAATTCTAAGGCAAGAGAATATTATTCCCTTGCTAGGAGAATGGTTGAGAGAGAAGTTACCACGCACCGGAGAAGAGTGCATAAGCATAGTTCTTGTCATGCAAACCTTCCCCCTCATAACCTTGACTATGATAGGGAGATCACATTAAATGCAGTCGTGGATGGATGGCTCCTTAGTAATATCCTCGTATTAACATAGGTGCGGAGGTCAATGTTCTCACCTTCGATGTATGGCATCATATGGGAAGACCTACATTACAACCATCATTGAATGTGTTGTATATGGTGAACAAAACAAAGGAAATGCCCATCAGTATCTTAAAGGATGCAGATATCACCATTCAAGGGGATAAGTTTCTGGGACTTCAAAGTCTTGGCACTCATCGAGGTAACAATTTCCCAACACTACTTGGGCACCCATGGTGCTCTAAGAATAATGTGGATCTTCGGTTACATAAGCTTTGAAAATGAGGAGGAATGGTCATCATACCCTTGGATGATGGGAAATCAACACATAAGAACCTTTTCCTAGATAAAATATGTGACTCAATCAGGGATCTAGAGATAATTCATAGAGGGAGTTATCCAGTTTGTTGATGATCACCAATATAGCATGTGATAACTAGGCACATGGAACCTATAGTTATCAAACAACATTTAGGATAGTAACAAAGGTGAAAAAAGCACATAGGCCAACAAGAAGGATATATACTGCAGCCTTCCATGATCTTTTTGTAGGAGATGGAAGCTCATGAAGATGTTAAGTTATGTTCACTCAAAATTGTTGTGTACAGTGGGAAATGCATTGGGAGAACGTCTTGGAATGACACGAGGTGAGAATTGCTTTCTCTGTAAGATTTTGTAGAAGGAATGTACCCACAAGTAAAAGACTACCATGGTAAGGATATTCCTATGTCCAAATTGAGACAACCATGGGAAGTATGAGCATTACCACCTTCATTAGATGTAACCCTACAATTTGCATGGTATATCCACTCAGAGATCCATCTGTTAGGAAATAAGAGATAAAATATGTGGAATAATCCCTTACAGAATCGCAACAGTAGAAACTAATATGCAGAAAATATTACAGATCTCAAATAAAAGTTACAGAATAAAATAACACAACACAGAGAGACAATATTTAACGTGGTTCACCCAATTTGGGCTACGTCCACCAAGAATCACTTGCTCAAATTTTATTACAAGCCTCCACTCTCTCAATACAATACCCAGATCCGTTTGGAGCTATGCTCAACAAAATCTACAGAATTCACACCTGAATTCAAAACACATCTGCAATACATTTGCTTGTACATCTATCATATGCATAAGACCATATAAATAGACAACTTCTTAAGCAGTTTTACAAAACCGTGGGTATCAAAACCATGGGAAAAAACCTGTGGGTCCCATAAACCTATGGGTCAAAATGAGGGTATCAAAACATATGGGTACCGAAAAACCATGTTTCCCAAAACAGCCCATAATGGTGTACCCATTACCCAAGGTTAATAAATTTTACGCCATGAAAATGCTTCTTCGGGGGCTTCACCCCCGAACCCCCGAGGGTTGCTGACCCGCTCACCGGGAGCGGGACTTCCGTAAAAACCCCAGCGAGGATACATGAACAGTGTATAGTACTCTTAGGTGTACACTTCAACACTCTCACACATGAAAATAGGCTCCACAAACATAACAATCTCCCACTTGGAGACTAGTTTTCCTCTGAGAAAGCTTCTCAACCCTTCACTAGTCATCTGTGAAGACCAACCAAAGTTGAACACATAGCTTTAGTTTATCCCTTGTGACCACCTTGGTCATCATGTCTGTAGGATTCTGACTAGTATGAATCTTCTCCAACTTCAACTTATCTTCCTCCAAAGCTGTCCTAATGAAGTGATACCTCAACTGTATATGCTTCGTCCTGGAGTGGAAAGCAGAGTTCTTAGCTAGGTGTATAGCACTCTGACTATCACTATGCAACTTACATTCCTCCTGCTTATGCCCCAACTCCTCAAGCAATTGTTGTAACCAAATCATCTCTTTTCTTGCCTCTGTGGCAGCAACATACTCAGCCTCTGTGGTTGACAAAGCCACCAGCTTCTATAGTCGTGAAATCTAACTCACTGCTGTCCCACCTATAGTGTAAATATAACCTGTCGTGCTCCTCCTACTGTCTACATCTCTAGCCATGTCTGAATCTACATAACCACGTAAAGTGGTGTCTGATCCACTGTAGCACAAAACTGTCCCCATGGTCCCTCTCAAATACCGAAGGATCCACTTTACTGCTTGCTAATGCTCTTTACCTGGATCACTCATAAATATACTCACAGCTCCCACTGCATGGGCAATATCAGGCCTAGTGCATACCATAACATACATCAAACTGCCAACTATTGATGAGTAAGGTACCTTGGACATCTGGTTTCTTTCCTTCTCTGTCATGGGACACTGCTCCTTTGATAACTTGAAATGGCCTGCCAAAGGAGTCCCAACCGGTTTAGCATCCTGCATGTTAAACCTGTCCAATACCTTCTTAATGTACTCTTCCTGAGATAAAGTCAACTTCCGTTCCTTCCTATCCTGAGTTATCCTCATACCAAGGATTTTTCTGGCTGCCCCCAAATCCTTCATATCAAAGGATTCACTTAGCTGTTTCTTGAGTACTTTTATTTCTTGCATGTTTTTACCTGCAACCAACATGTCATCAACATACAAACACAGGATAATATAACTTCCATCCTCAAATTTCTTTGTATACACGCAATGGTCAGAATGACATCTAATATAACCTTGCTCCATCATGAAGCTATCAAACTTCTTATACCATTGATGTGGAGCTTGTTTCAAGCCATACAAGCTCTTCTTCAGTTTGCACACCATCTCCTCTTTACCTTTGACTTCATATCCTTCTGGCTGCTGCATATATAGCTCCTCCTCCAAATCACCATGGAGAAATGTAGTCTTTACATCTAACTGTTCTAAGTGCAAGTCTTCTGCTGCCACTATTCCAAGAACAGTTCTAATAGAAGTCATTTTTACTACAGGAGAAAAAATCTCATCAAAATCTATACCTTGTTTCTGTGCAAACCCCTAGACCACCAACTGAGGCCTTATATCTTTCCTTTCCTCCTTCTTCGTCTTTAACTCTGTACACCCACTTGTTCTGCAATGCTCTTTTTCCTTCCGGTAGCTTCACCAAATCCCAAGTCTGGTTCTCCATGAGAGACTTATGATCCTCATCCATGGCTTGCTCCCACTTCTTACTGGCATCTACCTGCATTGCTTCATCAAAGCTCTCTGGCTCTCCACTATCAGTGAGTAATAAATAATAAAGAGAAGGAGAAAAACATTCAGGTTCTTTTCTTACCCTAGAAGACCTCCTCACTGTAGGAGTTTGGGGTTCCTGTTGAGTAGGTTCCTGAATTGATTCATGGGTCACTGTCCCATCTAGAAGATCCTCTACCACTGCATATTCTTTCTTGGATTCTTCCCTATTTTCCTGCAACTGTTGCTTATACATGACTTTCTCATTAAAGACCACATCCCTAGACCAAATGATTTTCTTGTCCTTAATACTCCAACATTTAAATCCAAAGTCATCACCACCATAACCAATGAAAGTACATTTTTCTGATTTAGCCTCTAGCTTGGTCCTATCATCCTTGTCTATATGAACAAACACATCACATCCAAAGACTCTAAGAAATGAATAATCAAATTTCTTACTGTACCAAGCCTCCTTAGGTATGCCTCCATCCAAGGCACTTGAGGGTCCTCTGTTTATCAAGTACACAGCTGTGCTCACCGCTTCTGCCCAAAAAGAAAGAGGCAGTCCTGCATGTAACCTCATGCTCCTAGCACGTTCCATTATTGTTCTATTCATCCTTTCTGATACCCCATTCTGCTACAGGAGTTCCTAGTGCAAAATCACAGCACCCCTAGATATTGATCAGGATTCCAGGTTGATCATATTAGATATCCAGTGTGATAGCATAACATTGAATCCTTTCTCCAAGTGTGGGACTTGAAGAGTGAGAAAGGAATCTCCAGAGAAAGGCTGGTTCCTATTCCTCTGTTCTGCACACAAAATATGAGGGACATTTTAGCTTAAGACCTGTTTCATTCTCTACCGAGGAATGAAGGCTTTTCCATTTAACAAAAGTAGATATAACAAATACATGCACAGATTTGTCAAGAATTCTAATATGTAAATAAACCCAAACTTTCCTTAATACATTGCATCATCAATAAAAGTAACATAATAACTTGAACTCCCCCCAAGAGATGATACCTGAGCTGGCCCGCACACATCAGAAATGCACCAGCTCTAACTTACTCTCTTTCTTTGTAGGTCCAACCTTGAGAAACCTTACTCAATATATAGGAAGAATGGGAGAGAAAAAAGAGAGGAATTCAAACTGCTTCTAATTTCCCATATATGCAGTTCTCACATAAATCCAAACGGGTTGTTTCTGTATATGTTAGGTAAATTCTTCTTTATGATGTTCATGCCCTTATGGCTCATATGATTTTCGAGCCTCATACTGCCATAATGTTGTATCTGGCATCTGAAGCCACAAGATTACAATCATTAGTACGTGTATCAGTGGTTAAATACAAGGTTCCAACAGGGGAAAACAAATTCTTAATTTCTTGCCACCACAAGAGCACCCTTGATTCACTGAATAACCTTCCAAGAGTCTTTCCTTTGAATTTTCCTCGTGGGTTCTTAAATGGGACACGTGGCACGATCCTATTTGTTTGGCTCGGTGCTCGAAAATTCACCCTTTGACTTTTCTGACCTTTACTCCTATGTAGGACACATGGCAATTTCTCACATGGTTCTCGGGCCTAGCCAGGTCTTCCGCGTACTTCGCGTCCATTCGTCCCGGATGTCCCAGTGTTGCTTGGGACAAAAACCTATCCGCCCGAAATGGGCTTCCTTGTCACCTCATTTGGCCAAAGACACGTGGCACCTTTTGATTGGCTTTCGGCTCCTTCGAACTTCTTCAACGTATTTCAGGTCTTTTTGTCCCGGACGTCCTATTTTGATTTTGGACCTTTTGGGACAATTTCGGCCGGTTCGGGTATTTCTGGCCCGCTTGTCCCAATCTTTTGGGCTGACTTGTCTCTTTTCGGCCGGTTCGGCCGGTTCGGGTATGGGTTGAAGCCATAAGGGCTCTACCATTGCCAAGTCACAAGAATCAAAGCATCCTAACATACATTACCCGATTGCCACATTTGCCTCCTTGTTTTCTTCCTGTTGTTTCTTCTTGTCCTGAAGCTCCCAACATTCCTTCTTTACATGCCTAGACTTTCCACAGTTCTAACATACAATCTTGCTCTTGGATTTTGACCTTGTTCGATCTTTCGATTTTCCACAGTTTCCTCTATTCTTCTGTATCCCTCTAGTTTCCATTGTCAAAGAATTCCCTAAAGTAGAAGATTCCCCAGAGATTTTTCTTCACATTTCCTTGCTTAGAATCACCCTTACAACATCCTCAAACTTCAACTTCGAGTTAGCTAGAACCGAGTTGCTTACCTCCATTACCAGGCTATTCCAACTTTCAGGTAAAGAGCACAAAATTAATAAAGCCCTAACTTATTCATCAAATTTTATTGTAACTAAAGCTAGCATATTCACAACCGTATTGAAATCATTTAAATAATCTACTACTGAACTATTCTCAGACATCTTCATATTAAACAACTTTTTCATTAAAAATATCTGATTAGAGGCAGAGGGTTTTTCATACAACTTCCCTAATGCATCCATTAGATCTTTTATAGTATTTTCCTTTGAAATATTAAATAATACCAAAGATGCAAGACACAACCAGATCATTCCAAGTGCCTTCTGATCCAACAAATCCTATTCCACATATGTCATACTTGAGGGTTTGTTCACCTTCTCAGACAACAGAGTATAAAGATCCTTCTGATAAAGGTAGTCTTCCATTTGCATCTTCCAAAGATTGAAATTATGCCCATTGAATTTGTCAACCCTAGATCTTCCATCATTTGCCATAGCTCCCGCTCAAGCTAAAAAAATTCCCTAGGATTCAATACTTCAGCAAACCAAACTAGACTCTGATGCCAATTGTTAGGAAAGAAGAGATAAAATATGCGGAATAATCCCTTATAGAATCGCAACAGTAGAAAATAATATGCAAAAAATATTACAGATCTCAAATAAAAGTGAAGAATAAATAACACAACATAGAGAGACAATATGTAATGCGGTTCACCTAATTTGGGCTATGTCCACCAAGAATCACTTGCTCATATTTTATTACAAGCCTCCACTCTCTCAATACAATACCTAGATCTGTTTGGAGCTATGCTCAAAAAACTCTATAGAATTCACACCCAAATTCAAAGCAAATATGCAATGCATTTTCTTGTATATGTATCATATGCATAAGACCTTATAAATAGACAATTGCTTAAGCAGTTGATACAAAATTGTGGGTATCAAAACCATGGGAAAAAATCATGGGAAAAAAAATGAGGGTATCAAAACAATGGGTACCGAAAAACCATGGGCCCAAAAATAGCCCATAACCTGGTTACCCATTACCCATGGGTTAATAAACCACCCATGAAAATTTTCTTCATAAACATAATGGTTACCCATTACCCATGGGACTGCCGTAAAAATACCTGAGTGTAACACATAGAAGGTGTACCACACTCTAACATGAAAATAGGCTCCACAAACATAACACCATCGCCAAATTGGTAATTGGGAAAAACTGGTGGCTGACCTCATTCAAACATTTGAGTAACAGAGTACAAAGCCATCAGTACATAAGGCATTGCAGGTTGTCAAGCACCTTACATCAAGGGATAGTGCTATGGTGGAAGAAAAAATATAAGAGTTGCTAGGGGAACCTGGCCTAGAAGTGCGTTTTGAGGAGGAAGAAATAGAAGAGATACAATTTGAGCATGCATGTATAGGGAAAGAATAGGGGAAGATGGTGTACGTTATTGATGGATAAGAAGCAGAGAACTTAAATGTTAACCACTCTATAGGGATGCACAAAGTCTTAGATAGTGCTAATGAATGGGCATGTGCCTATCATGAACCTTTAAAGAAAAATAAGGTTAACATTGGATCAGAAGAAGAACCTAAAAAGGCTATCATCGGAGACTATTGGCTGGAGATAGAAGTCTCTAAGATCATTGATCTTTTATGTGAGTTTGAGGATTTATTCCTGCATGGGTATCATGAGCTTAAATGCTTCCACAATTCCTTGGGGGAGATGGAGATAAAGTTGAAGGAAGGTGTGCACCTAGTCAAGAAAATACCATACCGAATGAATCCTAACCTGCGCGTGAAGGTTAAGGAGGAAATAGATAAGATGATAGCATCAGACATTATTGAAGTTATTGAAGAGTCAGAATAGATAAGTCCAATGGTAATTATCATCAAGAAGGATGGAATGACAAGGATATGTGTTGATTACAGGGACCTAAATGTATTATGTATCATTGAATATTTCCCAACCCCATTTACTAAAGAAATCTTAGGAGTGGCAGGACGTGAGTTCTACTCTTTCACAGATGGATTCTTGGGCTATCACCAGGTAAGGATCACAAAGGAGGACCAAAGGAAGACGAATTTTTCCATTGAGTGGGGAATTTCTGCCTATACATTCATGTCGTTTGGGTTGAAGAATGCACCTGTTATTTTCTCACACATTGTGGTGTAACTTTTCATGACTTTATCCATAAATTTATTCAAGTCTACCTGGATGATAGGAAAGTATATGGGTTAGTAAAGGACCATTGTGACAACTTAAGGCTGATGTTTGCAAGGTATCAACAATTGAGGATATCCCTCAACATTAAGAAATGTGTCTTTACTACCCTATTTGAAACACTATTGGGACACATCGTATGTAAAGAGGGCCTACTAGTAGATCTTGCAAAACTTGTAGTAATTGTGGGATTTAGGGAGCCTACTAGTCAAAGCGTAGTGTGTGGATTTCTTTGACATACAGGGTACTAAATAAAATTCATCAAGGGATATGCCAAGATCTCCACACCTTTAGAAGAGTTACTTATACATAAGAATGGATTTCATTAGAGAGAGGCATGTCAGAAGGCATTTGACACTTTAAAGAATTGGCTTGTCACCGCACCCATCCTACATTTCCCTTCTTGGGATAAGCCTTTCCATGTTCATATGGATGCTTCAAGAACTGCCATTCGAGTAGTACTTGCATAGCCTAGTGAAGGGATTATTGATCATCCTTTGTTCTTTGTAAGCAAGAAGTTGACACCAATGGAGCAGAATTATACTACAATTGAGCGCGAGGCATTGTCAATGATCTACGCACTTCATAAATTTAGACAATATTTGTTTGCAACCCCTTTTATATTTTACACTAACCGTATGGAATTGAAATACTTGGTGAACAAGCCCATTCTACAAGGGTGCATATATTGGTGGGTACTATTATTCCAAGAATTTGAGTTCATGATGGTTGTCAAACTATGAAAATGTAATTCCGGAATTGATCATTTGTCTAGGATTTATTCAAGGGAAAATGTACAACTATTTAGGTTGCGGCACGCACCCTTAGACTTAGAATATATTGTATTATTTCTCAAAATAGGTGTGGCACCAGTTGAAATGAAGGCCTTGGAGAAGAATAATTTGGCCATATGTGCCATACCCTACATGCTAATTAGTGGAGATCTATACAAAATGGGTCATGATGAGGTTATGCGCCAATGCATATTAGAACATGAGGGCATTGTAATTATGGAAGAGTCACATGGTAGGATTGTAGGAGGACACTATATGGGAAATGTAACTACGCAGAAGATTCTACTCATAGGGATTTGGTGGGAGACCATTTATCGAGATTGCATTGAGTTTTGCAAGGCCTGTGACCATTGCCAACGGCTTGGCAAACCTGGAAAAATGGATGAAATGCCCTTGTGACCAATAGCCAAAACTATTTGAGAAGTGGGCTATCGACTTTGTCGGACCAATCTCACCAGCGGCGCGAAGGACTGGTTCATGGTATATCCTCACTTACACTAATTTTTTGACAAGGTGGGCAGAGACAACACCTACAAAGGATTGTACAGTGGCTACCGCTGTGTTGGCAAGGAAATTTGTCGGGTGGACAAACTTGTGGATTCCTTGCCAACACTCTGGGAATCTAAGTCCCTCTACTTAATTGGTGCAGCTACCGTAAATGCATGTGTGAGAAAATGTGGATTTTTGTGGTGGCCTTTCGGCCGGGGATCCAACAGGGGCACTCCACTGACCCTGCAGCAAAGCTTGCAGATACTTGCAAGAGATAAATTTTTCTGAAAATGGGAAAGGGAGTAAGAAAAGAGTTAGAATAACTAATGTTGTAGGTAGGAAATTAGATTCCTGCACACACTAGTTAGAAAATTTGTCACATGCATTCATGAGAAGAAACAACCCTACAAATGGCAACAAGACGAGATAAGATTGCAAACTTAAATTTTCTGAAATCTCCTCATCAAAGAAGCTATAAAGTCCTTATTCTTGTGTTGTTGCTTTAAAAAAAATTGAACATAGTGGAGAAATGGAGGAATTTGAGAAGAAGGGGGAGGAAACAGAAGAAAAATGGCTATCTCCTTTGTTCTCTCAAAGTACAATATACTCTTGAGTTTCCAAGATCAATTGCCATCACTCTACAATGGCATGAAGAATCCATTAAATCTCCTCCAAGAAACAGTTACAACTTCTTCTTTGTTAGTAAGAAATGGTTTACAATTTCTTTTCAATCATTTGCGTCCGTTAGGATTCTTGATTTGTGAAGAAACACCAATGGTGGAAAAACTAGACTTTTCATAATGCATATGTTACATTTGTTTTGTAACTTTGAATTTGAACCATTCATCTTGCCTTTGAAACCTTAAATTAGAGTTGTGCACATGGGAGAAATTTACTGGAACGGGCACAGAGGATGCCTTTTGCTTTTTTTGCCTTTTGGAGAAATGACATTTTGGAACATTTTGGCCCGTTCACCTACTTTTGATATGGTCATGACATGTGGCTTCACTTGATTAGTGAAGGAGGCGTGGGTCACTTTTTAACTTTACCTTTTTTTTTAATGCGGGCTTAAAAACACAAATTGCTTCGTCGGCCCGCCTCCCTGCTTTGACCTTCGATGTGGGCTTAATATTTGACTTTCTCCCTTATAGCATGATCGGGGTTGCGGGTCACTTTTTAAATTCTCACCTTTTTACAAAGAGGCTCAAAATCCCAAATCTCCCCGACGGCCCACCTCCCTACTTTGACTTTCCAACGACGAGCTCAAGATTTGACTTTTTCCTTTAAACCTGATTGGGGCAGTGGGTCACTTTTTAACTTTTCACCTTTTTACAAAGAGGCTCAAAAACAAAAATTTCTTTGCCAACCCACTTCCAATTAGGTATGTCCACGTACCCATGGATGATGGGGCCAAAATTTGACGAGGAAGAAAACGCCCATTGTTCCCAACTGTAAGATAAATGTAGAGAAGAAGAAAACTCCACCATTTCGCACCTAATTTTCAAATTTATTTTACGAGCTAAGGAATTGAAAACAATACAAGGTTTGACGATCTAGGTGCATAGAAATATTGACAATTTCATTCAAATGAGGACAACAATAAAATTTTCACGCGTCCAAACAGGAAAATGGAAAATTTATCAAAACGAGCAGACTAGGGATTTGAAACAACTCTAGGACATGGGTTTCTCTATCTCTTCAAACTTTCAACTTGGATTAAATACTTTATGAGGTCGAGAGCTCAAAATTTTGAATTTAACTTGGAAAACAAAAAGTGATTTTTGGGAGACAACAGCTGGCTCTAGCTTAGGGACATGGCATGGACTAAGCATGGCAAAGACGTGGTATGAGGATCTAGAATCTCAATTTTTAAACCGTATAACGTTGACCAGTGCATTATTCATTGGGCCTTGCAGAGTCATGTACAATTCTGAGAAAGAAATATCAAAAGAAGGAAACGCACAGGCACACAAAGGGAAGGAAACACACGACATGCAATAGAAGGGGAAACAAAACCACACAAGGGAAAGGGAAACACACCAAGAAATCACCTATGGTACAAGGTGGGGGACAACCCACTTTCACCGATGATATATTTTCAAGTATTTCCCACTTTGAGGCAATTCCAATGGCGTTCCATCCAAGTATGAGAGGAGAAAAACATTTTCACCACAAGCTCCATGAATTTGGAATGGGCCGAGCCATAATCAATCAAACTTTCCATGGCTTCCCTTTGGTTCTATTCTCTTGTCCCACAGTAGGAAAAAGTCTCCAACCTTGAATTATCTTGCCTTGTCCGTCTTGTTAAAGATCTTCTTCACTTTCAATTGGTGTTCTTTGATTCGATTCACCACCTGGAATCTATTTTCTTCCAGCTTCTCCAGAAATAGGATCCTTTTGTCGGTGGAATCTTTGTATTAACCATCTTCTCTTTTGTATAGCAACTTGAGAGTTGGCATCTCAATTGTGAGGGGAATCTCTGCTTCAACTCCATACAGTAGTTGGAATGGAGACATACCTATCACCTTCTTGGGAGTGATCATATCTTCCCATAATGCGTCGTACAACCTTTTGTGCCAATTCCTTTGATTCTCATCTACAAGCTTACTGACAATGGTCACGATGTTCTTGTTGATTGATTCGGCATGTCTATTTCCTTGTGGATAGTAGTCAAAGAATGAGCTAGGGAGATTCCATTGCTATAAAAAAACTCGGTCAGCTCTCTTAAAGAGAAATAGGTAGCATTATCTGCTACAATATTTTGTGGCACTCTGAAACGGACTATGATATTATCCTTGATGAAGTTGCATATTGTTTCAGTGTTGGCTTGTTTGGCCGGAATGGATTCCACCCATTTGGTGAAGTAGTATGTTGTTATGAGTACATATGTGTTCCCTGCGCTTGAGTGAGGGTTCAGAACACCAATGAAGTCTAGCCCCCACTGTTGAAATCGTTCTTCAATAACCATAGGCCTGAGTGGTAATGCAGTGAGTTGTGGTCTTCCAACAAATTGTTGGCATGCTTTATATTTAGAAACCCAATCTTAAGTGTCTATAAAGATGGTGGGCCAATAATACCTTCCTTAGAGGATCTTGTGTGCAGTGACCATTGCTAAAAAATGTACACCACATGCTTGGTCATGGTATGCTTTAAGTAACTTTTTTTTTGCTCTTTATCTACGCACCTGAGGAAACAACCGTCTAGGCCTCTTTTATAAAGCGCATGATTCTAGATCACAAATTTACTTGGCTTCAGCTTTAGTGTTCTCCTTTTCTTATAATCAAGGTGGGGAGGGAATTCTCCATAAGTCGGGTAATAGGAAATATCAACATACCATTCATCAGTAGTGGTGACAAAGAGAACCAATGGGTTGTCTTCTGAACAAGTTGAGCAAGTACATGTTTCTTCGCCATGTTGAAATTTGAGTGTTTCATCTTCAGCAATCAACTTGTACAAGCCATTTCCCCTTACCAAATTATAAGGTCAAATCTCCAAGTCATACTCTTGAGTCTTTGCAATCCAATTTCCCCTCTTAGTTCCAGGGTCTTGCTGAGTCAAAATGAACTTGATTGCACTACTAGGGACCATCACCACTGTATGAGAATTGAGGATGTAAAACCTAAAGTTTTTTACAACCTTGACCAATGTATAGGCATGCTTTTGTAATTGGCTGTACTTTAGCTCATATTTCTTCAAAGGACAGCTCATGAAAGTAATAGGTGCTTCAACATCTTCATCATTTTTCTGAACAAGAATAGCAAAGAGTGTATACTCTAATGCATAACAATACAAGATGAACTCTTTGTTAAAATCTAGAGACACAAGCGTTAGAGCCTTGGCAATGGCTTTCTTGATCTCTTAAAATGTTGTCTTCCCTTCATTGTTCCATTTGAAACTTGCTTGAGGTTTCATTATGGAAGTGATGTGCTTTGTCAATTCAGAAAACTCAGGCACAAAACGACGAAGAAATTTTACCTTTCTAAAGAATGAATGAACTCCCTTCTTGCTTGTGGGTAGGGCTAATGCTTGAATGGCTCTAATCCTCTCAAGATCAATGTGTGATCCATGTTTTTTCACAATGTGCCCCAATAATTTTCCTTCTGTGACTCCAAAAATACACTTTTTTGGATTTAGTGATATGTCGTGTTTCCTACATCTTGCAAGTACCTGTTCCAATTGATAGATATGATCTCCCCTCTTCTTTGAAAATACTGTGAGATCATCAAGATATATGACAATGTAGTGCTTCAAATATTTAAAGGCCAAATCCATCGCCCTTTGGAATGTAGCTCCTACATAGATTAGGCCAAAGGGCATTCTACTGTAGGCAAAAGTGCCCCAAGGTGTTGTAAAGGTTGTCTTGGTGTGGTCTTCCTCTACCACTTTGATTTGATTATATCCTGAGAATCCATCAAGTAATGAAAGCATTTCAGATCTAGTGACTACTTGTAGGATATGGTCCATGATAGGAAGAGGATATTTTTCCTTGAGTGATGCCTGGTTCAGGCTGCGAAAATATACACATATCCTTATTTCACCATTCTTCTTCTGCACTGGCACAATGTTAGCCACCCACGTTGAATGGTGGATGGGAAAGATGATCCTTGCATTAAGCATCTTCATTACCTCCTCCTTGATGGTATCAGCAATCTTTGGGTTGTACTGCCTTTGTTTCTGCCTGAAGGGCTTAACACTCTGCTTCAAAGGAATTGAGTGATGCATTTCCTTTGGCTGGAAGGATTCGAGTTCATCATAAGAGTAGGCCAAGACATCTGAGTATTTCTTGAGTAATGCAACAAACATTCTTTTTTCTTTAGGTGAGCAACATTTTCTGATATTGACCATCCTTGGCTCTTCCGGGGTACCAATGTTTTCTTTATCAAAATCAGCTAGGCACTAAGAAGATTGCTTTTCTTTCTCTTGAATTAATCTGTCATGTTTGTCAAAGAGGTCTTCTAAAGAGACTAGGCCTTTGGGAAGTTTGTTCCCTTTCTATTTGATTACTCCCTCATCATCAATCCCTTCAATTCCTTATTTCTCTTCTTCAGAGACTACTTCTCGGTGTGGATTTTCACCTCCTTTGAAAAAGAGATTATTGAAATTATCCCTTTGCTCCAAAAAGGATAGAATTTGTTTATCATCATTGAATACTTGCCAATGATTTGCATTGTCTGGTACACTAGACCAGAAAGTCAATTTTTCTTTACCAAAAGAAGGATGAGGTGTCACTAGGGAAGCTGATACTGCAAGATAATCAGCCTCGTCATTTTATTCCCTTGGAATAGCTTCAATGGAAAATGCGTCAAAAGATTCAATGCAATCCCACACTTTGTTTCTGTAATGCCTGAGCCTTGGATTTTTCACCTGATATTGTTAGCGGACCTACTTTACCACAATCTCTGCATCACCTTTACATCTTAGCTTCTTAATTCCCATGTCCTCTAATACATTCATGCCTAAGAGCAATGCTTCATACTCTGCAGTGTTGTTTGTATTATCAAATTGTAGTTTGTAGGTAAAAGGGTACACCTCATTGGAAGGAGAGTACAATAATACACCAGCTCTTGAACCTACTCTAGAATGACTACCATCAAATTCCATTGTCCAAATTTGATCTTCCTCTTCCTCCATGAGAAGTGGAAAGTTCTCCTCTTTTTCTGATGTGAGGAAGTAGTTTCTTAGCCCAAAATCTTGAAATAGAATGTTTACTTTCGGATCATCAGACTTTCGTACTGTGAACTTCATCTTTCTTACTGGTAGCAACTTCTTCATCTCATCTTTTATTGGGATAGTTGTATATGACCAATCCATTTTTATTTCTCCACCTAGGTCTCTGCAAAAAATTCTGCTCAAAAGCATACCAAAAGATGCTAGGATGTCTGTTACCAGTATGGTCAAGAGCACCTTCTTGTCTGGAAAATCAGCTAGTGCCGCTCATGCATCCTTCATTCTTCCTACCAATGGAACTTGTTTGGATTCCATTGAGTAGCATGTGTCATTTACCTAGGTTAAAGTGATGCCTAGAGCATTTGCAACTTTGGATGGCATCACATTGTCTGAGGCTCTAGAATCTATGATATAATTCTTCAGCTGGAAGCCTTTGATGAGGAGTGATAGGTAGAAAGGTTCAACTATGTTGATGTTGAAGGCACTGAGGGATAGCATGTTTTTGGAAGGTGGTGTGGATGGTGTGGGGAGTAAGCCTTTAGAATTTGGACTTGAAGAGATAGGGTTACCACCACGAACTGCATTGATGAATCTGTCAAATTGGGTAGGATGTGTTTGTAGGTATTCTATTTCGGAGAGCTGGACTTTGGTTGTGCTTGCATGTTCTACAAATTCAAATGGGGAAATGGTGGATGAGGAAAAGGCTCCTGAAATGGAGGAAGATCTACATGGTAGATACTTTGCTACTTTTGGTGTTGGGTTCTCTTTTTCAGATGTAACAATTGGCTTGGAAGGGAGTGAGGGTGTAGCCTTTGACTGAACTTTAGATGTTTTTATAGGACCAACATTTAGAGAATTATTCTTAGCAACTTTTGAGTTGGAAGAAGAATCAAATGATGTACTTGGTATAGTAGCATGCTCTTTGGAAACTAGTGAGTCTAGTTTTTCTTTGGCTGATTCCATGGAAGGTGGTAATGGTGATCCTCTATTGATGATTTTATTTTGTGTAACCTCTAGAAGATAATCTTCTTTATTCTTCTTATTATCCTTTACTACAACTGTTGGGGCTGAAATCCCTTTCTTAGATTGAGCACGAGTGAAAACAACACATGAGAAACTTGGAACTTCTTCATCACCTTCATCTTCATCATCAACATACTCAATCAGGCCATTATGTATATCAACTTCCTCAATCTCAAGATAGTTTTCATAATCTTCCATATTTTCTTCTTTAATTTCATCAATTTTTGCTTCCTCCTCTGGCTCTATGGTGTCACAGATGGCATTGACCGGTGGTGCTTCAAGAGCAAGCCGACAAGGATATGGAATAATCCTTGGCCTATCTAGAGGGTTTGGTCTCATTGAATCATTCCGCATTGTGATCTGAGATAGTTGCTTCTTCAAGGCAACCAAGTCATTTGCCATTTTTTGGAACATCCGATCTATGGTGACTGAGTTTGAGTTCTGACCCTTTTGTTTCCCATTTGGTACTTCACTTTACCAGACAAGATTAGATCATCATCGGTTTCTATTGCATGGTCTTGAGCTTCCCTCAATGATCTTGGTTGGGTTATTCTAAGGAAGAAACCTACTTCTAATGGAAAGGCGCTGATGAAGAATCTCTTCAAATTATTTTTAGGAGGCACCACATCTTCAGGGATTCTTCTTATCACTCTGTTATATCTTGCTACAAAGTCCCTCATTGACTCGGAGGTTTCTTTCTTCATTTGTACCAATTGGACCAAAATATCCTGACAATCTTATGTTCTCTTGAACCTATGTTTGAAAGCACTTCTTATATCCTCCTAACAGGTGATAGACCTCAGGGGTAGCATGTAGAACCATTCGGCAGCCTTTTCTTAAAGTGACTCCATAAAGAGTCAAATTGACACATCTTCGTCCTCAACACCCAACACATCGTAAGTAGTGATAAATGTTGCTACATGCTCTTCAGGGAGTTGAGAACCATCCCCTTTGAATTTTAGGAAGTTTTTTCTTGAGCCTCTTGGTAGCTCATGAAGTGGTTGAGAAAGAGCCAGGGGAACACTAATTTTGTAGGTAGGAATTCAGATTCCTGCACACATCAGTCAGAAAATTTGACACATGCATTCATGGGAAGAAACAACCCTGCAAATGGCAACAAGATGAGATAAGATTGTGATTCAAAGTTTCTAAAATCTCTTCATCAAAGAGGCTTACAAATCCTTCTTCTTGTATTGCTTCTTGATCAAAAGGTTATACATCGTGGAGAAATGGAAGGAATTGAGAAAAATGGGGAAATGGAAAGAAAAAATGGCTGAATCCTTTTCTTTCTCGGAGTACAATGCACTCGTGAGTTTTTTAGATCAATTTTCCAGTGCTTACAATGGGATCCCTTAGAGTCCATGATATAGTCCGCAAGAAGCTGGGTTACATCTTCCTCAGGCTTGCCAACTTAAATAATTACTAACCTATTCTGTACGGTGTTGGGATTTGTCACCACCTCTCAAATTCAGTAGCGCATTCTTCTTCAAGGTCCAAAACTTATGGTGGCAAAGAATTAGTGATTTAAACTTACTCAAGTCTATTATGCCATATAGCTTCCCTCCAATCTGAAGCAATGTGGGTCATTCAATGTGGAAGAGTAATTCACAACTTTCAACATCTAGGGTCACCTACGAATAGGAAGGAGTTGATTGGAATGTGGCCTGCAGATAACCTT
The DNA here is from genome assembly GCA_019776745.2 of Taxus chinensis. NCBI lineage: Eukaryota > Viridiplantae > Streptophyta > Pinopsida > Cupressales > Taxaceae > Taxus > Taxus chinensis. Next base: position 985,251,080 of record CM034146.1, read on the forward strand.
TGACTATTCCAGAAACCTTTCTCTTTGGTGAATTTTGTATTAACTGACCCTGGATGCATGGTCGTATTCAAACGTATATGTTGTTAAACCTACCTCACAGTTTATTGTCTTTGATAGTTGCGCAAGGAAATTTGATAGCGTGGAAGAGCTCCGCCAATTCCTTCGTACTTAGCCAATTTGGGAATCTACTTGTCCTTTTTGACTTCACTGTTGACCCCTTGACACGAGAAAAGAGCTATGCGTGAAAAAATTTGAGATTTCTGATTTGGAAGCACCTTCTCAACCAGGGATTCAACAAGGATGAACTCCACTGTCTCCTGTGGCACCGCTGGTTAGACTACTTGCAACGAGCCAACTCTGCCTCTTTAATGACTGGGAACCATGTGAGCAAGAAATGAGCCGCTAATGTTGGAACTAGGACCCTTGAGATTCCTACACACTAGTTAGAAAATGGCATCACGTTGCATTCATGTGAAGAAACAAGCCTCCGCCAATCCAAACAAGACAAGATGAGCCATTGTGAACTCAAAGTATCTGAAATCTGGGCCTCATCAAAGAGGCTATAAAATCCTTCTTCTTGTAGATGTTACTGTTGAAGCACAGGGAGGGCTACATAGTGGACCCGAATCATTACTTGGTCAATGGCGCAGACGATTGCCTTATGTCTCTTTTTGCCTTTTGGAGAAATTCCATTTTGGAACATTTTGGCCCGGTGAGATGCTTGTTATTTGAGACATGACATCTTGGATTTTAACTTGATTAGTGAATGGATGCCACACTGATGTCACTTTTTAAGCCTTCTGCCTGAGTTAGAATGCGGGCTTCAACAGCACAACTCTGTTTTGTCGGCCCGACTCCCTGCTTTGACGCATCGATGTGGGCTTAATATTTGACTTTCTCCCTTATAGCACGATCGGCGGTTGCGGGTCACTTTTTACAATTTTTGCCTTTTCACAAAGAGGCTCAAAATCCCAAATCTCCCCAACAGCCCGCCTCCCTGCTTTGACTTTCCAACAGCGGGCTCAAGATTTAACTTTTTCCTTTAAGCTTGACCGGGGGTAGCGGGTCACTTTTTAACTTTTTGCCTTTTTACAAAGAGTCTCAAAAACACAAATTTCTCTACCGACCCACTTCCAATTAGGTATTTCCACATACCCATGGATGATGGGGCCAAAATTTGATGGGAAGAAAATGCCCATCATTCCCAACTGTAAAAAAAATGCAGAGAAGAAGAAAACTCCACCATTTCGCGCCTGATTTTCAAATTTCTTTCGCGAGCCAAGGTAGTTGAAAAAAATACAAGGTTCAACAATCCAAAGGGCATAGAAAGATTGACAATTTCATTCAAATGAGGACAAAAATAAAAATTTTGCGCATCCAGACAAGAAAACAGAAAATTTATCAAAACGAGCAGATTGGGGATTTGAAACAACTCTAGGGCATGGATTTCTCTATCTCTTCGAACTTTCAACTTGGATTAAATACTTTAGGAGGGCAAGAGCTTGAAATTTTGAATTTAACTTGGAAAACAAAAAGTGGTTTTTGGGAGACAACACGTTGCTAGAGTTTTATGGGAAAACATAATCATTAGGTATAGATGCCCATTGAGTTTGATAAGTGATAGAGGTACGTAATTCCTCAATGAAATGGTCAAGATTCTGCTATCAGAATTCATGGTGACCCATCACAAAACTACTCCCTATCACCCTCAAGCAAATGGAACTGCTGAGACATTTAACAAAATACTTAGTCACACATTGACTAAGATTTGTGATGTTGGTAGACAGGATTGGGATGACAAAGTATTAACCGTTCTTTGGGCATATAGGATAGCCTACAAGAGGTTGAATTAGGCCACACCATTTCAATTGGTGTTTGGCATAGAGGCTTTCCTACCAGTTGAATTCATGTTACCTTCTCTGCGTATATAACACGCATAGGAGGATTAGATGATGAACAAGCACGGGAAGAAAGAATTGACAATTTAATGTAATTGGGTGAAAGATAATCACTCAGCCAGGTGGAGGCAGACGATCTGAAAAAGAAAAAAAAAAGGCATGACATGATCTTCACATTAAAAACAAGAAGTTTGAGGTTGGGCGGATAGTCTTGCTATATGATTCACAGTTTCTGCATCATCCTAGGAAGTTAAAAGTCCATTGGTTGGGCCCCTACATCATCTCATGCATCCTTGATTCAAGTGCGTGCCAGTTACAAGCGTTAGATGGGAAGAGATTGTCCAAGACACTGTTAATGGGACTAGGCTGAAGCCCTATTATAAATAAGTCTTCTTGGTGTTTGTAATAAGGCGGTATTGCCAGATAGTTCAAGATTTCCTTTATTGCATGTTCCTTTTCTTGTGTTTCCCTTTCTCGTTGTTGTTTTGTTTTGCACCTTGGGCACTAGTAACCTCATTACTTTTTGAAGGTTGTGATGTGTACAGAGGACCACACATCATTTTAGTGTGGGGTAGAGTAAGGTGTGTTGGTACTCAAGGTATGAAGTCGTCAGCCCTGTTTGTCATTGGAAATCCCTCAGTTTGCAATGGCCTCTGTCACATTTTTGTGCATCCCCAGGAAAGGTGCTTGAAGGCTGGTATCCTGTCAGGGTCAGTTGCTACATGGTATAGTTCCTTCCTATAAGACCGAGGAATCTCTTAAATGCCTAACACATTTGTATTTTATTCCTCTGACCATGATAGAAGGAGTCTGTTACTTGGTCGTAAAACTTGGGTTATTCCTTCCCTAGAGTCCTCTTTTCCACATTCGATGTGATTGATTGTCACGCTACCATGTTGGAGAATTGTCCGCGCTAGGTACCTGAGGAAATGTGAGTCGAATGTAGCTTAAAGATGGATCATGTTTGAACCTTACAGCATTAAGTGTTTAAATTCTGGTTGTCCTTGAAGAAAATTTCATCTTCGGGCTCAAACAGTGGGGTTTCCCTGCATTTTTACAAGGTTGACGGCACTTCATTGTTTACTTTGCCTATACGAATTTTAAGATCTTTTGCGATCTAGTGGTTTCCAAACATGGCTCTTTTTGAAGAAAAATTGGATGCGAATTTAACCGTGAGGGCACTAGTATAAACTCTATGGCTTACTTCGACCCAAGTAACTTGTCCACGTGGAGTGGAACGAAGCTCGTTTGAGAAGCGCCACCTTTTGAAAAGATATTGGCCAGTTAGAGTTGTGCCAAGAGGACTACGAGGCATGGATTCCGCTGCTTTTCCTGGACTTAGAGACTGTCTCTTTATGTAGTTGGTACAATTTTGGTAGACTGTGGAAAGGATAGGTGGGTTGGCGCTCAGTTTGAGAAATCTGACCTCGTGGTCCCACCTTAAGCAAATGGCGACTAGAGGGACCAGGTGGAGGCTTCCGTAAAAAGGGCAAGGGCTCTGTAAAATTTTTACAAGAAAATTATCATAAGTACCAACTAGGACATGTGTATGCAAGCCCGCAGTACTCATTTAGAGTCTTTACTCTTGGATGGACCATCTTGAAGTTGCGCCACTAAAGACACATGGACAGTAAGTTACATACAAACATTCGCTTAGAACGTGATTGAAAAGCAACTGGCACTGGACAAAGTGCACTAAGACATAACCAGAGAACACATGAGGGCCTGCGCATGTTATAGGGACCGAAGTCAAGGTGAAGTTAGAGAAGGTTTGATTATTACAAGTGCCAGGAGGATGCCTTGGAGGCTTCCGAAATCCACTCTGCCTCTATTAGCTCAGACTAATTTCACGCATACCAAAGGAGACTGCACTTGGACCCTAGACACATGGCGCAAGATGCGCATTGAACCTTTCAGCTAATTTTTAAAGACTCATAGGCCAGATCTGTGAGGGACATGTGTTAGAGCCTGCGCTATGCGACAGGGTCTCTACTTTTGGGGACCATGGTCAAGTATGCATACATTGAGACAGGGGTCAAGGTAGTTTGATATCATGGATATCCAAGACCAAGTGATGCGGATGGTCGAGCTGCCTAATAACAAAACTCAATGCAAAAGAAAGATGGATTGCAAATGAAGATAAGGGTTAAAATATAAAAAGGAAGCATGGTTCTGTTGGGCACCATCTACAATCTGTCTGACACGTACATTGCAGATGCCCATTATTACTAGCACATGGAGGGGCAGGAGACAATATTCTCTTTGAGTAATGTCCTCTTAACCATTGTGTTGCTCAGAGAGTTGTAAAAAGTAAAAAAAACCCCCAAACCCAGTTTGACTTGGGAGTATCCCATGTAGGATGACCCCTCGCTTTCAAAAGGGAAGTCGACGGCAACTGTGCACTTGTGATCTAGCATTTTTTTGCCCATTTTTCTCCAAAACTCCTGGGGATGCAAATCTTGAAAAGTGGTATTTGCATTTAAGGAATACGTCTTAGGTGTCTCATACACGCCAGAATCAACCAGAAAATTAAATTGATCATCACTGGTTTGGTAGGAGGAGCTGAGTTCGTTGTATACCAACACTATTTGTATTGGTAGGTTCAAGTTGACTGATGTAATCATGAGCTGTTGGATTCAATCTCCCATTTTCCTTGGCACAGCGACAAAACTTCTAGGAAAGATGTCTAATAGCTTCAAGGAATGGGGAAAATTTGAAAACATCTTTTACCATTAGTGACGTGGACCGGGACTATAGGGACTTGATGCAGGACGTTGGTCTACCCCAACATTTTTCCTTCCTTGGCAAGCAAGAAACCGGATTTGACATGAAGTCTAGATGGAGGAACCCCTGAGTCTACCCATTGCGGTGAGCTCCGCAACACGAGTATGACCTTTTCATAGATGCCCAAGGATTGAGATGATGGACATTTATCTTGAAAGTGAAGTATCTTTCCCTCTGATGTGACTGATACAATTTTTTGCAGATCTGATTCTAGGGGTCACGATCAGAATCGCAACAGGTAATGCATAAAAAGGCACCAAGTTTTCAAGTTTTGGGGGGAATAGGCTCTCCATGTAAATGAAATACCTCCTATCATCTTTATAAATGTGAACATGATACTTGTCATGCAAATGGTCTGAAGTGTTAGAGGTCAGGAGCAATTTTCCTAAGAGACCAAGCCTCCTTGATAGTATCCCGTCTTTCTGAGAAGCCATCTGAGGGAACTCTGTTAATCAAATAAATAGCTGTTCGTCGCTTCCGCCCAATTTGATCATGTCAAGGTGGTCCAGCCCCGCAGTGTACATCCTCATGACAAGCTATGAGATTGTTCTATGAAACTTTCCCCTGCTGATGAGTCTCTAACACTCCAATTTGAGTTAATCTGTGTTGAGTATTTGGGAAAAAATATGTTTGCCTGCGGATCCCATTTACCGAAAAGTAATCTATAAATTCAGTTGTTGTCATACTCCCCTCCATTATCCAACCTGAGGCATTACAACTTGAAATCTATGTTTGAATCACAACCAAGATCTTATTCATCTTTGATAGTTTGGTGGCATTTGTATATTTCGTTCTAATGCAAGATACCCAAGCTTTTCTATTTGCATCAGTGAAATAAAAGTGAATGTAATAACATGAATCACCAATATAGTTTACTCCTAGCATGACACCCATACAGATTGTTTGCAATTACTCCAATTTGAGGGTCCTTCCTGGTAGGTCCAACTTTGATGAATCTCACCCCGGTTGGTAATGTTCCATAATTACAGTTTTTTCAATTTGAAGTCCTTCATTTTGGACTTCTTAAAGTTTGTGTGAAAATGTGCTTTACTAATGGGCCTGCCCGTATGACTCATATGACACACCTTCTCTGGTACCACAAAGGAGCATTTCCATCTGTAGTAACTGAAGCATTACTGTTGATTAAGCCTTCCATTGGTTAAATACACAGCTACTCATTTTTCTTACCTCTGGCAACCATCAAGTTCATCCCTACCTCACCTCCCACCAAAAATTCATTGTAAAAACAACTAATCTGTACAGATATCACTACCCTTGTTTATCCCGCTGATGTCAAGTTCCGCATCAACTTAGGCTATTATGCAAAACATCCTTAAGAAACAATCAGTGTTTTCATTTTGCATTTAGTGGCCTGAACACAACTTTTCCCTACTATGTTACATGGTTCATCATCTCCAAGATATACATGTCCAAAATCAGGGTGAACAAACTTATGCAGAGTTAGGTATATGTTAGGTGGCATTGATCAGAAGCCCTTGAATCTAACACCCAGGTCTTCTTAATAAATATTATCTAAGGAAGGACATCTCTGTCATCCTCCACAAACAATCACCTGCTATAAAAGGGTACCTCTTCAGTTTCCTCCTTGTTCTTCTTATCCCGAAGAGCACAACCATAAAGTAGTGAGGATAGATCAACCTTCCTCATAAGGGTGTTATCCATTCTATCTTACATCTGAGTGACGAAGAGCAAGCTGCATTTCTTCCCCGATCATACAAAATGACACACAACATGAAATTACCTTACTCTCTAAGCTTCTTTTGTCGAATCCCTGTGATGTCCACCGTCAAAGCGTTTCCAGAAGTAGGAGAATATTCAGTGCTCTGGGTACGCATTTCCACGCTTAGGATCAGACCTATTACATCCTCAAAGTGTTAAGCGCCAAGAAGTATTAGAGTCGGAAAGCTTGGTTGACATGGCCCTAATCAAGTTGTCCTAGGCTATCATTGCAAGGATCCACAATATCAAGAGATCCCTGACCTCATCATCAAAGTCACATTTTTACACGAGTTTAACATACTCACAACCATATTAAATTCAATCAAATGATCAGCAACATAAGTGCCATTCTCAGTGTTGGTTCATGCGCATGCAAGAGTAACTCCTGTCATCAGAAGGATTTGGTTAGCGTGCCATAAGGGTTGGGGAATATGTCTGCGTAGAATTGGACACATGATGAAAGCGCTAAAGTTGGGTCTTCTCCTGTGATATGTTGAAAGATGACTTAAGATGTTTAAGCATACGGTGAATAGCCCCCGTAAGCGTAGTATTCTATCGTTCAAAGTGGGAAAAACTCATAAATAGAAGGTTGGAAACTTCATCACTTTTGCTTTGCGAATATGAGACATGGAAGAGATCCTTCTGCAAACTAGGGTAATCCTCCAGAATTGCATCTGTGTGACAGAACCAAAGTTCTGCTCATTGATACTTCTAAACCGTCGATCTGCCCTCAGTTTGCCATTTGCTAAAACAAAAGGGAAGTACTTTCACTTGGGCATAGAGAAGGTTTTGGAGAAGCACTGTCTTATGAAAGCTCTGATATTCCAAGTGTTAGGAATTTGACAGCTAGGGCATGGGTTGGAAAGGAGTTCCCCAAACCACAGCAGTTCGAAACTATATAGCAAAATTATACTTGGAAAAGATAGAAGAGCAGAGATAAGGAATGCAGAAGTTGAAGTGATAACCCAAGATTTAACATGGTTCACCTAATGTGGGCTAGCAGTAACACCTAAGAACTTGCAAGAGCAAGGGATTAACAACAAGAGATTACCACAAGTACTCAACGAGGAATGGTACGCAGTTATGAACTGCAGTAACTAGATGGGGTTTAGCTCAGGATGGAATGGGAATCCCACATCTAAGACCACAAATGACAAGTAAGTGACTTTTACCTTCATCACTCATGATCACCTCTTGATTGATTAAGGACTCAATGACCGCTTGAACACTTTAGATGTGCTTCAACTATACCAGAGAACACCTCTATTTATAGGAGTTACCAATCCTTATAGCGACGAAGTCCTAAAGGACCCTAAAAGTTAGAGAATTTGTGACCTTTCAGGACTTCCCACGGCTGGAAAATCTATCACGACGTTAACAGCCAATTTTCAGCCTACTTAACAGCAAAGTCACAGTAGACACCTGCAGAATGCATCCTGAAGTCTCCAAACTGTCATGCGTACATAAATACCAACATTTCACTATCTCGGTGCGAGAAGATGCACATACAGGCTCCTCACCCCTACATTTCAAGATTCACAGGCCTTATCTGTGTGGGAGAAAACTTAGAGAGACGACCTATGTGATAAGGAAGCAATTAAGGAAACATTGGCCGCATATGCGTATAAGAAGGGGTCAAGGTACTTTGATATCTTGGATATCCAAGAGCCAGTGATGAGAATGGTCGCATAGCGCCTGATAACAAAACTCAACACACAAGAAAGATGGATGTAAGTAAACAAGTCCTGGTTGAATGTTTGTAGAAGAATATTAGAGGGCACCATCTACAATTTATCTGCATACAGTGCAGATGAAATTATCACCAGTGCATGGGAAGGAGACAAGATTCTCTTTTGTAATGTCCTCTTAACCATTGTGTTCTCGGAGATCGAAGTACCAGATGCAGTACAAAAAATTTTGTTTGGGAGTACCTAGAGGAAGAACCCTTGCCTACAAAAAGATTTGAGAAATGCACTTGTGATAACACGACGCCCATTCACAAGGCACATCTTGAAAAGTGGTATACGTGTTTAAGGAATGCGTTCAGGGAAAAATGGAGAATACTCGGAACAACTGCTAGTACTTACAGTAGGAGAAGTTGAGTTCGCTATATACTAACACTTTTGTATTGGTAGGTTCAAGTTGACTAATGAAACCATAAGCCCATGGTGTAAACTCCCATTCTCCTTCACAACCCAATACTTCCAGGTGGGATTTAACAAATTCAAGGATTCCAAGAAGTTGAATTTTGACCTTAGTGAGGTGGAACAGGACCAGAGGGAGATGCACAAGATGTTTGTCTACCCCAAAAAGTGCATGTACATGGAAAAGTACATGTCGCATGAATTCTAAATGGTGAAACCCCTGATTCTACCCATTACGAGGAGGTCCGCAGCAACGTAAGTATACCTTTGGATAAGGCCCAAGTTTGAGAAGGGACGTTTATCTTGAAAGTGAAGTATTTATACCTGAGGACCCAACAGGTAGGAAGAATCCCGCACCTAAATAGAAGGAAAAATGAAATGCAGAAAAAGGCACCAAATACCCAAGTTACACAGGCAATAGGTGCCCCAAGAACTAGTGCTAGAACAAGTACTTACACACGCAAGAAGAGGTCACCATTCAGAGGAGGAGGTGCCAGAACGAGGAATTAGCTTATCACAGAGGAGAAATCACTGGAGGAGGAAGGAAGAGAAAGCAGAATCTCCTATATTGGAATCCTCAGTTAGGAAGAAATAGAAGGTTATAGATGAGGTTGATTCAAAGGAAGACACGGAGAGCTTGGATAAATACATAGGTGAGAGGTATAAAAATGAAGAAGATGACTTGAGCAGGCTATGAAGAACTACTTAGTTTTCAGCCTCTAATTGATAGAAGAAGAGGGCGGAGAGGAAGTGCATCATGAGTTGTTTTTCATGCGGCGCAAGGGTAATATGAATAAAGGCACCCAGAACATGGGAAGAAGTGAAGAGGTTGGCGCAAGGATCAGAGAACTCCAAGCCTCAAGAAGGAGAAAATAAAAAGGAACAGAAAGAGAAGAAATGAAAATCATCGATGTTGCCTTGATAGAGCAATTATTGGAGCGCAATCACTGAAATATGTCTATGGATTAAGAAGATAAAGAAGAAAGTGTAGGGAAAGATGCTTGGTATGCATTGGAGAGGCCCCAGTCTATAGGTAAAAATTCCTAAGGGCGCGGCATAGGGGGAAAGATGCATGGAGATCCAGAGTCAAGGAATGAGCTACATTTATGATCCCATAAGGTCCTTGCACACGATAAGCTTCCAAAGCATTAGTCCCAACAGATCAAATATTGGTAATGAAGATCATTTGATGAAGAAGGTGCATACCCTCAATCGAGGAAGATGCTCTCTTGGGAAATTGAGTCCCACATGTAGTGAGCCAGAGTTTAGAGGTAAGCCAGGGGGCACTAATGACTAAATGTCTAGTCAAAAGGAGAAAAATCCCTTGGTAAATGCTCAATAGCTTTCAGATGAGTAGTTATGCAACGTGCTCAACAAATAATTTAAGTTGAAGCTAGGCTCTTTGGACCAATGATAAGGTAAATTTTCTAAAGCAAACTAGTAAAAGAAGGAGGAAGAGCTAGAAGAGAAGGCAAAGGATTTAAAGCATTGACAAGTTAATAAGCTCTCAGCTAAAGATGAACTAGGGAAGAAAAGTCTAAGGGTGTCTGAAGTCACATAAGAAGGTCAAATCCATCAAAGTTGCCAGTTTGATTGATAGCATCTATAAACTTATTCATCACCCAAATATGTGTATGAGATCTTCCCTGGAGTTCCTTGAAGAGACTCACACAAGTGCATCATCATCCATATAAAATATAATCCTCTGATGAGGATTTGGTTTGTTGTTTTTGTAGTTTCTCATTCACTAAGGATATGGATATCAAAAATGACTACAAGGTATTTGATCATGTGTGTGAATACAGTAAGAATCCTATGATCTGATCTTAAAATTAAGTCTGATACCTTGTATGCCGCATAGGTCTACTGAAAAAGATATTAAGTTGTCAAGGATGGTCACCAATCATAGAAGCAGATATGTATAAGAGTTCTCAAGTTCTACAATACTACACCAAGGGAAGATGAGAGATGTTTAAAGGGTTATAAAATTCATAGCTGAGATCATTCAATTAATTGTGAAGGTGCTTCAAGATAGTACTTAGAGTCTACAGATCAAGTACCGACTAAAGGAAATAATCAATGACAAATTATTATAGTATGAGACGCACTTCAAAAGGTGTTCATCATATTGAGATATTTAAAACACCATCATGTTGAAACTATGTTAGACCTCATGAAGATAAGACTGCCAATTTTTCACATTGGTAAGCCCTAGTCGGTGACCCTCAGAGAGTGCAAGGTTAGTGATACACTCAAGGCTTGGGAATGAGTTGAGGTGATTTTAAAAAGTTTTCAATGGATACTTATTTGCAAGTGGTGTGAAGTTTACTTCGGGATTCTTGAAGATATAGAAGAAGATCTTCAGTTCCCTATACATGTCTTTTCCCAAATACTCTAAGTCTATTGTGATGCTTTAAGGAATGGATCAGAGTTCCCATGGGTGGAGAACACAAATGTGAGGGTGATGTATAGGCCCCTACATTATTGACTAAGTCTAGATGGAAGGAATTAGAGATTGCAAGACTGAAGTTAAGAAATGTGAAGCAAAGAAATCAAGATCTGAGGTATGTGACTTAAACATATTATGATGTTGAAGTAGAGTTGTAAATATGCACGCCCGCTAGTACAATATTCCCATGATGATTAACTTGATGTTTTACATTGATGCATGACGTTGAGGAAGAAGCTAAATGCTTGAAAATCTTCAGAAAGAGGAACTAGAAAGGTTACAAGACATGTTTGGCCTATCAAGAACACTATTTTAAAGTATAACAACATACATATGATAACGTAAAGGTTTGTAAAGCTATAAGGGGAGTTAATGAAAATCCTCAAGAAAAAGGTTGTGTAGAAAAGAATATCTTACAAATTTAAAATAGTATAACATATGTTTGTGTACAAACATAAAACTATTAAGAGTGTTGATGATGGATGTAACTCTAAAAATGTTGCTACAAGCCTCAAATATGAACGTATAGTCCTAAAAATATCAATCAAGGAAATGGGATATGACTCTAACCTTTATGAAATATTCATAGGTGTTAAGAGAAAGAAAAAATTAAAGATTTTATGTTCGCAATGTAGCTACTTTAAGAGGGAGAAAATGTATGACTAGACAAGTTATTATTTCATACATAGAAGCAATAAACATTGTCACGACAACTCAAGGAAAAGATAGATATATTAGTCCACCTATATGACTTACTTGGACAAGATATAATGTTAAAAATTATTGCATGGGAAGATAGAGGAGGATAGATTTATCTTAGGGGTAGAAACCAAGGGTTTTTTCCATGATGTCTATGGGCTTCTATGGATGGCCAAAATTGGGCTAAAATGCTCTAAAAATTTGATTTAGGGATCTAAGCCCCAAATAGCACAAACAAATAGGATTAGGCAAAATTGAGCTTGTTTTTTAGCATATTAATATAAATTAGACATTCTTGTGTGTCAAGAGGAAGTTATCACTCAAGAATAAGGTATTTGGAATGTGTAAGTGCCATGAAGGCATCTTCTCAGGGGGAGAAATAGTTAGTTCAAAGAATGGTAAAGGCCAAAAAATAGATTTAAAGAAGGAGAGACAAGAGAATGATCTTGAATGAAGAGTTTGGTTTATGTTTCCAACCAAGATGGATCCCAAACAAGCTGATGCAGGAGCAAACCATGAACTAAAACTAGGTACTTTGTCATTAATGCAGAAGGGGGGGAAGAATCAAGAGATTTTGTCATCAATGACAAAGGGGGAGATTGTTGGCGTGTGGATGCTGAGTTTTCATTGATGTCAAAAGAATATTAATGAAAAAATAGGATGTATGAGAGATTGGACAGATCAAAGGCTTGAGAACAAATGAGTAAACACTGACTTCTTAAGAAGCCAGTGACTAACAGAGGTAAAGTGATGATGTGAGAGCATACTAGGATGGAGTCTTACACAATATAACATGTATATGATGTGGAAACAAGGTCAGAAGGATGGATACATGGGCACATGAGTTGATTTTGTGAGACTAGCTTAGTTCATGATGCCTAATCCCAAGGCCTAGTTACCAAAGTGACCTGGAAAAGTGGAGTGAAGGCTTGAAGCTATTGGTGAAGCATGGTAGAGTCATGAAAAACTTAATTGGACATGTTCAAGGGGAAATATGGTGAATAACATTCTAGAGGTTGTGAGTTGCAGTGTAAATTAGCTTAAATTTACCTAGTTCAAGGACCTAGAGTGAGGGTATGAAGCAAACCAAGCTATATCAGGCTAATGCATGCACGGAAAATGTGTAGGGAAATTCCCAAGAGTCCTTAGATTAAGTATCGCGTCATAATTCAATTATTAGAGGCATATTCTGGGTCATTGGCATGACTGCCCTTTTAGGACAAGTATAGCTTGCACAAATGAGATTGGCCAAGAAATTACATGTGCATTTATGATAAAGTAGCCATTGGAGAGCATGGAGGAGGTAGTTATGAAGGTGTGGACAAAATTTCAAGACCTAAAAAGAAGTTTTGTCCAATATATTGCATTTCTTCTAAAACTAGGTTAAGTAAGGTATGCTAAACTAGCACTCTGACTTCTTAGCATTCAAGCTAAATTGTGGAGCCTCCTTCAGATAAATTAAAAGAGACAAATTTGAAGAGTGTAGAGAAAAAAAATATGTTGCAAAAATTCAGAGGAAAAATGGATGAGAAATAAGAAAGTTCTAATCATTTTTGTGGACCTGTTTGAAACCCTCCTAAGCCCAGATGAAAAAAAATGTTTGGTTATGCCTCCAAATAAACTCATTTTTCTTGTTTATGAACTTGAGCTTGTATATGATTCCTCAGAGCATATTTTCATGGTGATTTGATTTCACGACTCATGGTGGGCCCCCACAAGAAAATAGTAGTTTTGTGATAAATCCAGTGTAAAGACAAAGTTTACAAAAGTAACCCATGCTAAAATTTGAAGTGAAGGATGTTGGGGATGTGTACTTGGTGTTCATGAAGCCTACTTGGTTATTCTTTTGGATAAAATTTGATGATACATGTATATTTTGATCCCTCCATTTGAGAATGTTAGAATGCAAGACTAGTCGTGAAGGTATGAAGAGTATACATGATGAATTGCCTCATGAAGTGATTGTTTTGTGTCCTGAACAGCATGAAGACATTCCATATGATCTCTGAGTATGTTTGGTTTGGTTTGATAAGGTGCTCGCATGCACAAGTTTGAATGATCAAAAACTGCTCTTTTAGAGCTAGTTAAGAAGCTTGTTGCTATAGGTGAATAGATGGAGTTTTGTTCAAAAAAGGTATGCTTCTGAATGGTTGCATATGTTGTTTGTGATGCCCTTGAAGGTGGTTTAAACATATGGAGCAAACACTGGTTTTTAAGCTCCTAGAACACAATCAGACCATTTTGAGAAATTAAAGTAAAATGATGGTCTTTGCTATATTTTTCTAATTTCTGTCAATTGGATGTGAAAGGGGACTTCAAGAGCTTTCTTTTGGTATATGATAGGCGGTTGGATGACAAGGTTTAGTGTTCCAAATAACAAGATTTTCACGACTGTATTTCTGAGTGTGAAGATTTGATGGTTGTTTGTCTAAAATCACCATGCTCTTGCTTGAATGAGAGTGATGAAGCTCTTCTAGGCATCTAAAGGTAATGTAGAGACCACTCACCGCCTTATCCAAGTTTTGAAGAAGATTTGAAGACCTATTCTTTGAGATTTTTCAAGCACCTCCATGAATGAGTGAAGCTCCAATAAAATATGAAGAAGAAATGGCAAGCATATGAAGAGTTAATGAGTTATAAAGGTAATTGAGATGTGTTTGTAACATTTTTGCATGCTTGGGACACTTTTCCATGTGTGTAAGAGAGGAAAAGGACAAGAGAAACTTGTCATAGGGAAAAAGACAAGAGATGGAAGTTACATGTCAGACATGTCAGTTTGCAAGTCAGGTTTGTAAGAGATATTTTTCAGATATGTCAAATGGGGCAACGAGTTTGGGAAGCTTTTCTAATGTCTTGTAAGAATATGAATCATCTTGGCAGGTTGTGCAAGTCATAAGTTTGTAACTGACACAAAATCAGAGGTAAGAATTACAAGAAGATAAATTTTAAATAAGGTCATATTTTTTGCTTCATAATTCGAATGGTGGAGTGAAGTTGAAGAGTTTTTGGTGTAAGGTGAAGTGCAAGAGACCTTTAAAAGCTCTGATTTGAATATTTAGAAGTGTTTATTGGATAAGGAGGATGTTGTTGATGAATGAGCCATTGGAGTAGTAAAAGTGATAAAATTTAGAAGCTTATCAAATGCATGAAGAACTGCAATTTTGCAACAGTTAGTGAGCTTGAAAATGCAGATGTTTGAGAGGGATATCTCATGTTGAAGAGGCAGCTTTGAAGTGAGTACCTGCAGTAGATGAAGGGGAGTGAGAAGAGAAGAACTTGAGCTGAATAAGCAATCATAATTTGTTGTGAGAGACAACTCAAAAGAAGTGTGAATAAGTCTAAGTGGATACTTAGCAATCAGGGAGTTGAAGCTTCCTTGTAATTGTTGTGAGTTGAAGCTTCCATGCAAATTGAAGCATGTTAAAGGTCAAATGGCATGTGACTAAATTTTGGAGTTGCATCTCCAAATTGAGTGGATGCTCAACATGAAATCAATGTAACAATTACATGGCATTCGTTGTCCAAACTAGTTCTTTGGTTTCAATGGGTTTTTCTCCCTTGAAGGGTTTCCCAAATTAAATTTTTGTCTTTCATGTGTGCTCTTTCATTTATAGCTTGTGAATGATTTTGTGATTTCAATATATCTAAGTTTAAAAAATTGAATTATAGGTCAAATTTTGTATAAGCATTCAGCGCCCCACCCCCTCTCAGTGCATAGAATTTCCAACAAAAAGGATTTAGTAACTCGACTCTTAGTTGATGTTACTTTTGTGAAAAGGACAAAAATTAGATTAGATCACTCTACAAAAAATGGCCAACTTGATTTGGTTGAGTTCATCCTAGCACAATAATTCATGAATTGAATAAATATGAAGCAACTAGAGCCAACAAAGAGAGCAAAATCAATGAATAAGTGAGCTTGTTTAGCCTAATAAGATTCAATTGTTGGAGATTATCCGTCTAAAGCTATAATTTGGTTGATTATCACCTACAAAAATGGAGTAGTGCAAAATACCAACCTCATGAGCTCGTAATCAATGTATACCTCAATAAAATCCATCATATTAAGAATTATCACATTGGAAAATAAGCCTCTTATGTGGTTGTGTTTTACCAAGAATAGTAATGAAATGGCAGAAGCATGTGAAAGGGGGAAGACAAACAAAATAAGAGAGCACAAAGGTCAAACCTAAGTAGCATGAGTTTGTGATCAATGTTACTTCGATAATATCCATTATATTAAGAATGATCACATGAGAAAATAAGCCTATTGTGTGGTTGTGCTTTACCAAGAATAGTAATGAAATGGCATGAGCATGTGAAAGGGGGAAAGAAATAAAACAAGAGAGCGCAAACACTAAACCTAAGTAGCATGAGCTCATGATCAATGTATACCTCGATAAAATCCATCATATCAAGAATGATCACATGGGAAAATATGCCTCTTATGTGATGTGCTTTACCAAAAATAGTAATGAAATGACATGAGCATGTGAAAGGGGGAAAGAAAAACAAAACAAGAGAGCGCAAAGGCTAAACCTAAGTAGCATGAGCTCGTGATCAATGTATACCTCAATAAAATCCATCATATCAAGAATGATCACATGGGAAAATAAGCCTCTTATGTGATTGTGCTTTACCAAAAAATAGTAATGAAATGACATAAGCATGTAAAAGAGGGAAGACAAACAAAATGAAGAGAGTGCTAAGGCTAAACCACAGCACTCAAAAATCTAAATCATTCAAGAGCAGTTTATGCATTCAAAAAAAGTTTCTATTTACTCATTCAAAGGGCACTTTTTAATGTTTCAATAATTACTTTTTAGTGAATCATGAAGATTTAGACTCGTGTCCAACTATACATTCATATCACATTACCACAAAATTGATGCCACAATTGCATTAGGTATCTCTTCATAATTCATTTGTTTTTCTTCAACATAGTAAAAATAATTCACATTCGGAATATTTAAAATTTAGGCTCATATCTAACAATATATTCAAAATCACAACAATTGCATTATCTCTTCATAATAGATGCAAGAAAGGTGACTTTAGACAACTAAAATCTCTTCATAATTCATTTGTTTTTCAACATAATAAAATAAGTCACATTCTGAATCAAGGACATATTTAAAGCTTGATCCCATTTGCTTGCATTATACTCAATATGCTCTTAGAGTTTATGAAATGTCAATTGCACAGTTTTCTGCGCGGTCATAGTTTTATTGACTCGTCTTCCTTCGTTAAATTAGCCATTACTTTTTGTTGTTTATTTCTCCTTTGTTAAACTTTTCCCCTTCGTTAAACTTTTTGAAAATACAAAACTAAAAATGATTGTTTATAAAATACAGACGAAATGCTTTTTTATTGGAAGAGACATCTGGATTTCAAATGAGTATTTTGCGAACATATCTCATAATACATTGGAAAATTCATAACACAAATAAAAGAAAACAGAATGCCCATCAGTACAGAGAATCTCGCGAGTCGCGTATGCAGCAGCAATAAGAAATGTCAATCACGTGCAACCCTCAAATTATCTCATAAACAATTCAATGTAAACCTGGGAAGTGGCCAGTGTCCATTGAAAACCCACTTCAAATTACTATGATCTGACTACCACCATGCGAGGATCAATCATAAACTATAATCACTCAGAACCATGTGAGAGGCAAACAACTCAGAAATAAAAAACCGAGCAGATTTATATTAGGATAGAACATAATACTTATCCGAACTTCACAGTCAAATGATAAAACCAATTACATCATAGAGCCAATGAGTACTGGTTGGTAAATCCTATTCAAAAGCCCAACTCGCTAAATCAGAATTACCTAATACTAATTAACAGTAGAAATCTCAATACTCCTCGCCGTCATCTTCATCGCCCTCAGCAGATTCTGCTCCAACCTCTTCATAGTCCTTCTCCAGAGCAGCCAGATCCTCGCGAGCCTCAGAAAATTCTCCCTCTTCCATACCCTCGCCCACATACCAGTGGACGAAAGCACGCTTGGCATACATGAGATCAAACTTGTGATCAATGCGAGAGAACACCTCAGCAACACTGGTAGAGTTTGAAATCATGCAAACAGCCCTCTGAACCTTGGCAAGATCCCCACCAGGAACCACGGTGGGTGGCTGATAATTGATGCCACACTTAAACCCGGTGGGGCACCAATCCACGAATTGAATGGTCCTCTTCGTCTTAATGGTAGCCACTGCAGCATTTACATCCTTGGGGACAACATCTCCCCTGTACATGAGGCAGCAGGCCATGTACTTGCCATGGCGAGGATCACATTTCGCCATCATGGAAGAGGGCTCGAAGGCGCTGTTTGTAATCTCTGCAACAGAAAGCTGCTCGTGATAAGCCTTCTCTGCAGAGATCACAGGGGCGTAAGATGAAAGCATGAAATGGATTCGAGGGTAAGGAACCAGATTGGTCTGGAACTCCGTCACATCCACATTTAGAGCCCCATCAAAACGCAGAGACGCAGTTAAAGAAGATATAACCTGCGAAACGACCACAAACCTTGTGAGTAACGCCAAAAACCCCACACAAGACAAATCAAGACTCCGAAATCGGAATCTACCACAAAAGGCTACTAGAACAGAGTAATTTTTTGAATTTATTGCCATACGAAAAATGCCAAAAACGCTAATAATTAATGACCTGGGAAACAAGCCTGTTAAGGTTAGTGTAAGTAGGGCGCTCTATGTCGAGGGAACGGCGGCAGATGTCATAAATGGCTTCATTATCAAGCAGAACAGCAACATCGGTGTGCTCTAACAGTGAGTGAGTTGAGAGCACACTGTTGTAGGGCTCCACCACAGATGTGGAGACTTGAGGAGAAGGGTAAACGGTAAAACCCAGCTTGGATTTCTTCCCATAATCCACAGACAGCCTCTCCAGGAGCAGAGATCCGAGGCCTGAACCAGTACCACCTCCTACAGCGTGAAACACTAGGAACCCCTGGAGACCAGTGCAGTTGTCTGCCAGCTTCCGGATTCGATCCAGGCACAGATCCACTATCTCCTTTCCAACTACACCAAAAATGGAAAACAAATCATGGATTCAAGCCCTTACAGTGTTTGAAAATACACAAAACAAAATGTAGTTCATAATTACTTACTGGTATAGTGGCCGCGGGCGAAGTTATTTGCCGCGTCCTCTTTGCCGCTGATGAGCTGCTCCGGATGGAAAAGCTGACGGTAGGTACCGGTTCGAACCTCATCAATGACAGTAGGCTCCAGATCCAAGAACACGGCACGGGGAACATGCTTTCCGGCGCCGGTCTCACTGAAAAATGTATTGAATGCATCATCGCCGCCACCGACAGTCTTATCGCTTGGCATCTGTCCATCAGGCTGAAAAATACATTTGCAAACCAGAAAACTCGGTCAAAATATGAAACCACAGCAAATATACAGAGCAGTACAAAACCGTTACAAGCAGGAATATACGATTTCAACCCGAAACAATCAGTCCGAAACGAAACCCTAAAAATAAAGTTTAAAAGCACGAAATACCCTAGCCATGTTCACTTAAGAACCCGCAACGAATGAAATCGTAAAAATGCTCTCTGAAACCCTACACTTATTGGCTCAAAACAGAACACCTAATGGTCTGGTGAAATATCAAAATGGAACACGAAACCCTCAAGATTCGTGCGGAAAAAACAGCAACCAGCGCAAAATAAAAAGAAGCACAAACCTGAATGCCGTGTTCGAGGCAGTAGAGCTCCCAACAGGCATTTCCGACCTGAATACCGGCCTGACCAATGTGGATCGAAATGCACTCCCTCATTGTCGCTGAAAAAAAGGATAAAACCCTCGCCGAAGAAAACCCGAAAAAAGGGTACCAAGAACCTTGTTATGTATATACACAGATATCAGTGGAAGCGCCTAAACACACAGCGACCCTTGGGCTTCGTGAAGACGTATGCAAAGACGTCCACACGAGAGCAGGAGGCGAAAAGCAAAACAGATCTGAGACGAAGAACAAAATCGCAGGAGAGCAGTGGTGAAATGGCGAGCACATTGACGGTGTTTTATAGAACGCAGAGGGCCCTAGCCGTTGGGAGAGACGGCAACCGGAAGTCTCTACGGGCCCGCCGAATTGCCGGCCGGCGACGGCACAGGCAGACCCGTGAGGCGGGAGGGACCCTTTCTGATTTCAAATCGAGTTAATGGCCGTTCGGAGGTCGCTGTTATTTTGTTTCTTACTTTACCGTTTATCGGCGCGCACTAGTATGCTCTATTTTATTTTATTTTATTTTTTTGAATTTTGCACGTATTCAAATTATTTAGTAGAAGTGCAATGAATGTTTTAGGTCACCCCGGAAGGTAATCATTCGATGTCTTGGGTTGCTTTTTGGCATAAAGTGGCATTGCCCTGCCTCCTTCACGTTTGCTTCAAATCTTACACATGATTCTCTTCATTTTGAACCCCTTCCACGCTTTCATTTATTTTAAAGAATGATATACCTATTTGTGTGCAATACGTACATAGATATCGATTATCACTTTCTTATTTTTAATTTTCAATTTTTTTTTAAAGAATAATATACCTATTTGTTTGCAATAGGTGCATAGGTTTAAGAATAATATACCTTTTTTTTTTAATGACTAGAAATATAGAGGCTACAATTCTAGTACAAAGCTCCAAAACTAGTAGTTTGTACAACGAAAATTTTCATTTTTTGAGTGCAATCTTTGTGCCCTGATATGTGGAAACCTTGTTCGCTTTCTTTGTGTAGATATTCAATTTTGGTAACTTATTATTTAGCAATGACAAGTTTGGCTTTGTTCCAATACTAAGACAAATGCTCACACTCTAAGTGAAATCAGCATATTTTTCCCTTTCCCCATGAGTTGTTAATATTAACTATCATTCATCCATGTAATATTAACTATCTGAGGCAGTAATTCATCCATGTGCATCTTCTCAGGCTTCGGCTCTGTCATCATTAATTGTCTCTCTAGGACCATACAGAACAGGGCTAGGTTGAACTGTGATCTAAGCTGACTTGTACGGTCTCATACCCTTTTATCTAATGATTTGTTTCTACTTTAAAAATATTATATGTGTCAATTCATCTTCCCTGGGTCGTCCATAATGCAAATATCTAACCTATATAAGCTTATATAAACGAATCAATTGATGTGTTTCCTATCTTACTCATAGTTTCGACACGTCAAAAAATATATTATCAATATTATTCCTATTAGTTTATATTCACCCCTAATGTGATCTCAAGTTATTAGTGATAATCCTCAACTTCCTAAACATGCATTGTTACACCTAATGAAGAAGAATACCAAGTTATGCCTATACATTCTTAATTTTTAAGTGGTTGGTGCTAAATGGTATAATCTAGCCACATCATTGTGTGGGCTTCAAAAAAACAATCTCCACTCTGAACTTCATTATATGGCCAAGATCTTACAAATTTTCAATTAGCTTTCCCAAACAAAGAGAAAAACTTTTACGTGATGATGAAATGCACATCAAATTTTCGGTCAAAAATAAAAGTGATCACGTTCACGCCATTCTATTACATCCCCCATTGTCATTTACAACGTCACTCAATGTAAAAAAGGATTTTAACAATGGTGTCGATGTGGAAAGTGTTTTTAAATCAACAAATGCAGTAGCTAACCACACCACATTGCAAATTACATCTAGGTATATAAATCAGTGATATAGACCTAACTACGTAGATAAGAGGCAAGCTAGATTATATGAAATACTCAAAATAATTGAAGTGCAAAACTAGATGATAAGGGGAAAAGGATAATTCTTGATTTCTCATGAATTTGAAAGCAATCATCAATCATATTGGCAAAAGGCAAGTCCAACTAAGTAAATGACACGACCCTCGAGGGCAGGGCCCAAACAACGTTTATGACTAGAAATGTAGAGGATACGATTCTAATACAAAGCTCCGAAATTAGTATTTTGTAAACAATGATTTTTTTTATTTTGTGAGTGTAATCTTTGTGTCCTAATACGTGGAAACCTTGCACATTTTCTTTGTGTAAATACTCAATTTTGGTAACTTATCCTTTAGCAATGACAAGTTTGGCTTTGTTCCGATACTAAGACAAATGCTCACATTCTAAGCTAAATCGCTATATCTTTCCCTTTCCCCTTGACTTGTTAATATCTACACATTGCTTCATTGTTCATCCATGTAATATTAACTATCTCAAGCAGTAATTCATCCCTAGGCTTATTCTCGGGCTTCGGATCTGTCATCATTAATTGTCTATCTAGGACTATACAGAATAGGGCCAGGTTGTACTACGGTCTAGGATGATTTGTACGGTCCCATACCCTTTTATCTAATGACTTTTTTCTACTTAAAAAATATTATGTGTCGGTTCATCTTCATTAGGTTGTCCATAGTGCAAATATCTAACCTATAGAATCATATTTAAGCAAGTCAATTGCACTTCATAACTCACCTGACATTCTCAAGCACTCCAATTATAAATATCAACACTAAAGCACTTGAGGCTCTCCTAAATCTACTTAAAAAAATTGTGCATAATTTAGAGCAGCCCCCACACAAGTCTAAAGCATTCAAACCAGGTTCAAAAGTCTAGCTTCCTCCATTTCCAAGCTTTTAAAGGTCCTAGAGCCATGTCTTAGTAAGGGCATGTCACTCCTAGTATTGCCAAAGATATTCAAGGGACAAAGGGGATTAGTCTTAGCATTTGAAGCACATCACATCACACTGCTACCCCACAGGGTACATTTTCTATTTTGTAGTTAGCCTAATATCTTTTTGCCAAGAGACGCGAAGGGCCGCATAGGGGGTTGGTTTAAATTTGCATGCACACTTACACCTACAGTAAGATAATTGCACAAGGCTTTCTCCCGCTCGAGGGTATGTGGTGCATTTGGTGGATTGGCTCAACAAGGGTTAATCATCATAATTAGTCCAACCTCGCCCACACACATATTTCTCCTTTTGTTATCTAATCGATTCATGAAGTTTGTTACAGGTACATAGGGTTTTTATTTATTGTGAATCATTACAGGTGGTGTTGAAAGTTGTGCCAATCCTAGCGACAAACAACAACCATTTCTAGACCAACAAAAAGTAAACAAAGTTACACAACCCCATTGTGCATGTGTCTGAAATCATGTAGATTAGGTCCAAACCATACTATGCCTCAATAGGTGTTTTATCAATTCCATTCAGTAGTATCCAGAAATATTTTCAGAGACAAAGCATTTTTATATTCATATTAGTCTTTTCACCCAGTTTACACACCCAAATCACCTTAGTACCACACTATGCAACCATGTATTCATCCCTTCTTATGTTTTGAACAATTGTTATATCATTTTATCACAGTGCAAAGCATTAAAATTTCTTTATTTTGGATTGTATGATTAATGTTTAATATTTTTTTCAGAATATTCAACCTATAACATATATTTTATATTCCTAATTCCCAATTCATATATTTAGGATTTGTACAAACATTTGGTGAACCTGACCCTCGGGTGAATTTATCGCTCAAACCCTAGTTACCCTAGAGTTTGTCCTTTTCTTGGTGTATGATCCTCTTGTTGGCACTAGGTTATATTTTCCTTTGTGTTGAGCTGTTATGGCTTCACATCCTACCATTAATAGTGGTCTCTCCTTTTATATTCAAACGATAGTATCCAAGTGGGTAGTCAAACGTGTGCTTCTTAATAATAACTCACCTTTCAATTTTTACACTATTTTTTCCTTAAAAATATGAGTATGTATGTTAACAATCTTATTCCATATAATATGCATGTCCATACTTATAACAATATGTCCCATCAAATGCTTGGCCTAGTTACAATTTACATCGTTGTGGGTCCATACACACTTGTCACTATTTGTCATGTTATGCTTGACGATCTTGTTTACAATCTTCTTTTAGAGCAACCTTGGATACATGTCATGGATGTCACTTCCCTCCATGTTTGTCCCGCATTCTCTCATCTAGTTTCTTTATATA
Organism: Taxus chinensis; assembly: GCA_019776745.2. Lineage (NCBI taxonomy): Eukaryota > Viridiplantae > Streptophyta > Pinopsida > Cupressales > Taxaceae > Taxus > Taxus chinensis. Next base: position 985,274,806 of record CM034146.1, read on the forward strand.
TTTGTGCTAATGACCCTGAGCCTTTCCACTATCATGGTGTATAATGACTAGTGGTTGCTCTTAGACCTTTTACATCTCTCCCTTGCATACAATTCACACATTTGTATTGCTCACCACAATTAGTTCTTCAATAGTTACTTGAATGCAAGCTTGTATCTCTCCCTTTAGTTTTGAAGATTGACACAAGCAAGCCTTGTGGTAAATATTTGGATGTTACCTCTTATTATGATTATCATAGATGTATTTTCCTTCTTACTCATAGATGTATCAAACTTCATCATGTCAAAAAAATATCTTATCAATACTATTATTATTAGTTTTTATTCAGCCCTAATGTGATCTCAGGTTATTATTAATGGCAATCCTCATCTTCCTAAACATGCATTGCTACACCTGATGAAGAATAATATCAAGCTATGCCTACTCATTCTTCCCATGTTCTTTCACTTGACCCTATGACTGGTGTTACTCTTCCTTTGTGTAATCCTCATGCACCTTCTCTTCCTATCTATAACATTGTGCCTCCTACGACATTATTTGAACATTGATACTACTTCCATCATTCTTGTGACTTTGGGGGCATCCCATATCCCTTTTAAAATGTTATAATGTATGTAACCTTTAAATAAATTACTTAGAATAAGTCTCAGTATGCTTCTAATGACATTGGCGATGTTATCATTTAATCTAATGATCTAACTAATACTTCAGTTAATACACTTGATAGTGTTATTACACATAATCTATGTGATACTCATGAGTATGCATCTTTAGATATATCATACAATGATAGGATCATAATTCATAATGTTATATCATTTCCTATTTCTCGTATTCATCTAGAAAACATTTCTTCTCCTATAGCCACACCTATTGTTATTGTTATCCAAATAACTCTCCTAGTTATCTGGATAACTTATATTTTAATCCCGACTTTGGTGTTTTACATTTCAGGCTGCGCGCACTCAAGATTGTTCTTTTAACACCTCGACATAGTTGCAGTTCCTCTGCGCGCCCCTACGTGCCTTCCTCCTCCCCGTTGCATTCTTTTATCTCCTTCCATTTTTCCCTTCCCACACGCCTCGCACTTACTTCTATCAACTAAGTCCTTGGCCCTTCGCATGCCACGCCCATTACTTTGTAATAGTTTCACCTTAACCATACGTTCTCTACTCACCAGTTTGCCTCATCTCTCCACGTGCATTGCACGTGCTCCTCTACGCATCCGCTCTGTTTCCCTTTCGCGCACTTGCTTCTCGCTCCCACACCTTGTGCCTTCCTTTACGCACTTTTATGCCAAGTCATCTTCTATCAGACTTGAGTGTGCCACACGCAACCTATTAGAGCGCGCCGATAGGGCACCGAATCTAGAAAACCAACCAATGCATGACACATGGTAGAAAAGACAAAACAAATGAACAGTTGGCCATCATTTCAACCAACTTGCGTGTGCCACGTGTTTTTCGTGTGCCAACAACTATGACATCTTTTGACAGCCGCATCTTTTGCTACATAGCTCAAATCGGCACGTGCCTAGAATTTTTAGAGAGCTACCGACACAAGATACATGTTGGACTATTCAAATTGAAATTTAGGTGGGATTTGTTAGGTGAAAACAAGGAAACATCTCTCAGCTCATCAATACACATCCAATTGACCTCAACTACCAGATTTCATCAGATCTTGCCTTCTTCCTTCTTCCACATGTCAAACAAACATTGGGAAGTACATCTGACAACCTTGCAGGGAGATTTGCAGACATTTATCGTTGGTTGTTGGTGGTTGAAGATTTGAATCTGAGTTTCCCTCCCTTTCTCCTTCTCTTCTCTCCTTTGTCTTCTATAAATAGCATAGTTATGCTTTGTAAAATCATCTCTCCTTGTTGTAACAGCACCATGCCAAAATGGTGGCCAACTTCCCACAGGTCTCAGACCTTGGCATGGTCTCTGTAATGTATTCTCGCCTCCTATCATGAATGTAAATGATTGTACGTCCCTTAAGCTATAAAATCATGTGTTTGTGGAACTCTTGTCTTCCCTCTCTAGTTTTCATTGCATCTCGCCTCTCTATTTGCATTTTCTAACATGTTATGTATACTCCTATGCTTGCATTCTCCACATTCATGTGTTGCACGTGTTGGAAGGCAGAGCCTTTGTGTTGATCTGTGGCATGCGTTGTCTGCCCTCTTCTCTCGTGCCCTCTCTATTTCCTTCACCACTCCTGGAGAGAGATCGACCCTTTCCTTCTAGCACTATCACCTTCCTTAGCTTAGGATTTCCCCTTTCTACACATCCTTCTATCCCTGGTCCCTTGGCATGTTTAGTCTATAATTTTCTTTCAGCACTAGGAGTAGCAGTAGCGTTAGAGCTAGGTAGAGGAACTGGCCTTCTCCGGAGATCCGTCCCAAGATTACAAGGTCCCATAACTTGGGGGTGGTTCCATTGTGGTCTCAAACAGCTCGGCCCTTTCTGAAACAACCTAGGGTTGGTTAGAAAATTATGGAATAATTTTTTTTATTAGAAGAGTCCTCAACCAAGTTGCAAGAAAATAGTTGACCCTATTAGGTTTGAGAACAAATCTAAAATACTAGAACATACTTTTTATTTAAAACAATTTTCAGAGGTCACAAGGTTCACATTTTAGGGTTAGAAGTTTCAGTTAGGTTCAGGGAGTAAAATATCACCATACCCACTCTCTAACAGGCTTAGGGTTTCAACTTGATTTTTCTCACACTTAAAGCTTCCAAAATTTCCCTAAATCATTTCCATTAGATAGGAAATTTTTTCACCTTTCTGGTGATATAAAGAAGTCCTCCTAACTCCTTCAGAAACTCAAGATATGAGCAAGTGGATTTTAGGGGTCAAATTTTCCCCAAGGGGACACGTGTCAAGTAGGGGTGAAGGAAAATTTTAGGTTGGTGGGTAACGGGGTGGCATTTGGAAGTTTTCCTTGCATGGGATAAATTTCAAATTTGCACCCACACCTCCACGGGTCCTCTAAGGACACGTGTCGGCCTCCTGATCCAAAGCGGGAAAGGGTGGGAAGGGCGGAGCAGCGGAAGAAGTTTGGGGCATTTCACCCAAGAGGGAGAGAAAAACCAAGCATCCACACACCTATGGGTCTACTAGGGACATGTGGTGCTCAACAATACATCATGGGGAGAAGGGAGAGGGAAAGGTGGAGTGGCGAGGAGAGTTCGGTGAATTTCACCAAAGGGGGAGATAAGGGGTGAAAGGGGTAAATGCGCGCACGGGTCTGCACGTCCATGGAAGGAAGTCTTCCCAAGGCAGGGTGGGTGTGCGTGAGGCGCATGGGTCTTTTTCAAAAAATTTCCAAAGACAAAAATTTCAAAAGGTGATGGAGTTTCCCTCCTCCGTTGTCACCCCAAGGTGCCACATGGCAGCCCTCAGGAAGGCTGCGGGCCGAGCGGGGGAAAACATGAAAATTTTCCAAAATTTTTAAAAAGGTCTAAGGGAAAAAATGATGTTGCGCCTCCGTCATTGCCCCATGAGGACATGTGGCAGCCTCTGATTGGTTGTAGGCCAGTGGAGGAAAATTCAAAAAGTTTCCTGAAACCAAAATTTTAAAAAAATTTCCTAAGGATTTTTCGACGGGAAATTTTCGAACCACGGGCCCGCCAGGGAAAATTTTCCCAAATTTTCCCACCAAGGCAGGAAAACTTCAGAGGGCCATAAATTGAGCTAGAAAGCTCAGTTTTGGGAAAACGAGGACTTTCTGGAAATCTCTCGATGCCCTCTTTGCACAGGAATCATAAATTTTACTTTTTGATAAATTTTAAAGGGTCAATTTTACAAAAATGATCTGCAGGATTTTAAAAAGCCAACTGGTAATTTCCAACTTCTAAATTTGATTAAATTGGATCTCCTCCTTCACTCAACATGCCAAAAAACATGGAGGATTTCTCTAGGAAGGGTTTAAAGTGTTTTAGGAAGGTTAATTTGCTCAAATTATTCTAATTTGAATTTTTCCAACAATTGACAGAAAATGGCTGAGGAAAGGATTGACTCGATTTTGCAATGTTCTAAATAGTTTTCTTAAGTTTTCTTTGTCAATTTGAGTTCATTTATAATACAACATGCTAAATTTTAACATTTCCAAGTTGATTAATGTGTGCAGGTCCGAACTGTGCATTTTAATTAAATTCATTTGCCAGTTTTAAGTTTATAACAGAAATCCATTTCTAGAAATTTGTTTATCAATTTCATCATTCAAGTGTGGTTTTTATTTCTAAACTAACCCAATACATTTAGTTGTTTATAATCAAATCATTTCAAATCTAAATTACAAATTCTGATTTCCAATTTTAATATATTTCCAATGATACAAAACAATATACTTCCTACATACGTATCTTCTTTCCTTTGCAATTAAACAGAGATTCCAATCACAAATTTGATATTCCAACTCAACCCAACAATGTAAATGAGAGATGAACTTGCAATTCTTTATTAATTCAAAAAGAGAAACATCTTTACATTCTTTCATCCTTGAATGCAATTAACAAAATTCTATTTCTTTATTTTCCAATGTACAGAGACAGAATGTAAATGTCTTTCACACTTCAAATAATACACTTTCATAATCCAATTACATACATATTTTCTTCACAATACAAATGTTAAAATTTCATCCACTTCAAGTGGGAAAGGTTACAAATGAATATGTTTTCACAAGGGACTTTCAAACTACATTTTTTCCTTTGCTCCTAGACAACAACATGCACATTTTCTCTTTCTCCAAGTTGATCACAACAAAAGAGGGGGAAAGGCAACACTCTCCACCCAACCAAGACATCCAATGAAAGGAGAAAACTTCCTTCATCATTGGCCCCCGAGCCCCAACCAAAATACAATAAGAGGTGTAATTCAACCCATGGCAACAACTGGCTTCCACAACACACAACATTCTTTCAACATACACATTTCAATTTAAAACATAATTCAACACAAAACAACAGTTCACAACTGCATTTGAAAACATTCCAATCAAAACTCAGGCTTGATCATGCAAGCCAAAGGAGCAAGGTCTATGGGGGAAGCTACTTATGCCTCCCAATTGGGAATTGGGCATCCACCAGTAACAAACCACCAATAAATTTCACCATACATATCCTTATGCCCCCCACAAATCCCTCCTTATTCCCCCCACAGATTTCCTTATGCCCCCCACAAAGTAAGAAATGCAAGCTATTTCTTTTCCATGGTGGATCCCAAACCCAAACTCCCTCCACAAAATTTTGATTCCAATGGCATTCCCTTATGCCCCCCCACATGGATTCCCCATAGCCTTCTCCTACACCATCCCTAAGGCAGTCTACCCAACCAGCCAACAAATAAAACAAAACATGCACCATTCACACAACACAACAAGAAAATAACAACATAAAAGGAGGGTTAAATTCCTACCTCTCCATGGTTACTTTTGCTTCCAAACAACAAGATTTCAAAGTTCAATAACATAGTTCCAAACAACAATCTCCCAAGCATGTAAATCTTTCTCCAAACTTCCTCCAAACATAAGAGCTCCAACACAAGAAAATGCGCCCCCAATGAAGTTGCAAAATGATTCAACAACCCCAAAACAAGAAGAGAGTTTGAATTATATAGAAGAGGGAAGAGAAGAGGATGATGTGGATCCATGTAGGATGCCACATCACACATCCTCAAATTCAAACACAAAAGACAAAATCCATTCTCCCAAGCACAATAAAGAGGTGGGTGAAAATATGACAAGTTACTTGCACACTCCAAAAAGCCCACACCTCAAGGGACAACAAAATAAATAAAATGTAAGAGAGTGCAATTAAAAACATGTAACATGATTAATAAAATTCATTATAAAAGTCACAAATCACTTCTCCAACCATAAGTATGGTTGGTAAATTAAATTTAGAGGTATGGGACAAGTTTTACTTGTCCCACAAGCCTCCTAAAACAGCCCCCAAGGACAAATTCGAATTTCCATGGAGGTGGAGTATTTCATACTCCAAAATCTGACTTACACAACTCTTACACAACTTACACATCCCTTACATATTTAATACAAATAGCCAACAACTTCTTATAATTACTTTCCCATATCCCAATTTAATTTATTTAAATTTTAATCATATGATTTCTCACATTAATTCTCCACATTTTAATTAATTAAATAAAGGAACACATCACTAATAAAATACATACAACAATAAATAAAATTTAACCACATTAATAAAATACACAAACCCATGGTCACATATAAAGGAAATCCCCCCATGGGAATCCCTAACAAAATACAACACACACACTCAAAACATGTTGCCATGGTGACCTTGTCGAATTCACCTAGAATTCCATTGTGGTTGGTCTCCAATCCCCTGATGTTTGTTGTGATATTTTTAACCTGCAAAACACAAATACCTCCTTCAGCCTCATGTGGCCATATCAGAACATCCAGCATGATATAAATAAAATCACAAAATCACTATACAAATGAATCACAACAACATCAAGTAACAACTACATTTAACATTATCAACATACAATATCATCATCATACAATATCCATTTCTAGATCTACTCATAATATCCAAAATCACATGTCTGAACAACATCCATAAAACATCCATGTCAAATAGTATATCATCATCCACATATGAGTGTCTCTAATAATCATCATGTATCATATCCAAATCAAGATCAACAATAATCCATGATCAAATGTCTAACAACATACTAAATCAAAACATAATAATGTCCATAATGTGATCAACAGTATCAGCATAAGCATCAAAAGGTGTCAAAGGGAAGTGGGCACTACATCCCCCTCCCCTTAGACTCGACTTCCTCCTAGAAGTCACTGGAACAAATGTGGAAACTGAACTCGTAATGAAGTAGCATCCTCCCATGTAGCTGCAGTCTCATCATATCTATCCCACTGCACCTGAACTGATCAACCTCTCTACCTCGAAGGCCAGGGTCCTGTGATCTAGGATACGAATGGGCTCCACCATCACCTGCCCCTGATCCTGCACCTACAATGATGTCCAATCTAACACATGAGAAGGATCTGTAATATATCTCCTGAGAACTGAAACATGAAAAACATCATGTATGTGAGACAAGCTGGGTGACAATGCTAGACGGTAGGCCAAAGGGCCGATACGCTCCAAGATCTCAAAAGGACCAACAAATCTAGGAGCTAACTTAGAACCTTTTCCATAATGGATAGGGCTCTTGTGTGGCCTGACATGAAGGAACACCTTCATGCCCACATCAAAACTATGGTCGATCCTATGCTGATCTGCATACTTCTTCTACCTATCCTGTGCCTCCTGTAATCTCTTCCTGATCAACACCACCTGCTGCTCCATGTCCTATAAAAGAGCTGGTCCAAGAGATACTCTATCCTCTAACATGTCCCAGCTAAGAGGTGTCCTACACTCTCTACCATACAAATCCTGAAAAGGAGCCATGCCTATGGAACTCTAAAAACTATTATTGTAGGAAAACTCCACTAAGTACAGTACTCCTCCCACTTAGACTGTTGATCCATCACATACATCCTAAGCATGTCCTCTAAAATATGATTCACCCACTCAGTCTATCCATCTATCTTAGGGTGATATGTTGTGCTGAAGTTGATCCTCGTCCCAAGGACATACTGCATGGTAGTCCAGAAATGTGAAGTGTACAAAGGATCATGGTCACAAATGATCTTCCACAGAATCCCGTGTAACCTGACAATCTCATCCAAATATACTCGTGCCACTACTCTAGCTGTATAAGTGGTCTTCACCAGAGAAAAGTGAGCCACTTTTGTCAATTTATCAACCATGACCATAATGGCATCATGGTGATATCTCGACATTGGTAGCCCAACAATGAAATCCATGGAAATGGTGTCCCACTTCCATTCCAGTATAGCATGAGGATAAAGAAGGCCTGCTGGATGCTGATGCTCAGCCTTAACTCTCTGGCACTCTAAACATCATGACACAAACTAAGCCACATCTCAACAAAGTCCTCTCCAATGATACAACTGTCGTAAGGTGGCATGCATCTTCTTCACCCCTGGGATGGGCTGAATAGGGTGCATGATGTGCCTCTACCAAGATGTCCTGCCTCAAGCCTCCATCTTTGGGAACATATATCCAAGCCTCTGTGCCTGAGAAGACCATCTGTCTCTAAGGAAAAACCATCAAACTTCCCCTCAAGGGGTCTCTGTGACTCGATCTCTACTCGTACTGTAATGTAGAAGCTGTCAAGAGGAAGTTACTAAAGAATCCTTGCTCCGCAAATCTGTGCTCACTGAAGTGGCCATAGCCACATGTCTCCATCTACTGAGAGCATCTGCTACCACATTCTCCTTCCCCTTCACATGCTTGATCTCCATGTCATACTCACAAAGAAACTCCATCCAATGCCGCTGATGAGTGTTGAGATTGGGCTGCGTGAAGAGGTGGTGAAGACTCAAATGATCTATCTGAGTGTGAATCTCCTACCAAGAAGAAAATGCCTCCATCTAACCAAAGCATGCACAACTGCCACAAGCTCAAGATCATGGGTTGGATAATTAAGCTCATGATATTTTGAGTTTGCGAGACTCAAAAGCCACTACTCTGCCCTCCTACATCAACACACCTCCAAGTCCTACTAAAGAAGCATCTGTGCAAACAAAGAACTCACCCTGTGGATCCGACACTACAAGAATAGGTGTTGTAGTGAGGCACTCCTTTAGTGTCCTAAAGGCCTACTCGCATCTATTCTGACCAAAAAAACTTCTTCCCTTTCCTCTGAAGGGAAGTGATAGGGTGCACAATCTGAGAGAAGTCCTGAACAAATATCTGTAGTAACCTACTAATCCCATGAAGCTGCACACCTCGGTCACTGTAGTGGGTGTTGGACAATCCATAATGGCTCTAATCTTGGAAGGATTGACTATGATACCTTCCCAAAAATGATATGACCCAAATACTGTACACCTCTATCTAAAATAAAGCACACTTCTCCAAGTTCCCATAAAGCTGCTACTCACGAAGACACTGAAGAACCTGGTGAAGGTGCCCCTCATGCTCCTCATGCGTACATGAGTATATCAAAATGTCATCTAGGAAGATGAGCACGAAGTGATCTAAGAAGGTCCTAAATACCCCATTCATCAAACTCATGAACACTGCGGGGGCATTAGTCAAACCAAAAGGCACCATTGTGAACTCATAGTGCCCATATCTCATGCGGAAGGTGGTCTTATGAATGTCTCCTCTGAAATCCTCAGCTGATGGTAGCCTGACTTAAGATCAATCTTAGAGAAAACTGTGGCTCCCTTCATCTGATCAAACAAGTCATCAATACGAGGAAGAGGATAACAATTCTTGATCGTTACCTTGTTCAGCTGGCGGTAATCAATACACAACTGCAAGGATCCATCCTTCTTCTTCACAAATATCACTGGTGCACCCCAAGGGGATACACTAGGATGGATAAGGCCCTTCTCCAAAAGGCCCTCAAGCTACAACTTGAGCTCACAGAGCTCTGGGGTGGTCATCTGATAAGGTTCTCGTGAGATAGGCTCTGCTCCAGGAACTAGATCTATATGAAAATCAATCTCACGTGGGGGTGGTAACCCTAGTAGCTCCCCTAGAAAGACATCTGAAAACTCTCTCAAAATGGGATGATCATCTAGTGATGGTCCACTAGACCCATCCTCTGATCTGTCACTAACTGTAACAACATACATCTGACAACCCCATCGCACACACCGCTTAAGCTGCATAATGGAGATGGTGTGAATAGAAATGGGTCTCCTAACCCTTGAAATCACTGACTCAACTCCCAAATCATCTGCACAAGATATAGTCTTGTGATAACAATCCATCCTGGCCCTGTGTGCAGATAACCAATCCATACCCAAAATGACTCCATACGAGCCCAAAGGAAGGATATGGAGATCTGAGGTAGTGGTGAAAGGTCCCAAATCCACTACACACTCCTTAACTAAGGAGTCTACAGAGATCTTGGCTCCAGAAGCCATCTTGACATCCCAACTAAGACCCTACCTAACTACCACCAGCCTGCATCGCTCTACTAAAGATGGTGCAATGAAAGAATCAGAAGAACCAGAATCAAACAATACAGAGGTAGGAATACCACCAATGCTACCTGTGGTCTCAATGACTATGCTCTGATGCTCTACCTAGTGGTTCTCAACCACTGCATAAATCCTGTGGCTACATCCCATGTCACCAATAGTAGGCTCTGAAATCTATGTCTTACCCTTGTTGTTAGGGTTCTATGGGAAATCTCTCCAAAAGTGTCCAGTAACTCCACAACCAAAACATCCTCCTGATCCTCCCTAATGAGTAGCACCTCCAGTAGGTGCCCTAGAAGCCTGTGGTGTGGACCCTGATGATCCAGCTGCGGTCTGCTGAGGTCTCTGCTGGCGAGCTCCCACTGACTGAGCTCTAGGTCCACCCTATGTCCTGATGGGACCCCTAGGAGGAGGCCCCATACTCTGACCTCTCTATGCATCAGCTCTCTGTGGAGGTCTATGAGGTGGGTGGACTGCTGCTACTATTGCTACTGCTGTGGCCTAAAGGATGACTGTGTTATACCCTGGCCACCACGAGGAAGGGGTATGACCCCCTCGATCTACCATCCTACATCTATTGTATGCGGCTCCTGACTCAGTCTCTAGCCTACTGGGTCTTTCCCCGAGTCTCCTCTGTAATATAGGCCTTCTCAATGGCCTCAGCTAATGTCTATGGGTAGTGGATCCACACTGCACCTCCAATATCTAAATTCAGGCCCCAGATGAACCTGTGAATCCACACCTACTCATCCTGCATATACTCTACATACTGGAGTAGATCCAGAAATCTACTCTCATACTCTGCTACTGAAAGAGATGCCTGTCGGAGGTCATGGAACTCATTGATCCTCTACTGTATGAACCTCCATGACAAATACCTGCTCCTGAATCTCTCCTCAAATAGCTCCCAGGTCACTATCTCTGAATCTACATGGAGCTTCTACTCCTCTATCCTCCACCATACTCCTACTCCATCCCTCAGTAGATGGATCACAACATGAGCTTTTGTGTTGCTAGAACAAGGAAAAATCTTGAAGAAACCACTCAAGCTCACTAGCCAGGCCTCTGCCTGAAATCCACCCATGTCACCTAAGTAATGTGAGGGCTGAAGCTTCAAGATCTCCCTGATGTGATCTACTTGCTATGGTCTGGCGGCCTCTAGGTCTCTCTGCATGCTCATCCCTAAGCCTAGGGCTCTGAGACCTCTCTCTATGCTCTGGAACTCTGTCACCCTATCCCTAGGTGGTGACTCTACTCTGGCTGACTCCGCATGGGATTTCTCTCCTCTATGCTCCTCGCTAGGTTGAGGAGATACCTAACCCTTGATAGAAGGGGCTCTGTCATGACTAGCTGCATGTCCTCCTCCTAATCCTCCACATAGAGTGGCATTAACATCCTGAAGGGTCTGTAGAATCTGAGGTAGGATAGCTTGCTACACCCTGATCGGTGGTGGTGGTGGTGGTGAGTCTGAGTCTCTGTGAAGGTTCCTCTCGCTCCGTCTGAGCCTCCTGCATAGACCAAAGTGAGAGTTAGTTTATTTTGCTAAGTTTTACACAACTTCCATGTTTACTAAAATATATAAATTCTAACTAAGTTGTTTTCTAGGTTTAAAAGTGTGCTAGGTTTAAGTTTCATGTCCCAAGTTTTCTAGTGTGCCCAATGGTCCAATATTTTGAACCACTACTCTGATACCAAGTGTGATGCCCGTTAAAACAACCCACTTGAGACCCAAGAAACAACCTAGGGTTAGTTAGAAAATTATGGAATAATTTTTTTTTGATTAGAAGTGTCCACAACCAAGTTGCAAGACAACAGTTGACCCTATTAGGTTCCAGAACAAATCTAAAATTACTAGAACATATTTTTCCTTTATTAACAATTATCAAGTTCACATGGTTCAATTTTTAGGGTTAGAAGTTTCAGTTAGGTTCAGGGAGTAATTTACCCCCATACCCACTCTCTAACAGGCTCAGAGTTTCAACTTGATTTTTCTCACACTTAAAGCTTCCAAAATTTCCCTAAATCATTCCCATTGGATAGGAAATTTTCTCACCTTTCCAGTGATATAAATAAGTCCTCCTAACTCCTTGTAGAAACTCAAGATATGGGAGCAAGAAGACTTTAGGGGTCAAATTTTCCCCAAGGGGACACGTGTCAAGCGGGGTGAAAAGAAAATTTTGGGTTGGCGGGTTGCGGGGTGGTGTTTGGAATTTTTCCTGTGGGGAGAAATTCCCATTTGCACCCATGCACCTCTGTGGGTCCTCCAAGGACATGTGTGGCCTCAGAGTCATCGCTGGAAAAAAAAAGGGAAGGGTGGAGCGGCGGAAGAATTTGGGGCATTCACCAAAGAGGGAAGAAAAAAACCAATTGGCCCATGCACCCGCGGGTCCACTAGGGACACATGGTGCTCAACCACACTAATGTGGGGAGAAGAGAGAGGGAAAGGTGGAGTGGTGGGGAGATTTTGGTGAATTTTTCCAAAGGGGGGAGTGAAAGGGGGTAAAGTTGGGTGCGCGGGTCCGCGCGTCCGCGGAAGGATTTCCCAAGGTAGGGTGGGAGTGCGGGGCCATGGGAATTTTTTAAAAAATTTCCAAAGAAAAATTTTCAAAAGTAAAAAAGTTCAGAGGGTTCTCCCCCTCCGCTTCACCCCAAGGTGCCACGTGGCAGCCTCTGGTTGGTTGCGGGTCGGCGGGGTGAAAAGGCAAAAATTTTTTCCAATTTTTTTAAAAAGGCTAAGGGCAAAAATGATGTCGTGCCTCCACCGCTGCCCCATGAGGACATGTGGTAGCCTCTGATTGGCTATGGGCTGGTGGAGGAAAAATTTAAAAATTTCCCAAACCAAAATTTAAAAAATTTTTCTAAGGATAAATTTCGATAGGAAATTTTTGGGCCGCGGGCCCGCCAGGGAAAATTTTCCCAAATTTTCCCGCCAAGGCAAAAAAACTTCAAGGTGCCATAACTTGAGCTAGAAAGCTCAGTTTTGGGAAAACGAGGACTTTCTAGAAATCTCTCGATGCCCTCTTTGCACAAGAATCATAAATTTTACTTTTTGATAAAGTTTAAGGGGTCAATTTTACAAAAATGATCTGCAGGCTTTTAAAAAGCCAACTGGTAATTTCCAACTTTCAAATTTGATTAAATTGGATCTCCTCCTTCACTCAACATGCCAAACAAACATGGAGAATTATCTAGGGAGGATTTAAAGTGTTTTAGGAAAGTAAATTTTTCTCAATTATTCAATTTGAATTTTGTCCAACAATTGACAGAAAATGACTGTGGAAAGGATTGGCTCGATTTTGCAATGTTCTAAATAGTTTTCTTAAGTTTTCTTTGTCAATTTGAGTTCATTGATGTCTTAGCATGCTAAATTATATCATTTCCAAGTTGATTAATGTGTGCAGGTCTGAACTGTACATTTTGATTAAATTTATTTGCCAGTTTTAATATTTATAACAGAGATCAATTTTTTTTAAAACTTGTATATCAATTTTATCATTCAAGTGTGGCATTTCATTTCTAAACTAATCCAATACATTTAGTTGTTTATAAACAAACCATTTCAAAGCTAAATTGCAAAGTCTAATTTCCAATTTTTATATATTTCCAAAGATACAAAATACAATATTACTTCCTTCACATACGTATTTTCTTTCCTTTGCAATTAAAACAGAGATTCCAATCACAATTTGATATTCCAATTCAACACCAACAATGCAAATGAGAGATGAACTTGCAATTCTTTATTAATTCAAAAATATAACATCTTTACATTCTTTCATTCCTTGAATGCAATTAACAAAATTTCTATTTCTTTCCAATAACAGAACAAGAATATAAATGTCTTTCACAATTCGAATATCCACTTTCATAATCAATTACATACATCTTTTCTTCACAAAATACATATTACAATTTCATCCACTTCAAGTGGGAAAGGTTACAAATGAATATGTTTTCACAAGGGACTATCAAACTATTTTTCCTTTGCTCCAGAATAGCAACATGCAAGTTTTCTCTTTCTCCAAGTTGATCACAACAAAATTGGGGGAAAGGCAACGCTCTCCACCCAACCAAGACATCCAATGAAAGGAGAATCCTTCCTTCATCATTGGCCCCCGAGCCCCAACCAAAATACAATAAGAGGTGTAATTCAACCCATGGAAACAACTGGCTTCCACAACACACAACATTCTTTCAACATGCACATTTCATATAAAACATAATTCAACACAAAACAACAGTTTACAACTACAATTGAAAACATTCAAATCAAAACTCAGGCTTGATCATGCAAGCCAAAGGAGCAAGGTCTATGGGGGAAGCTACTTATGCCTCCCAATTGGGAATTGGGCATCCACCAGTAACAAACTGCCAAAATAATTCATCACCATACATATCCTTATGCCCCCCACAATCCCTCCTTATGCCCCCCACATATTTCCTTATGCCCCCCACAAAGTAAGAAATGCAAGCTATTTCTTTTCCATGGTGGATCCCAAACCCAAACTCCCTCCACAAAATTATGATGCCAATGGCATTCCTTATGCCCCCCACATGGATTCCCCATAGCCTTCTCCTACACCATTCCTAAGGTAGTCTACCCAACCAGCCAACAAATAAAACAAAACATGCACCATTCACACAACACAACAAGAAAATAACAGCATAAAAGAAAGAGTTAAATTCCTACCTCTCCATGGTTACTTTTGTTTCCAAACAGCAAGCTTCAATGCCCAAAACATAGTCCAAAAAACAATATCCCAAGCATGAAAATCTTTCTCAAAACTTCCTCCAAAAACAAGAGCTCCAACACAAGAAAATGCACCCCAAAGAAGTTGCAAAATGATTCAACAACCCAAAACAAGAAAAGAGTTTGAATTATATAGAAGAGGGAAGAGAAGAGGATGATGTGGATCCATGTAGGATGCCACATCACACATCCTCAAATTCAAACACAAAAGACAAAATTTCATTCTCCCAAGCACAATAAAGAGGTGGGTGAAAATATGACAAGTTACTTGCACACTCCAAAAAGCCCACACCTCAAGGGACAACAAAATAAATAAAATGTAAGAGAGTGCAATCAAAACATGCAACATGATTAATAAAATTCATTATAAAAGTCTACAAATCACTTCTCCAACCATAAGTATGGTTGGTAAATTAAATTTAGAGGTATGGGACAAGTTTTACTTGTCCCACAAGCCTCCAAAAACAGCCCCCAAGGACAAATTCGAATTTCCATGGAGGTGGAGTATTTCATACTCCAAAATAACTTACACAACTCTTACACAACTTACACATCCCTTACATATTTAATACAAACAGCCAACAACTTCCATTATTACTTTCCCATATCCCAATTTAATTTATTTAAATTTTAACCATATGATTTCTCACATTAATCTACCACATTTTAATTAATTAAAAGAAAGGAACACATCACTAATAAAATACATACAACAATAAATAAAATTTAACCACATTAATAAAATACACAAACCCATGGTCACATATAAAGGAAATCCCCCCATGGGAATCCCTAACAAAATACACACACACACACACAAAACAAGTTGCCATGGTGACCTTGTCGAATTCACCTAGAATTCCATTGTGGTTGGTCTCCAATCCCCCGATGTTTGTTGTGATATTTTTAACCTGTAAAATACAAATACCTCCTTCGGCCTCGTGGCCATATCAAAACATCCAAACATGATATAAATAAAATCACAAAATCATCTAATATGAATCACAACAACATCGAAGTAACAACTACACATTTATTTTTAATCAACAATATCATCATCATAAAATATCCATTTTCTAGATCTACTCATAATATCCAAAATCACATGTCCGAACAACATCCATAAAACATCCATGTCAAATAGTATATCATCATCCACATATGAGTGTCTCTAATAATCATCATGTATCATATCCAAATCAAGATCAACAATAATCCATGATCAAATGTCTAACAACATACTAAATCAAACATAATAATGTCCATAATGTGATCAACAATATCAAAATAAGTATCAAAACAACAATAGCATAGAATATGAATCCCTTATCCTAAGGATGGATGTTGTTTAAACAATGGGTATCAAGAAGCTAAAATTTCTTGGCGATGCCGAGGGTAAATGTTAAGAAATTTAGGAATCAATTTCAAGTCAAGAACCAAAGGCTCAAGCATTATAGGAGCTAATTATGGGACTGCATTTAATCTTTTTATTTTTTCTCTATTCACTTCATTCCCCATAAAAAAAATGAGAAAGTTGATTCTCTCATAGTTTCTCCTTCCCTAATGACTCCAAACCCATTCTTCAACAAAGTCAATGTATCTATCGAGATGGTGTTCAGGCCAAGTGTTTCAGATAATGTCAACCATTGGAAAGTGTTCAATGATGGCAGTCACATTGTTTCCATTTTAGAATAAATATATAACTTCAACAATCTCTTTTATGAGGGGAGTGATGATCCTAACCATAATTTTGTTATAGATGAATACAAAGGAGAAATAGAGAAAATTGATGTAGAATAGGTCATCTGAATGAAGGGAAACAAGATCTTAAAATACATCATGTATATTGAAGACTTGTTTAATAAACATGACACATTTATCAAGGAAAAATATAAATATTAATCTTAGTGCACTGCTAAATTTGAGAAGGAGAATATTGGTACCTCTGAATAACCAAGAATGGTAAATATTGGTAAGTTCTATTCAATAGAATAGAAAAGAAGTTTCATCTCACTATTGAAGAGATATTCTGACATTTTGGCATACTCTTATTGTGATCTCAAGTCCTTCAAGACTAAAGAGATACACCATTCAATACCACTTAAGCTTGAAACAAAGCCTTTTAGTGTAGAATCATCGGCAGTACAACCTAAAGACTATGAACACAATCAAAGAAGTGTTGAAGATGATAAATGTAAGGTTCATTTTACCTATTCACCACTTCACATGGGTGGAAAATATTGTTCTAGAATGGAAGAATAACAAAGAAATAAGTATTTTTGTTGGCCCCCAAAATTTTATCCAAGCCTCATTGAAACAAAACTACCCACTGCCTATCATGGAACATATCCTATAGGCAGTCATACAATCTGAGATGATTTTGTTTCTTGATGGTTTCTATGGATATAATCAGGTTTAAGTGCTAGAATAAGATAAACATAAAATGTCATTTACAACTCCATGGGGCACTTTTTCCTATAGCAGAATTTAATCTGGTATTATCAAAGCTGGAGTAAATTTTCAATGGGTAATGGATTCGTTGTCCCAAATAACTCCCCTAGCTATTTTCACAACTTAAATTTTGATTTTGAATCTAATGTCTCACATTACAGTTTACGTGGACTCAAGTTTGTTTCTTTGTAAAATTTCATGTGACTACAGTTCTTCCACGCACCCTCACATGCCTTGCTTCCTTCTTCTTTATGCTCCCTTTCCCCTTCAACCTCTATCTCCTTCCATCTCCCCTTTGCACCTCCCTTCTATGCATCCTATTTCATTCTATCTTCCACACACTCCTTGCATGCACTTCTATAGAGTTTCCTTCTAAATTGGCTAAGTCCCTCACATGCCTTCACGCTTGCATGCCATGCACTCCCTCTTTTCCTTTTGCACCTTGTATATGCTTTTATTTTCTTTCTTTCATGCCTTCCTTAGTTGAATTCTCGTACCCCACTTGCATACATGTCTACTTCTATAGTTATGCACCCTTCTTCTGTGTGCATACTCTTACACGCATGTGCCCTTCTTCTGCATCCTATCACCTCTTCCCTCCACACCTCTTGCTTTCATGCCTTTCTTATTTTACTCAAGTAACTATACCATGTCATATTCTATCAGACCTGAGTGTGATGAAAGAAACCTGTCAAAGCATGCCAATAGGGTGTCATATCCTAACAAACAACCGATAAATGAAATGTTCAAGAAATTAAAAATCAGATGAACAATTAGATGATTTATTTAGCCAATCCACATGTGCCATGTAACTTACGTGCAAAAACAACTCTTACATATTCAGGCAATCATATATTTTACTATAGAGATCTAATCAGCACATCCTTGGGATTATTAGAAAGTTACTGACACAAGATACACATTGGGTATTCAAGTTTAAATCTAGGTGGGATTTAGTAGAAAGAAAATAGGACAACATATTTATGGTAATTAATGCATGCATCTAATCGACTCCAACCACCATATTTCTCCAAATCTTTCCTTCTTCCTTTTTCTACACACCAAACAAACATGGGGAGGCACATATGACATCCCTGCAGGTGGTTTTGTAGGAATTTATCACATACTATTGGTGGTTGCATATTTGAATATGAGTTTCCCTCTCTTTCTCCTTCTCTTCTCTCCTTCTTCTATAAATAACATAGTTATGCTTTGTAAAAAGGATCCCTCTTTGTTGTAATGACACCATGCTAAAATGGTGGCCAAATTCCCATGGGTTTCAGACCTTGGCCTGGTCTAAGTAATGTATTCTCACCTTGTTCTGTGAATGTAAATATATGTGCATCCCTTAAGCAATAAAATTGTGTTTTTTTTAACTCTTACATTCCCTTTATTATTTTCATTTCATCTTGCCTCTTTGTTTATGTTTCTGGCATGTTGTGTGTATTCTTGTTTTAAAGTCCCCATGTTCATGTGTTCCATGCACTAGAAGGTAGAGATTAGGTGTTGATCTATGGTGTGCATCTTCTTCCATTTTTTCCTACACCCTCTCTATTGCCTTCTCCACTCGTGGAGAGAGATTGATCCTTTCCTTGGCACTATCGCCTTCATTATCTTAGGATTTCCCCTTTCTACACATCCTTCTATCCCTAGTCCCTTGGCATGTTTATTCTAGGATTTTCTTTCAGTACTAGGCAGTAGCAGTAGTGTTAGAGGTAGGTAGTGGAACCGGCCTTCTTCGGAGATCCATCCCAAGATCGCAAGGTCCCACAACTTGGGGGTGGTTCCATTGTGGTCTCAAACACCTCGTCCCTTTCCGGGATCCGAGACGTGGGTGCACGTTTGAGAAACCAATAGTTATTTCATCCACTGTGCCTATATTTTCAAGGGCACCCTACCGTCCGCCTCACGATATTACCACATCTCTTCATATGACTCCTATTATGTTTTAACATGATAATTTGAGCAAGATTATGCATATTTCCAATCATCCCAATGACTCTATATCTACAATGACATAAATAGAAGGCCATGTATCTCTCCCTCTTTCTGAGGTTGATATAGGAAAGCCTCGTATCACCCCATCTTTCACACATGATCCTCATTCATGGATACATTACCCTACCTATGACTCTTATTTTCCATGATGTGATATTATGACTTGTGTTTATGACACTTACATAATTATCTCATTATTATGGCACTCAATAGCTCTTGTCCCACCTCCTTCTTAATACATAACTAATTTCAAAAACTATGAAAACATTCAAATAATCACATAATATAAAAACATTCAAGTATTTGTAAAAATACAAAATTAAAACCTATATATATATATATATATATATATATTGATTTTCTAGTTTTTTACATATGTTTTTTTTCATGTTGGTTTTGTTTACACCATTTTTAAGATTATAATATTGGTATAGAATGCACAATGATAAAATGGAATGCAAGGTTAGAAAATTGAGAGCTCTTTTGATTAATTAATTTCCAATATTAATGTATATGTAACATTAAAATAACATATTAGTTCTTGTAATGAATGAATAACAAGTTCAAATATACAAGAGGAATATAAAATTAGCTACACAAAGTTATACATAAGAGATATGGGTACACAAACTGGAGAATCTGGGAGTGTAGAAATTAGATAAGCTTCACTTCTAATATTGTGACATGAAAGTACCTTAGTACAAAACCGTAAAAATTGGTTAGGATGCATAATCTGATCTTGACCCTTCTGTACGGTCTTGGACACCTTCAAAATTAGGTTCTCTAACTTTTTGGATCCTTCAATGGCATGAAAATGATGTCAAACACTAGTTGTCACACAATCTCAAAACTATTTGTAACTAGTTGAATCACACCAAAACCCTAACCATAGGTGGAAGACCTTGTAAAAAGGTTGTTTTTTGGGTTGAAGTGGAATCTTTGCACCAATTACGTCAGCACTACTCTAAAGAGGCCTCAAACCACTTTTAGTTCTCCACCTAGCATGTAACATCTATGTGAATGCAGTTAGATGACAACTTGAACCACCTTGATTGTGTTTGGTAGAACTTTTCTCTTGCTAAGAATCTAGAGTGAGGAACTTAGTGTGCTCGGAATTGAATAAAGTTATACTCCTTGTCCTAGTTGAGTGCTTCGAAACTATAATAATGACTACCCCAATGGATGTGCATAAACTTTGGGGAGATTTAGGGAGCCTTGAATGTCTTTTGTTAGTTTTGTAAGTGAGAGTGTCAATAAAATGTCATGTGATTGCCACATGAGTAAATGAGACAATGTTAACTTGTTTATATGGGGGTTTGAAGGTAAATTATTACAATAAGGGCAACCTATGAAGATGAAAAGACCCAATAAATGATATTACATTGAAAACAAAGTTAGAAAGTTATCGGGCAGGACTGTATAGATCGGGTAGGACCGAATTATACAACAAGACCAAATAATAGGTTTTGGATAGAGATGAGCTAAGTGAAATATGAAAGTTGCACATTTTGGGAATCAAAGTTTGAGCAATAGTATTATGTATTGATATTCAGATTTTCTCAACACACGAGTGTATGAAAATGAACAAGTTAGAAAAGAGATGGCAACATACATTGAGTGGTGATAGGATGTGGGTATTTGTCTTAGCCAAAAAGCACAAAATAATGTCAAAAGGGTAAATTACCATATTTGAGTGTCTACATTTGCCCCCATTTTATGTATGAAATAAAAATTACATGATCAAAGGAAATATACCTAAATGTGTAGGCATACTATGTCTTCACTTAGAGTTTTTGTTGTCTAAACGTGTCAATGTTGGAATGTTCTATGATGAAACCTGTAACACAAAGTGTAGTTAATGATCATAGTAGAAATTGAATTGTAACTCACTAGTAACTATATAATTTGAATTTACGTGAAGTGAAATGAAGAGATGTAAAACATGGAAAGAGTTCAGCTATTTGTTTCGGTGAAGGGAAGATATTTCTATTAATTTCTTATAGTTAGAGGTTGGGATATCTATTGCTTAACTTTATCGAAGGATTGACGGTGATTAGTCTCTAATTGTGCCAAAGGAAAAACTTGAGTATTGGGTGCATGTAACCCAACACCAAATGGAAGGTAGAAAAAGAAGAAGAAAGAGGTACTACTACACCTTTTGAAGGAAAAGGACAATATATCAATGCTTTTAGTAACTTTGATATCTTCCCCTTTAATAACAAGGAGAGAAAAGGCTACCTATGAAGAACATAGTTACTTCGATACTTTCCATAACCCCGTGGACAACACTAATGCAAATAGATATAGGACCAATGTCTGGATATATAAACACAACATATAAAAGATACTTAGTGCGCCCATGCTCTTCATGTGTGTCGTACTATTGAGTAAGAATGTGTAAATTTTGATAGTTATTTTAATAATTAATGTCTTAAAACAACACAAATTGTACAATGCTTTTACATTATCCTATACTTATTTAACTTGGTTAAGTATGTTATCCCTAGTTATATCCCATTCATTCTTGTTTGCACACATAGATCATTTATTCACACAATGGTCATACTAGTTCATAGAATCATACTAAACCCTCACATAATATAATCCCAGATTTTAAAGCATTCACACATGCATCCCAAACCAAAGCACCTAGAATAGGCCATAACATCCATGCATTAAGGCCCTTCCCATCCATTTTGATCCCTTTCCCTCTAACAATACTTTCCTTAATTCAAATTCCTTTGGGACACCTATAGTCATCCTTATCTGAGCTTTTTAGATCCATAACACATATATAAGCTAGTTATTCACCCATTATCAAGGAGGATATCATGCACACTTGACATCCAAAGGTCTTAATGAGTATACACCAAGAACAATCAAATACAAAGTCATTCCAAGACTCCCTCGAGCTTCATATACTCTTAACATTCATTCTAGGGCATTCATCCACTTAGATTTACAAATACAAGGAACATATCATCACTCCAGGTCAAGCTAAGGCAAATGTGTAAGTACAATATCATTATTGCAAGATCATGGTTATCTATTTGATTGTATACATTATACATATCACATGCTAAATGAGAATGATGTGATATTTGAGCCCTCTTCGAAGTAGTGGCAACACAGACAATGCATGGGGGTGCACACAACCCACCTAAAGTTTGTTTTACATGACTTCTTGGCTATATAGGGTTTTGAAAGATCAATCGGTTGCACAACGACCATCACAAAATTTTGAAAGTTGATATTCCATATAGCAGTAGATCAAAAAATAATACACAAACCCATAAGGTATCAAAAGTAGAGAATCTGAAGGTACATGAGCATACAAAAAGGGCTATAGTGGGGTTATGCCTTGGTTTATGCCATCCACTTTAGTCCGCGTAGTAATTCATGACACAATTTGACCAAAAGGCTCTATTAGGTCATCTATAGCTTGTTTGAGTCATTATACCAACCCAAATCATCACACAAAGTAGGATATCAGTTAAGACATATTCTCTCTAACATTACATGTGTTTTATCTATTATTGTTTATCATTACTTAATGGATATTCCTGATATTGTTACAAATAAATTTAGAAACTAATTTATTAGGATAATCAACCATTAGTTACTACCCCTACAAGAATGAACTATTTAGGTTAAATCATCTTGTGGACCCATGTATTATATAGTGTACATCAAATCTATCTCCTTTTAGGGTTTCTCACAATTCTTCATTATGGATGAGGCTCCTTATTGAGCATTCAAATGATCTAAATGAATACATAGCTACCAACCCTCAAAATTTGGATCTCTTCTTATATGTCACCCATGAGGAATCACAATGGTTTCAGACCTCTATTGTTCCCATTTCTACTCTTGTCACATCCACAATACTTACATTTTCCATTTTCATTTCTTCTCCTCACACCTCTATGGGGTAATTTAATATCAATTGAATTAAATATTACTTTCAGAGTAACTACTACAGTGTATGATGTACAAATGATAAAATATAGTAAATGGACAAGAAACAAGCATGTACGATATTAAACCCTAAGAAAAATGAGGAGATAAAGTGACTTAGCTGATTTTTAAGCAAACTAGAAGTGATATGGGTAGGTGAATATCTGGAACAGACTGGAAGAAGCATCATCAAGGCTCACTAGAGGTTCTAATACCTAGAAATGTGCAAGACAGTAGTACATGGGTGCTAGTGACTGGATCTGGGCACTAGTGTCTACCTAGATGCTCAGGTTTTGATATCTTTAATGCAAAAGGAGCTTTATTGTTGCTCCATGTTTTCCATTTTGGTTTTACTTAAATGTTTTTGATTGTACCTGTAGCCTGGAAAATAAATATCTAGCTGCACATACCCACGAACCACATCAAATCCTAAAAATAAAGATGCATTATGTGGAGTTAGACTGACCCCAAAAATCACCCAAAGAATTAACTTAGTACCAAGTGTTGCACTACATTTTAGAATCCATGTAGTTCAGTGTGCAAGCGCATGTAATGATTCCCTAGGATTCCCTTATACATGTTGTACAATGATAACATGTTAGATCTAGAATGTAGAAAACGTATATAATGTGTGAGATGAAATAGAATAAACTTCCCCCCCTATGTTGTGTATGCAGAGTAATATAGCCCTTGTCCTTTGTATGGATGTGCTAGATGGATGCTTTATAATGCTCTTGTGCTTTGGATGCAAGCCTAGGTGTTAATATATAATGTTAGTGCTTGGCCCCTGATTTTGGAGAAGTAACTAAGTATATATATGATTCCATTGTTTGAATTTTACAATTGACAACTAGAAGGCCAAACCAAAAGTATAAAATATGCCCAAGAAGTAAATGAGACCCAAAATAGTGAGAAGAGGGGAGAAAGGGTCAGGAGCACCCAAGAGGGAACAAAAACACATGGGCACTAGTGTCCTAACTGGGTGATAGTATCCAAGGCCATAAAAGATAAATCAGTCAAATACCAACAGTGGTTGTAGGGTGTGTAAGGTTAATAAAAGTATAAGATACAAAGAAAAAGGCCCAAAATACATTGCCAATTACTAGTTTTCTTGCTTAGGAATCATGTATATATTAGTATGCTCTAAAACCTAGAAATGTACCCAAGTGCATAGATTTTGTGTCTATTTTCACCCCCGACTTTGTGTTGTTGAGTGAATACTTGATAACATAAAGTAGATAGAAGCTGCATACCTTTTTATCCTGTAGAGAAGATTATAGGCGATGGCATTCCGAGTGGACAAGTGAAGCGTTGAAGTAATCACAATGTGAAGCGTGGAGACTAGGAAAGGGAAGTGGACCCTAGTGGTAAAGTGTAAGTGTATTAGCGTGTAGTAACATGCTTATGTTTACTGATGTGAGTTGCTTCTTATTACGTGCACCAAGGATAGACTAGCAAAATAAGAGCGAGAAAGTAGTCAAAGTTATGTACATGAAGAAATCATAGTAATACATGTATAAGTAAGTAAAGAGTGTAAAAGTGTGTAAAAGGAAAGTGTGCACCTGATATATAAGAGTGTAAGAGATAGAAGATTATCTTGCTTACTTGGAGTTGCTCTATTTTAGATGTCTATGGTGAGATTTGTTGGCTGATATCACGTTGAGATTGAGTTTTTTGGGCAATCTCACACCGGGAGCGAGTTTTTTGTGCGATCTCACGCTGAGAGGTGAGTTTTTTAGGCAATCTCATGCCAAGAGAAGAGTTTTGGGGAGAGAGGTCCAACTCTTCTCTTTCTTCCATTACGCTTCCTAAATAAGCACCGCTATAGATGGCATACGTCTCTAATTTGTTCTGATTGTTTCGATTTGTTCCTATTATAACTAAAAAGTGACTGATGAGACTAAATTATGTACCTAGAGGCAAGTGCTTGCTACTGGAGAACTTGATCTGAAGAATTTTTGTGAACTGTGTTGAACTGAGAAATATGAATTTTTTTTCCCCCAGGACATTAGCACCCAGGGGGACACAAGTGTCCACCGCTACTATCTAAGGTATGGGTACTAGTGGTTGCTACTATGTGTTTTGGGCCCAAGTCTGATTCTGAGCCAATCATGTAATTGTGTTCCTGTGTCAATTTTGTACTGTGATGATGTTGTAGTATAACTCTTAGTTGTCTGTAAGGGTGATTTGTTCACCCAATAGATGCCCCCCTCGTTTGGGGTGCATGCGATGGTTGTAGGAGAATGACGGTCCAAATGAGCGAAACGACAACTGATATGCATAATATGAGAGTGGATAGCTACAGGGAGTAGGGGATGTGCATGGTATAAACTAAGGAACGTGAAAACAATAGTAGGATAGTAACAAGGGTTAGTGAAAATTAGCTAGCATGTAAGAGAATACAATGTAACAAGCAACTAGTAAGACAAAATGGACCAGCGAAAAGTAGGTTTCATACATGGGACATTGCTTACAATGTCATAAGACAATCAGGGCTAAAGTGGCCAAAATCATACAATGATCAAACAAGACATAGGGCATAACCCGTAAATAATAACAAATGGTGGTAAGAAAGTAACAAGCAAAAGAGTGGCATAGATAACCATGGTCATATAGATCATGCAAGACAAAATGTTACCCATGAAGCACCCATTATCATGTTAGAAAGATAGAGTAGTATGTTAAAACATGTATAAATCAATGATAAACAGAGTAATAGTGACTATAAATGAGTAAGTACTAAAGAATGTGGCAATAAAACATGTAATGTACAAAGTGTGATAGTAGCAAAAGTAAATGCCCCCAGGAGTCTCGGTGAGACTGGTAAAGAGTTGTGTCAAGAATCATGCATCGTGTATGAGTCTATGATAGGTCTTGTATTCACCTCAAGATACCAAGTGAATGCACATGTGTATATAGAAAAATATAATGACATACTAAGAATTCGTCTGGCAATAGTAAGCAAAGTGCAACATGTAAGTAGTATAGGCTGAACAAGAGTAAAGGTAATGACAGATATGCAAATGTTATGTGAGTGTGATGGTGTGATATGTAAGGTGTGTAAATGATAGGAGCAACATTTCCCCCTAGTGGATGTGTATGAGATGGGGTTCATTTATAAATTATCCCCTCAACAGTCAAGAATAAACCATAGAACAAGAGTGTGCCATAAGTGAAATGACGTGTATCGTGTACCAAAGATATGTGAGTGTGTAGAATAAGATGTATCATGAAGCATATAGTGCATAAAGTGTGGATGAAGTTAGATTTCATTTAGTGAATTGTGACCCTCAACAATTGATTATAAACTGTGGAAATAGAGTGTGTCATTAGGTAATGATGATACAATGTGTGTACCAAAGGTGTAGTGAGTGTTGAGAAACATTAGACATGAAGCACGGAGTGTGACAGTGAAGTAGTAGACACTAGAGACAATTGATAGTGATGGAATTAGGGGGCGGGAGAAATTGTGCAATACCCCCTAAGTGTGTAAGGGATATAAGACTATCCTGACGATAGTAAAGGGTGAGGGCCCCCTACCCAATATCCGAGGAGACAAAGGCATGTGCCAATTATCTAAGGTGAATGATGTGGGAGAGTAACTATATGCACGTGACTGAGACCAATGTGGTAAAGGAGATGGAGAGAATCTATAGGAAGGGGTTTCCCAAGTAGGGGACTTAGGTCGATACGAGGTGGACTAAAGGACCGATGAGGAAGACAAGGTCATGACGGAGTTCATGTGCGAATAGGAGAACTAGGTGTAGAAGTAGCTTTAGACTTGAGAGGCGTTGGAAGGCCTAAATGTCATGACTAGGTGCATAGATATCAACAAGAGTGGGTTGAGGCAATGGTGTATGTGGTGGAATACCTTTGATAGTAATAACTTGTTTGTTATGAATGAACTTGAGACATAAGTGATGCATGGAAGCGATATCCATGTGTAGTGCAGGGAACCAAGGAAGACCTAAGAGCATGGCACATCCGATGATATTAGAGGTAACAATGAATGACATAAAGACAGTAAGAGATCCAAACTATAATAGGAAGAATGACACGACCATAAGAATTAGGAACTAGAAATGTGATTAGAGATGTTGGACGTTTGATAGCTAATAGAAGTTCCACGGAGCATGCATTAGTGAAGAGTCCGATGGAAAGACCATGGTATTGTTGATGGTATAAGTACCAATAGAAGCATTGCTATTTGATGAATCAGAAGAAAATGTAGTTTGATAATCATGATATGAGAATGTAATGACTAGCTGATGGTACATCAAGAAGAAGAAACAAGAAAGTCAAGAGGCTCCGATGAAGGAGGAGGCACAACATGATATGCATGATTTAGTAGAAGAATCAATAGGTTGCTTGGCATGCTTTGGTAAAGGGTCATTGAAGATTTTTAGCTTTTAGTTATTGTCATTGACCATGGGTTGGAAGTAGAGGGCTCAGGGAGCTTGATTGCATTGTTATCAATAAGATCCTGAATAATATGTTTAAGTTTAAAGCAACAACTCAGTAGAATTCCCAATGCATTGATGGTAGTCACAATGTTCATTTGCATCATAGTTATAGGCACAATGGATGCAAGAAGGATCAAGATTGAGCGGTGGAGGAAGAGTAATAATATTACTTTCGATAAGTTGTGGTAATAGGAGCCGAGGTGTGTAAGGTAGTTTAGTAAAAGTATGCTTTATGGGTTGCAATTGAAGCTTGTCATTTGTAGAAACAACATTAACAATGGCCTTAGCTTCAGTGGGCTTAGGAGACAGTTTGAAAGTAGGTTTAGGTTGAAATCTATTAGAAGATGAGGATGGAGGAAGTATCATAGTATTTCAATTTGCCCATAGATTAAATTTTTCCTTCACACAATTTGAGTGTATGACATAATTGATCGAAGGATGGAGAGGTCTCAAAGATGACACTCTCTTGAAGTTGAGGCACAGAGACTTTGAATAAAGAGATCTTGTAATTCAGAATGAGTGAGTACATTAATCATCTTAGCAAGGTTGTTCTTATAGGGTAAAACATAGTCAGGTTAGATGTTCGTTAGATCCTTGTCTTGATTTGAGATAATTGTGTGTAGGATATTTTAGTACCGATATTAATAGAAAAGTATGCAAGGAAAACATCGGCTAAGTATGTAAAATAGGTTACTAAGTGAACAGGTAGATCATATAACCAATCGCATAACCATAATCTTGCAAACTTTTACGAAATAATTTAGCCAATAATGTAAGTTCATCCGCATAGTAAAGACATGCCACATGAAAAGATCAAAGATGCTCCTGAGGGTCGTCATGGCCATTGAAGGTAGGAATATTGGGTGCAATGAAGTTAGGAGGCATGTATAAGATGATATGGTGGGTGAAAAATGGATATGAAGGAGTAGTGAGGAATATAGGGATGGAGAAGAATGAGAAGTAGCTTGCTGTAGTTGACAGATTTGGAGTTGTAGATCCTGAAATAAAGAAGTTAGGTCATGGGTGCCTAAAGAGGAGACTTGTGTGTGAGAGGTAATAGGTGGGGTGAAATGATTGGTAGGAGTAGGAATAGAAACCAAAATAGTGGAGGTGGGTGGAAGGGTAGAATTAGGAGGTTGTGAGGAAATAGGAAGAGAAGTATTATTAGAGACTGAAAGGTTGAACACATCTAGGTTAGTGTCTTCCTCATGAACAATGAATAATAAGAGGTCTAATTCTCGAGGATGTTCAACAATATGGCCTAGAGGTCACTGATATATTCATCGATAAAGGGTTCTGTAGACTCAAAATCACGCACTTTGGGTAATTATCTAGTCCTAGTTACATATTATTCATATGATTTTGATGTTAGAAAAGTACTAACTAATCCATGTCCTTGGCCAATTTACTTTCCTTTCAGTTGGTACTTCCAGTCTTGCAATTCTACTTGTTCAGTTTGTACTTTGACCCTTCGTCCTTTGTCACCCCAGACACCAATTCCTAGCTAAGATGCCATCACCAGGTTTCCTCATCCCCTCTGGGCACTCATGTCCCCTTTATACTTTACTCTTATCTTTTTGGGTCCTTTCTAGCTGTTTGAACATTTTATCTTTTCGTAGTCGAAATTTTCGGGGTTAATTGAAAAATTCAAAGCAAAGGAGTCCTATAAATATAAATTTATGTGACCATAATAAAGGACCAAGCACTAAGCACTATATATCACCATCTAAGGTTGCATCTATCAAAGGCATATATAGCTACATTTGCATCCATCTAGTTCCATCACAAGGGACAAAGGTTGGTTCATCCACATCACACTTCATAGGAGGGGAGTTTATTCTAGTCCATGCACACATTATTTACATTCTACATCTAGCTATTTTCTCACTACTTCCAAGTGCGACATGCACAAGAGTAACCTAGGGCACAATTATGCACATACACAAACTACGTTGGGTATGAGATGTAGTGCAGTGCTCAGTTGTAAGTCCACCATTATGGAGATTAAGGACAATATGACCCCTTCATATGCATATTTCTTTTTTAGGGTTTTGATGCTTTGTTTGGGGTTTTGTCGGCGATTCATTCATTTTAGATCCACTACGACATTTGACATAATTTAGTGATAAACAATGAGGGTTTCACATTATCTAGCGACCCTGTGAAATTGGATTCCATAGCTCCTACACAGACCAGGGTGCCCAGAACTCAGAACAAAGCACCCTAGGTGCCCCCATCCTTCTCTAGGCACCCTAGTCCTACCAAGTCACCCAGATCTACATTTTCCTAGGCTTCTGTGCAAGGGTCTTACACTCATATTCAACTGATCTCCACTGCGACATAGTCCAACAACCTCTTCGAATCAGCTAAGGCCCTTTTAACCCTCTTTGCACATTAGGGTTTCCTATTTTCATAACTTAGTTGCTTAGATATTATTTCAATATTTAATTGTTCCATTATTTAGTTATTTTATAGTTGTTATATCATTTAGATTAGGATGCATTATGTACAATTTAGTTTAATCATTTTGGTGAACCCAACCTTGGATTCCTTCTTGCTTTTTCACTTTTTCATCATGAGTATCTCCATCAATGATTTCTTGCTTGCCAATTCTAACTTAAGGCATAGAGCTAAGCATCTCCTTACTACTACTCACATTCTAGCTGATAGCATCCAGACTCTGTTTATCAATCCTTTGTTGATGCATTTTCTCAACATATTGCTTTCGCATCTAATCCTCATGTTGATCTTTCCCATTTTGACAATGATCCAGCCTTGCATATCATGTTTCACATTTATAATATGGGTATCAAGTATAATTTAATTGACAATGTATCTGAACTTAATCTATGCCCTATGTCATTCCTTGAAAAGATAGGTCTCTCTGTTGTTGACGCCAGTCCATCATGTCTGTCTCTTTGTGCATATGATGGCTCTTTTCATCCATGTTTAGGTCACATTACTTTACCTATCAGAGTTGGCCCTAAAACTATCAACATAGTCTTTTTTGTCATTGAATTTCTAGTTTCATATAACTATTTACTTGGTAGGTCATGGCTCCATGCCATGCAATTTGTTGCCTCTACAGTACACCATTGTGTCATTTTCTACATGAGGGTACCAAGTATAGTGTTCTTCATGACCTTCATCCATGCAAATATTGTGACAATGATCCCAACACCACCCTTCCTCTTCCAAGGTCTGATACTACTAATGAGTCTGAACCCATTAATGAGATACCACATTTACAACCACTTGAAGGTGTCATTTGCATAATAGATGATGTACCAAATACATTTATGCCTCCCCCTACTACTACTACTGATATGATTGTTTATTAAGGGACTCTTCCTATATCAGACGTCACTTTAGCTCCTCCACCTTCTCATGTGTCACCTCCATCAGTATGACCTCCTTTCACATGCACACTTTTCATGAATGATTTTTATTGGCAACATATTCCATTCGATCCTACTTGTGATGACACTGTATATACAAATGATGGCTTGACTCGTCTAGGATTTTCTTTTGAGGATCTCTACTCTCCACCACATGATTCACATCTTTATCATGGGTTTGTTCACATCACTTCCACCTATGACCTATGTGTTTTTCATCTCATAGTCCTTCTTGCACGAGGTCCTCACTCTTCACCACTTACATTAGGACAATAATGGCTTGAGTACGTCGGGGGTACTCTAGACCCTGATCATATTAATATCTCATTTCCTATGCCTTTTGGTCACGTGTTCATTTGCAATAGTTCATTTTTGGGACATAATAAGAACTTCACTCATTGGCATGTACATGGGTGTCCATTACCAACCTTTATTGATGAGGAGTATGCCATGGGTATGTACAACTTACGCCTCAATGGCTCATTATGTGATCAACCCAACACTATTGCTTACAAAGTCTCTAATGCTTATCCACTTGGATTTGACCCTAATACTGATGACATTACCTGATTGAATTCTTCATCTTACAAACTTGGGGGACGCATCTTTATTCCCCCTTTCACCTCGACGCATGTCTTATACTCACCTTGTTTACATACTTATCATCTTGCATATACATCTTAACATACATCGTCATTACCTGAGGAAACACTATTGTGCTTCGGTTCACACTTGACTATTCAGGGCATCCTATACACATGAACCTCACACACTACACAATAGACACTACACATTGCGCATCTTCACACATCTTGTACTTTACATCCTAAATTTTACACCTTGTGCTACATACATTATAGACATTCTACACATACCTCACACCTTTTACATTGCATACTACACACCTTACACCACACATTTTACACATCTACTTCTACGCGCTGCACTCACTACCTTATGACACATTCTAGTCTCATGGTCCATACTCAACTATTGAGGGTATACACCTCCAATGGACCACATCACAAACACATAGTCAACCATTCAATCTTTTTCTCATGCGACATCCATAGAATTAGTGACATACGCTTTAGGCTACATCGTCACTTATTCTAGCATCATTTAGTGGTATGCATCGTAGGATAGATCATCACTCCTTTAGTGATATACACTTTAGGCTAAATCATCACTTCTTCTACTCATCTTGTGATATACACTTTAGGCTAAATCATTACGCATTATCACACCTCATATTTATGTCTCATATCATCACTACACATTTACCACACTAGGGTACACACAACTCATACTTTGATCATTTCCTGATGACGCACTCTCATTTACAGTTCATTCTTGACTGATGAGGGAATATAAACAAATGAGCCTCACTGCATACAATTCCTTTCACTTGGGAGACACACGAATCCTATCATTCACACTACATTCCATTCCATCCATCCACAACATACTACATTTCCTGGTTACATTTACTCTTGTTTGCATTTACTTGTATATGTTCAATTTATTACACATGCTAGATATATATCTTGTATGTCATTATCTTTATCATACACATGTGTGTGTTCACTTTCATTTCTAGTTGTGATCATAGACTATACAAGACCATTACATGAAACATGGATGCTTGGTGCACTACCTAGTACTAGTCCCACAATGGCTCCTGGGGGCTTCCAACATTTGTACACTACATATGCTATTGTTTCATTTTTTCATAGCACACCACTTTATTAGTTCATACACACTTTGACATACTTTTTATCTTTCTAACATGCTAATGGGTGCTTCATGTGCAACAATTTTTATGTAATAATATTTGCTCCCATACTTGTTTGTTACATTGTTTACTCTTGTTTGCGGGCTTTGCCTTTTATCTTGTATGTAAACTTGTTTGTTTGTGGCCACTACGGCCTTGAGTATCTTGCAACACCGTGAGTGGTGTCCCATGTTTACAACTTTATTTTCACGGTATATATTAGTTTCTTGCGTGTTCACTTGCATCCTAGCTTATACATTGTCTTCTTAGCTTACACTTGTCTTCTACATGCATGTTTGTTTATACTAACACTTGTTTCCTAGCCATTTGTTTACATGTGCCTTGGTTTCTACCAAGCACATTACTTTCCCCCTATAGGGCACAATTTTAGTCACAATGGTTAGTCCTCCTTTGGGCCGTATACTCTTATAGCGACGTCGCATATGCCCCAAACAAGGGGGGCATCATTTGGGTGAATCAGCCACCCTATATAGGGTATACACATCACAACACAATACTTGTACAATATAATTTTCAGTTTTTTCATGAGACAATGATGCCTTTCCTAGAGCGCCTATAACCAGGGGGCAGTTACACAATGATTGGGTTCAACACAGTCTACAAAACTCTACACAACAACTTTTACAGGGTAGGTTATCCTTAACACATGTGTTGGTACACATCATCTATAGTGGTGTTTAGGGAGTAGTTAAAGGTTAGAGGATAACACCATACCTTCCTCTCTCTATACTACTTATGTCGTGGCATCAAATTGCCAAAAAAAACTAGACAATACAAAGATCTCTACAGTTTCAGGAAGCATTTACAGGTTGGAGGATAAATTAAACTTTCCTCCCTACACTTCTTCAGCCAATGGTATGAGATCACCCAAAAAACTCGCACTTCATCGACATTTATAGGATCCTTTCTACACTCTTTCCTTTTCACGGATCAGATGCACATGTTCCTTTTTTTATTTTCATACTTTTTTTGCACACTTTTCTTTTACATATTTTGATTTTATACATGCATTTTAGACATATCAATGCATATTTGACTACTTGATTGTCTTCTCTTTTATAGGTCAGTCTGTATGGGAAGTAAGTAGTCAACATCACTCAACATCACACATATCAATACTAATAATAGGTACATCACACACATGACATTTACATACACACTTTCACCCTAGGTTCATTTTCATCAATTTTTAAACTTTTAGCATCTTTAGTCTCCACACTCCATTATTTTTATCACTCCACACTTTTTATAGTCCTTCAGCATGCTATCTACATTGATCTACATGGATATCAGGTACACATCTCTATCTATTTTATGTTACCAGCTTTTCGCTCGCCAACATAAAGTGGGGGCAAATGTAGACACATAATTATGCACTTTGGGTAAACTATCTAGTCCTAGTTACATACTACTATTCATATGATTATGATGTTAGAAAAATACTAATTAACCATGTACTTGGCCACTTTTCTTTCCTTTTAGTTGGTAATTTCAATCTTACACTTCTACTTGTTTAGTTTGTACTTTTAACCCTTCATCATTTGTCACCCCGAATACCAGTGCCCAACTAGGATGCCAGTTTCAGGTACCCTCGTCCCCCTCTGAGTGCTCTTGTCCCCTTTATACCTTTACTCTTATCTTTTTGGATCCCTTTCTAGTGTTTGAACACTTTATCTTTTAGTAGTCAACATTTTAGAGGCTAGTTATGAATTCAAAGCAAATGAATCATATAAATATAAAGTTATGTGACCATAATAAAGGACCAAAACATTAAGCACTATCTATTACCATCATAAGGGACAAAGGTTGGTTCATTTGCATCACACTTCATAGGAGGGGATTTTATTCTATTCCATGCACACATTATTTACATTCTACATCCATCTATTTTCCCACTACTTCCAAGTGTGACACACACAAGAGCAACCTAGGGAACAATCCTGCACAACAACAGAGAAATACATTGGGTTTGAGATTATAGTGCAATGCTCAATTGCAAGTTCCACCATTGTGGTGGCTGAGGACAGTCTGACCCCTTCTTATGCATCTTTATTTTTTAGAGTTTTTATGCTTTGCTTGGGGTTTTTAGGTGATTAATTCATTCTAGATCCACAACAACATTCAACATAATTCAATGACACAATAGTGGAAAACAACGATGGTTTCACATCATATGATGACCGTGTGTAATTGGATTTTGTACCCTCTTGCACAGACCAGGGTGCCCAAAACTTAGACTAGAGTGCCCCAGGGTTCCCCATCCTTCTTCAGGCACCCCAGTCCAGCCAAGTTACCTGAATCTACATTTTCCAGGCTTTGTGTGATGGTCTTACACTCCTATTCAATCGGTCTCCACTGTGACATAGTCCAACAACTCTTAAAATCAGCTAAGGCCCCTTCTAACTCTCTTTGCACATTAGGGTTTCTTATTTTCATAGCTTAGGTCACTTGTATATTATTTCAAC
Organism: Taxus chinensis; assembly: GCA_019776745.2. Classification (NCBI taxonomy): domain Eukaryota; kingdom Viridiplantae; phylum Streptophyta; class Pinopsida; order Cupressales; family Taxaceae; genus Taxus; species Taxus chinensis. The sequence continues at coordinate 985,310,172 of CM034146.1, forward strand.
ATTTCATTATTCCATTATTCAGTTATTTTACTATTGCTATACAATCCAGATTAAGTTGCATATTATTTATAATTTAGTTTAATCAGGATCATAAGTCTCAACCATGGGAAAATCAGAAGATGCCTAGAAGTAAGGTAGGGTTCGAGCGAGCAGGTTCACTAAATGATTAATATAAATTGCATTATAAATATTACTTTCAGAGTAACTATTGTAGTGTATGATGTACCAAATGATACAATATTGTAAATAGACAAGCAACAAGCATGTACAATATGAAAGCCTAAGCAAGAGAGGAGATACAGTGACTTAGTTTTTTTTTAGCAGTTTTGGAAGTGATTTGGGTAGGTGAATGCTGGAAATAGAGTGGAAGAAACTTCATTAAGGCTCATTAGAGGTTCCGGAGACCCAGAACTATACAGGACAGGAGCACCCACAAGAGGAAATGAGTGCTCAGGAACTAGTGACCTGATCTGGGCATAGTGTACACCCAAATGCTCAGGTTTTGATCTCTTCTATGTAAGAGGAGCTTCATTGTTGATCCCTATTTGTCACTATGGTTTCACTTAAATGTTCGTTTGATTGTACCATATAACCTACAAAAATAAATGTCTAGTGCAACATAGCCATAAACCACACAAATCTTGAAAATAAAGGTGCAGTGTTGTGTAGTCGGACTAACCCTGATGGTCACCCAAAAGTGAACTTAGTACCGAGTATTGCACTATAGTTCAAACTCCATGTTTTTCTATGTGTAAGTGTGTTGTAATGAGGCCCTAGGATTCCCTTGTGTAAGTTACACAATGATAGCAGGCTAGATGTAGAATATAGCAAATGTATAGAATGTGTGAGATGAAATAGAATAAACTTCGCCTCCTATGTTATGTATGTAGAGTGATGCAACCTTTGTTCCTTGTATAGATGTTCTAGCTGGATTCTTTTTGTAATGCTCTTGTGCCATTGGATGCAAGCTTAGGTGATAATAGATAATACTAGTGCTCAGCCCCTGATTTAGTAGAAATAACTAAGTATATATATGATTCCCTTGTTTTTAATTTTGTAATTGACAACTAGTAGGCCGACCCAAAAGTGTACACGATGCCCAAGAGTAAAAGAGACCCAAAAGAGTGAGAAAAAAGGTTATAGAAAGGTGTCCAAGAGCGAATACGAGGGACAAGCGTGCATGGGCACTAGTGTCTGAGGCCATAAAAGATAAATAAATCAAATACTGATAGGGTTTGTAGGGTGTTGTAAGGTCAATAAAAGTACAAGAATCAAAGAAAAAGGCCCAAAAGATATTGTCAATTACTAGTTTTCTTGCTTAGGAGTCATGTATATATTAGTATGCTTTAGGACCTAGAAATGTACCCAAGTGCATAAAATTTTGTGTCTATAGGGGGCATCTAGTCTCAATGTTTCCATTCATATGTCTACTATTCATTTTTATTCCCTCTGATCTCTCAATTCAACCTACTTCATATTTTGGAACTCATGCCTTAGAGTCCTTGGTGTAAACCTAAAGCCCATGTTCTCTAATCAACAAGGTATCATCATCAATTCTTTCTTATATGAATTTCTTCACTTCTTCTACCCAGTCCTCTTACACTTAAGGTTATCTCTTATCCTCTTCCTCTTGGTTTTATTTCACCTAAGCTTCATATTTTCACAAGTAGAGTAGATCCATGCGAACATATTATATCATTTCATATTAATGCTTAGATTTATACTTTCGATGATACGTTAAGGTTACGTGATTATGCATTGCAATGGTTTTATGATTTTCCTATTCAGTTTGTGTGATATTTTACTCATTAGAAAATTGGTTTTTAGTACATTTTTCTATTAATAAAGGAACTAAATTCTCCTATGCACAAATGGCTAAAAGAAACAAATCCCTAATAGCACCTTAGTGTCTATGTTTTGTATTATAAGACTAATCTTACTAAATGAATAATATCCTAGTTGTTTATGAATTACAAGACCTATTTATACATAGTATTTTAGCTCTTATCCAATAGTCAATCATCTTCGATACTTTCATTCCTTTGATCATTTATGTCATATCCTCAAGACTGTGAAGGCAAGCTACTTTTCCATGGGAAAACTTAAATGTCATGATCATGATTCTAGCCAATTAATGCCAAATTCCCAAGTAAATATACCTTCAAGAGGAAAACCTACTGAGCCCTGAGATGAGGGCTAGAGCCATTGTTAATGCAGTGTCCCAACCACAACAGCTCCAAATCCAACCTTCTCAACGACATTTTACTAACTTACCAATCTCACCTCGAGTAGTGTTGTAATAGCTCCTTTATAGCAACCTTGTTATCTCTTCCTCACCTCGAGTTTGATTCTAGTCATCCTTAGGAAAGAAACTTGATGAAAAGGCATTATTATGAATATCAATGTTGAATGGCCACTCTACGATGCTTCTTCAAACTTAAACATGTAATTCAACTTCTAATTAATTTTGATTTGTAATTGAATGGGGCAAGATTCCCATATCCAAACTACAAACGATAATGATAAGCTTAAGATATTCAATGACTCACTTCTCCTAAACATGAACATATACATTGAAGTAACTACTAATCATACTTACCAACAGTTCCACCTTCGTAATCTACAGTAATCCTATAGACTTTCTTTGTAATTACTACTCTACTACCAACCATTGCTTTTATTGATGCAAAATTCCATGATCTTTCACATATTTCTAGGATTCACACTTAATACATCCATTGATCATCAAGATCTCAATATAGTCATGATAAATCCTAATTTCAATCATAATGCATGTTTTCTTCCCCTTCTTACATGATATTGACTTCCATTATCTCAAATCAAGTGTAAGTATCTACTTGATATGGGAGTAGTACCTCCCCTCTTTAAATCATCTGTGTGTTTTTTTTTTTTGGGCTTCTTATTTTCAACCACCCCTACCCCATTTTTTATTAGATATGGAATCAAGAATTTTTGACATGATTTAGGCCTACCTTGGATTAACCCGCGCCCACTAGGGCGTTATTTCATATATTGTACATCCCAAGTGCCCAACCCAATTCATACATGAGATTTAGGTCATCAAATTAAGGTTATACCCACCTCAGACACCCTTGACATATGGTCCTCACCCTTCAGAGGGTCCATACCACTAGGTCACACTTTACTCATTAACTTACTCCCCCCATGTCCACTGTTCTTACAATCAATCTTACCATTAGTGTGACCCCCTGTTCCTCTTACACGGGTTTTTTTTCACACTCTCCCGTAGTGCACCCCCCGCAGCCAGACCACAACCCCTTTCCACCATTGGATACTAGTGTATAGGTCCCAAAACCGTAATCTCCCATCACTCACTCTATCTCTAGGTTATATAGTCAAAAACATTAGACTAGGGCCGTCACCAAAGGTTCATATACACACAACATCTTAGTACTTCAAATGAGGTAATTTTAAAATAAACATTAACCTATCATACACATTTATGCAACTAGTCTCATATTGACACTATCCCTTGATTCATGATGTAGACACACAAAATCACGCACTTGGGTAGGTTTGTAGGTCTTAAAATCATACTAGCATTGAAATGCTTCAACATAAAAATAGTGGTTGTAAACTACCTGGGCCTCTTTTTATTTGGCTCTTGTTTGCTCTATTTGGTCTTACATAGGCTAAGAAACCCAGTAAAAAATTTATTATTTATCTTCATAGCTTCAGGA